>JAMWET010000953.1:10000-119855 GCA_024036415.1 Prochilodus magdalenae
AAGACTCATATGCCTCATCTTTCAGCTCCCATCACCATTTTTGCCGTCATTCAGAGGATATCACCTCTGTACATACTAGAAGATTCTTTAAGGATTTTCATACGACTCTCTTTAAAATGCGTCTGGCTGTCTGGTTGCTGGGTCTCAGCCTCTGTGAGGGGGTGTATGCCATTATAGCTAAACACTGTTTCATCTTCAATGAGCTCCTTCTTAATGAAATGGGTGACTCCATCTCCTGTGAGCATCGTCCAGGACTTAGCCCTTATGCAGAATGCAATATCTCAGACTTCCGTACTGATCTAACAGAGGTCAAAGCAGAGGTCAGATCTCTGTGTGTTTTCCACAATGCAAGGCTGATTCCAGACAAAGCATTCCTACATGTGCCATCCTTGGAGTTTTTATCCATCTATGGTGGACGGCTGAATAGGGTCAGATCTGGTGCCTTCTTTGGCCTCTCCAACCTGAAGTACCTAAAGATTATTTTTGATGCCTACCTGCAATGCCAAAATGTTTCCTTGGAGGCTCAAGCGTTCGCTGGCTTGGACCACTTGAAGGAACTAGAACTGACAGGCTTTCAGTTCAAGAACATTGCCAGCTCAACCCTGAGCCCGCTCACTGCACTCCAGAGTTTGATGCTGGCTAGGGTCTGCGTAAAAGACCTTGGCGAGGCTTTCTGCCGTCTCGGTGATGGCATGTCTCATTTGCGATATCTCTCGTTGGTGGACAGTGGTGTAGTAGCCATATATAACCGAAGTTGTATGACAAAGTCTACGGTACTAGGTGGGGTTAAGGTCTTGAATCTAGACGGGAACCCCATTCAGATCATTCAACCAGGTTCTCTGAGCGTGTTCCAAAATCTTTCCAACCTTTCACTGGAGTTCCATGGACAGTCTGTCGACAGCCTTTGGAAATCTGGGATTGGCCAGATCGATAACGTGCGCATCTCTGGACAGATGTCAAAAACGATTTTCATTGACTTTACGGACTTGTGCCAACTGATCACGCATCTGAGTGTGGTGACGGTTGAACTTAGTCACATGACCGCTGAGATGCTGTCAGAACACAGTCTGCAAAACTGCGGGATGCACTTGAGGATGTTCAATGTTTGGAGCTCCAGGATACAACAGATCGATTTTGGCTTCTGGAAGAATGCAACAGCGATAAAGTCGCTAGCAATGGCGGACATGCATTTGAAAGAAGCCTCATTTTGTAATACTGCTAATGGGACCATCTGGAACATCACCAGCTTAAATCTGGAGAGGAATCTACTCACAGAGATCAAGTCCAGTCAGTTTGTCTGTATGCCCTTACTTGAACAACTCATCCTCAGCAACAATTCCATCGAACTGCTTCTCCAAGGTGCCTTGAAGGGCCTTCCAAGGCTCAGAGTTCTGAAACTTGACTCCAATAAGATTAAGCAGCTTGCCTATCCAGACTTCGAGTCTCTTCCCACTTTGGAGATCCTGCTTCTTGACAGTAATGACATTCAGGAGATTGAAGAAGGCACGTTTAGGAACCAGGTGCATCTGGAAGAGCTGACTTTGGGCACGCTGATGTTATACGAGTTCTACCTTAGTTTGATGTTTTATGGCTTTCCACCAAACCTCCGCCATCTCAGCATTGATGCTGGACCGTGCATATCGTCGTTCCGCATTGGGAACATTTCTCCCCTCGAGAGACAGTTTACTCTATATCTGAATTTATATGGCGCATCCTATTTTTTATCTATTGAAGACTGTGACAATCCATTCCTGACCTCAGTAGAAGAACTAACGTTGAAAGCCAAAAACCTCATGTGTAGACCCAACACCTTTTGGAGCTTCTTCACGAATCTTGAATCTTTTGAACTGAAGGGTGACCCCGAGGATGAATCCCAAAGATACACAGACATCAACACTCTGCACCTTCTCAAACGTCTCAAACTAGTCGACCTCAATCTCTCCAATCACACAGATCCGGGCATGATATTTCGTAACCTTGAAAAACTCCAGATCCTCGTACTGGAAAACTGCCGTCTTAACTTCCTCATGAAAAACATGTTCCAAGACCTGCGATCTCTGGTGCTGCTGCGCTTGTCCATTACCAACCCGCTGATTTTACTGGATGGGATATTTGAGACACTGCCATCTCTAAAGGTGATTGTGCTTGATAGATTAGACTTCCGCTGTGACTGTGAAAACGACTGGTTAATTGACTGGGCACAGAGCTCGCGCCAGGTGCAAGTGGTCAATCTGCAGCACCAGGAATGCATTTGGCATTTCCAGAAAAAGAATTATTTAGCCACCATGGAAAAGCTGTGTCAGACAGACGTGCAGTACCTGTGCTATTTGGGCACAACCATCGCCACCACTCTGCTGGTGGCAGCCTCTGTCGGCTACCACTTTGCTTACTGGTCATGCGTGGTCCTCCTCCTTCGCCTGAGAGGGTATGTGGAGAGGAAGCTGGGCAGGGCCTGGAGAGTTCAGAAACGGAGAGTTGGGCAAGAGAGGGGGGACCTCGAAGTGGAAGTGGAGGAGATGAAATACGATGCCTTCGTATCCTTCAGTAGCCATGATGAAGCATGGGTCTTTGGGGAGTTGGCTCCAAGGCTGGAGGAACAAGGCCAGCCAAGGCTGAGGCTCTGCCTGCACCACAGAGATTTTGAGGTGAGGTTTTTGACTATGATTCATAAACGTCTGTATGATTAGAAATGTCTGCATCACTGCGATGGCTTGCTGGGGAACCCTCAACTGATGCATCCCCTAGTTACTACTCACGTGTGGTAACTCAGGCTGCTGTGTTAGTGAGTTCTGGTTGGGATTTGGTTAGTAGGGTAGGCTTTGACTTAGGCTCTGTCAGTTACTAGGCTGTCTTGCTGAACCTAGAGTTAACTGTAACTAGTTTCAGCTGTGGTTTCAGATTAGTGTGAACAGCAGGGAGTGGCTTAAGCCAGATATGTTCAAGAGCTGTCCCCTTCTAGAATCAGTGTGCTAGTGGGTTCTGATTAGGATTTGGTAGGCACCAATCTGAGCACTAAACTATAGGATTCTGGAAACCATGTTTGCATGCATCAAACCCAGGAAATCATTCAGCTATTAGGTGGTAAAGTGCCAGATTTCAGGTCAAGTTTAAGTTTCAGTTTTGTTTGTCATTTGCACAACAACATGTCAGGATATTCATGCATTGAAATGCTTGTGGTGAGGCTCAGGTTG
Source organism: Prochilodus magdalenae (assembly GCA_024036415.1). Lineage (NCBI taxonomy): Eukaryota > Metazoa > Chordata > Actinopteri > Characiformes > Prochilodontidae > Prochilodus > Prochilodus magdalenae. Next base: position 13,192 of record JAMWET010000953.1, read on the forward strand.
ATACTCTACAGCTCAACACAATTAACATAAGTGGTTATTAGTTGTGTTGAGTTTGACGAGTTGAGAGACGAGGTCAGCGATTGTCAAAGTGGTGCTACGACAACAATCCGTCTCATCAGCAAAATAAAGGAGATGATCGTGCACTACAGGAAGCTGCAGAGGGGAGGCCACTCTCCCCTGTATGTCAAAGGACCTGAGGTGAAGAGAGTCAGGAGTGTTAGTTTCCTCACCTGGTCACTTCACACTAACAAAGTAGTGAGGTCCGCCCGCCTTCTTCCTGCCTCCTGACATCCTCAGCAACTGCTACAGATGCACCATTCAGAGAATCCCTTATGGCCTGTATCACTGTGTGGTATGGAAGTCACACTGCCTATGACTGTAAGGCCCTGAAGAGAGTGGTGAAGACAGCGGAATCCATCATAGGCAGCAAACCTCCAGGATATCTAGCAGTCCAACTGCCTGAGGAAGATCCACAAGATCCCGTTGGACAGAAGCTACCCCGCATGCGGCCTGTTCACCTTACTACTACGAGGAAGGAGGTACCGCAGAATCCAGGCCAGAACAAACCGGCTCATGAACAGTTTCCACCTACAGGCTATCAGGTTCCTGAACAAGCTGTGAACCATTTCACTATGACAGTTGTTTATTATTGTTTATTGTTATTATTATTATCGTTGTTGTTGTTGCTGTTTATTATTATTATTATTGTTGTTTATTATTATTTATTGTTATTAATATAATTGTTATTGTTGTGTATTATTATTTATTGTTTTTATTATGATTTTCATTTATTATTGTTTATTATTGTTATTATTGTTGTTGTTGTTTATTATTGTTGTTTTTATTGTTAATTATTATTATTGTTTAGTATTATTGTTTATTGTTTTATTATTGTTGTTTATTATTTTTATTATTATTATTGTTTATTATGATTGCTACTGTTTTTTATTAGTTTTATTATTATTGTTCATTATTATTATTATTGGTGTTGTTGTTTTTATTGTTTATTATTGCTATTGTTTATTATAATATATTATTGTTTTTTATTATTATTTATTGTTTTTATTGTTTATTATTATTATTATTATTTTCTAGTATTATTATTATTGTTTATTATCATGATTGTTTTTATTATTTATTGTTATTATTATTGTTTATTATTAATGATGTTGTTTATTCTTTTTATTATGGTTGTTGTTTATTATTGTTTATTATTATTGTTACTTATTGTTTATTATTGTTGTGTTTTTTTATTGTTTATCATCATCATCATAATCATAGTCACTTTAAACAACATATTTATATATTCAGTATTTAATATCTCTTTTATATCTCTATCCATTAAGCATGTACAGTATAGTTAGTATGTATATTAACGCTGCCCTGCTGTAGAGTCATAACCTAAAGCCTCACCACAAGCATGTCAATGCATAAAAGTCCTGACATGCTGTGCAGATGATATACTTGAAACTTGATTTCTCCAAATTCAGTCTTAGAACAGTCCATAACAGGAGTCTTACTTGGTAGAGCCCCTTGTGCTGTTAGGACCTGCTGCAAACATGATTCATAGCCAGATACCAACTTCTGGAAGCATTCCTGGGTCTGAATCTTGGCTCATTGCTTATGGGCAACTGGTCCACCAATATTTTTGGGTTTGTATGTCTCAACTGCCTTTTCTTTAAATCCCACCAAAGATTTTCTACATAATTCCAGTCAGAATCATGTGAGAGAGAAAAGGCCCAGCTGGAGGGTCAGTGGACCCAAATATTCAGCCAACAGTGACCTCCGATGCAGGACTACAGGATAACTAGTTTTCTGCTTCTTAGGTGGGAAAAGGCATCATGGACAACATCGCAGAGAGCGTCTACAGCAGTCGGCGCACAGTGTGCGTGCTGAGCCGTCGCTATCTGCGCAGCGACTGGTGTAGCCTGGAGATGCGAGTGGCTACACACCGGCTTCTAGAAGAACAGGACCATCGTCTCATTCTCATCTTCCTGGAGCACATCTCCCCCTTTGAGCTCAGTGCTTTCCACCGGTAAACATTAATACTGAAGTTCCAGCACAGTGAGGGTCAGATCTGAGCTGAAGTTTAGAATAACACAATCAAGCATAGATAAGCTTTTACTGTCTGTGGACACGGAACATGTCCAGACTCCAGTGGTTAGTCACAATTCCAGCAGGAAATGCGATGGGCGGTTTAAGGAATAGATAATGAATTGATGGGTAAATCATCAAAATGTTTAGAAGATGAGTAAGGAGGCAGAAACAGGAGTTAATGTGAAACCACTGGTGGGCTGAGCAGCCATTGTGGAAATCAGTGTGATCTGTTTATTCATTGTCCAGCTTGGTGACCGTCTTAAGATCCCGTACTTATCTGGAGTGGCCGGAGGAGCCGGCGAAGAGAGAGCATTTCTGGGAGTGCCTGAGGAGGAGCATCATCAAGGGCAACATGGTGAGCGGGGCAAAATACAAGGTGGCAACGAGTTACCTTTTTGGAGAACATGTCCAACCCAAGCCAGCTGTCACATCCTTGTTTGTCTGTCTGTCTGTCTGGTCATGTCCATATGTCAATCTATGCCCCCTCTGGTTATTTCATGTCATTGCACAGCTCTTCCTGCTCCACCCTGGCTCCCACACCTGATACTAATCTGGACTTCTATTAAGACCCCTTTGTTTGCCCTGCTTGTTGTCTCCTTGAGAGTTTAAGCTGTGTTTCCCCTTCTGGTTTTGTTCCCTGTGTTTTGTAGTGTTTGTGTTTCGTCTTGACTTTTTGACCCTTGTTTTGTTTCTGCTGTCTTCTCTCAATTTATGGACATGTCTTTGTTGATACCCACCTGTGTTTTGACCCTTGTCTACCGGACAACCTTGAATAAAACCACTGTGCATTTGCATCCTGCCTCAACACTAGGCTCCATGCTGGAAGTGGTTTTCATTATGGTAATGTTACAGTGGTCTTTATGGCTGACCATGTACACTAGCTGAGAATTTAACCAGTCACTGTTGCATGCTCAACAAAGCTCTGAACAAGGACCACAGTTATTTGTATTGACTGTTCCCCACTTCTAAGTCCTTTGCTTTTTCTTGTTTTCTGCAGGAGGGTCCCTGAGTACCGCCACCGAATACGACCAGAGGATAATGCCACCAAGAACTAGAGTTACAAGCCCACTTGACATGAACCCTGTGACCAACGTTGATTGTGAAGGGCTTAAGTAATGATACTGGACAATATAATTTTATATTTAGACATCATTTTGTATTATTGTTTTAGCATTATGGTCAAAAGTATGAAGACACCCTACTAATTGTTGAGATCAGCCGTTTGCCAACAGGTGTATCCAAGCACATGGCCATGCATCTGATCTGTCTCAGTAAACTGTAAGGGCTATTATTGTGAACTATGAAGTGGTACATCAGCCAAACTTAGCTCTGGTCCAGCTCTGGACCTCCAAGTGCTGAGGTGCATAACATGTAAAATCGTCTATACCCTGATGCACTAATTCCAGAGTTCCAAACTGCGTCTGGGAGCATCATCAGCACATGAGCTGTACATAAGGAGTTCATGAAATGGGTTTTCATGGCTCAATTCCAAGTATCAGTGGTTGGTGTAGCTCAGCGGATAACACCACTACCCTCCAAGTAGCCACCACCAGAGACTGGGAGACTGGGGTTCGAATCTCGGGCTGAGTGACTATGCTGTGCTACACCAATAAGAGTCCTTGGGCAGGACTCCTAACACTACGCTTGCCCACCTGTAATATGATTAACCTTGTAAGTCCCTCTGGATAAGAGCATCAGCTAAATGCCATAAATGTAAATGTATCGGCTGGTGTGATGGATCATGTTTCACTATCTGGCAGTCCAATGGATGAATCTGGGTTTGGCACATGCCAAGAGAGGTCTCCTACAAGTTTGGTAGAGGAGGAATAATGGCGTCTGGAGCTGTTTAAGGGTTTGTGCTTTTCCTAGATCCAGTAAAGGGGGATGTTAATGCTACGGCACACAAAGACATTATTGACAGATACATGCTTCCAACTTTGTTGCAGCAGTTGAAGGTGAAGGCCCTTTCCCGTAACAGCACAACTGTACACAAAGTGAGCTCCAGAAAGACGTCGACTGATGAATCTGGTGTAGAGGAACTCCAGTGGCTTGCATGAGGCCCTGACGTCAACCCCACTGAACACTCTTTGGGATGAATTGGAATGCTAACTAAGCCAGCCTTCTAGGCCATCATCAGCATCTGATATCACCAAAGCTTTTAACTGACTGAATGGGCAAAATTTCCCTCAGGCACATTCCAAAATCTTGTGGAATGCCTTCCTAGCAGGCTGTTATAGCCACAAAGTGGCCAGGCTCATACATGGGTGCCATGGTCCACCTACGTCCACATACATTTGGCCATATAATACATGTCAGTACTAGTATTGAACAATGTAATAAGTTTGTGATTCTTTAAGGGTTCCCTTTGCTCTTTCCTAACCCTACAGTGGGGATGTTCTATGGTGCTAAAGGAAAGGCAGTGCGTAGTAAGGCAGTGTTAATCAGTTTTGTACTGTCCATTGTAATGAAACCATTGTAATGTAACTGTTGTAATAAAGAACAATAGCTGGCTTTGGACAATGCACCTTCTGTAGTGTGAAGATTTATGAATCAGCAGAAGACTGTGCATATGGTTAGCATCATCCAGATAAGAAATAATTGTTTATACTATAAGAATTATGCTTATTCCTCTTTGCTTAGCTTTGTGAAACCCCATAAACCCAGACTGGGACAGGCCTTAAAATGGTCAAGTAATAAGTATTATGGATGGTTATGCTGCGCTGTTTTCTGTATGATTGTGTTGTTGTGAAAATCATAAATGCACAGTAATGTGTCCAGAATTACAGCCCCGCAGATTTATACCTGGAAATAAGTGACAGAAATAAAATTACATATATATATATATATATATATATATATATATATATATATATATATATATAAATAAAAAAGGTTATGGCACAAGTTTTGCCATCACCTGAGCATCATCTCCACCGTGAGTCTTAGCTTCTTCAGTTCATCACCCGACATGACCACGTGTACAATGACCAGCTTCTGGTGCTGATCATGAACTCTATGGGTCGGCTCTACCTCTACATTAATACCTCCTGGATTAATCAGACTCTATCTAATAGATGCCCCAAGCTCCTTTTCCTGTTAGTTCTGGGATTGACCTGAGCAGGATGGGTTCCCCCTCGAGCTGTAAGGGTCCGGGCTGTACCGCGGGCAGCCAGCAGAGGGCGGCCGCGGCGCCGCCGTTCTGGGGGAACTACAGCCGGAACTCCAAACCCCAGAATGCCCCGGGCTGATCAAGCCAACAAGTGGCACCTGGGGCGGCAGCCATATAAGCCTCCACCACACAAACACCTCCGCTGCACCTTTGTAGAGGGGTAGCCGGTACGGTACACCAGAAAGCTAAGCAAAATAAAAGAAAAGAGAAAGCTAAGCTAAAGAAAATAAAAGGAAAAGAGAAAGCTAAGCTAAAGAAAAGAAAGGAAAAGAGAAAGCTAAGCTAAAGAAAAGAGAAAAGCAACAAGTGTTTAAACTAATTAACTACAAAGAGTAGAGAGCGTGGGTCACTCTCCACGTAAAGATCCACAAGTCCCCTTTCTGTTAAATCCTCTTCTGTTTATTTCCTTTGTTTGTTTTTCCCGCCATTTCTCCCTCTCCCTGACAAAACCCCTCCTGACAAACCTCACGTGTATTACCGCATAGCGCAGTGGTAGCACGTGGGGTTGTCACTCCTAAGGCCACCTAAACCAAAATTCCATAACACGTTCCCGAAAACACTTCACACATAGTTTCACGTGCATCCACATCCAGGAAGTCTGTTTGCTTGCAATTTAACATTTCTGCCCTGCGGAATCCAAAGGAAAACCCCCAACCGTGCCGTGACACGAGCTTGGTTTCTTACTCAAAGGCAATTTCTCCCACCTGTTGTTTTCCACAGGGGGGCTTGGACCCAGATTCCCTTTCCTATGCCTTCCAAAGTGAGACATTAGTTGTAAAAAGCACTATACAAATAAATAGACTGATTGATTTGTCACGAGTAGTCCCCAAAATCTGGGTTCTCAATGGCCTACAATGCAAAAATAGATATCCAGTGCCAGAGTCCTAGAACTTCATACTGCCAAACATGCTCATGTTAGTACAGTGTAGTAACATTTGTGTTTTCAAATGTTGATTCAGTCGAGACTTAGCTTAACGTCACTATAGCCTAGCCTAGCAAGACATCCCAATTATTCTTTTAATGTTGGAAACATTTTCTGAGAAAAACTTTCACCTGTTTGTTGTTCCGATTTTTCTGTTCCACCTTAAATGGAGTTGCGGTTACCTTCTGGCACATGTTACAATAACTGTCCATTTAAAGAGAATTTGAAGAAGCTGGTGATCAAGTCTTCGAAGTCTTCAGCCTCGTAGTTTTAATGCTGGGGGATTCAAACTATCAAATTATCCTACCCACAGTTTTATGTACAAGGCTACTGCTAAATATGCGCTACAGTAGGACATTAAAAAAAGCTTAGCTGGGGCTGCAGGCCCACCAAATTCAAGCTGCTGCTTTAATGTCCAATGTGGAAGTCATTTATAACCAGTGTTTGGTTTGTCTGTTCTGGGCTACTGTAGAAACATGGTGGTGGCAGCCTCTTTCGGAAGAGGACCCAATCCTATGTAAATATCAGGGGCAGATTCTGAAATAATAATAATAATAATAATAATAATAATAATAAAATATATATTGTTACAGGCTATTCTAGACCCCCCCGCCCCCCAAAAGCATAGATGGTACTCCTCAAAAGGTCTTCACAAAGTGTGTGTGGCCTTTCCCAATAGTTTGAGCATTGTCCAATTCATAGGAACATTTAAAACGGATTTTATGAACCGAGTCTTCAGGTCTGGTCCTTCTGTAAAAATGTTGGGCTTGTACATAGAGATGCCTACTGTATGTCTAAACAATCTAGATGGCCTGTCCAACCAGAGTGAATACACGTCAGGGTGCACTCATTGCTGGCATTCAGTTGTCCATAGATCAGCAATAACCAATGCCGAGCATTCTCTAGAAGCTTACAACCCCCAGCACTGAGCTGTGGAGAAGTGGAGCTCCATCCAATACCTATGTGATGAATTAGAGTGATCTAGGACTAATGGTCCAGCTTTACTCAGCTCATGTGGCTGAATGCAATCAAATCCTAACAGCAATGTTGCCTGTTAATACCCTTCATTCCATACTTTTGGATATATACCGCATGTGATGGATCCAATATCAAGTTACATTGAGAAATGTGCTGTCCTGAGGAGCTGGGCCAGAGGAGGAAACGGTCATTTAAGTATTTGTCAAATTACACTGGGGGAAAAAAAATTAATTCTAGCAGGTCTTTCCATTGAACAGCGTGTCGTGGAAAACTTGTGCAATCTCCGGGCAGAGAGCAAGCAGGACGGTAGAGAGGAAATCACAGTTAATGATTAAATTCCTGGAATATGATGGAACATATAAATGGAAGAAAGCAGAAGAATGGGATTCATCTGTCCAAGCCAACCTCTGGCCATTCTTGTCTCCAAAGACTCCTCTTCTGGTGAGCCACACGTTTAATTTACCACTACTATACTACCATGAAATACATATCGTTGCTGTCCAAAGAGAAACATGTATCTCCATTTTTGATGATTTTGACTTTTATGCCTCATTTGATCACATGAGCTGCTGTTTACACTGTGTGGAAATTTCATGAAGAACGGACCAACAGAACTGGCCCAACAACTGCTTGGAAAGACGTCTGGTTCCATTGACTTCCATTCAAACTAAATGAGGTTTTTGGCCTCTCCTGTAAAGTTGCCATTTTGGAGATACCTGTTTTTCTTTGGACAGCGACGATATACATGAACATCTGTAGGTTCAGTGGCGGGTTGGGGTAGTAAGTAAATGGGCTGTATTTGTGCAGTAGAGTTGGCATCTCCTGGTTCCACTCATCACCACTGTTGAGAAACCTAGAAACTTGCTTGGTTCACGTCTTATTGATTAGATTATATAGATAATGGGGAATTTAACATGTGACATGTGTATTGATCTCAGTGTATGATTCTCATGCTCTGCAGCACCTCGACCTTAATCCTCTCCGAGATGGAGGCCGCTATCAACACCCTGGTGTCTCAGTTTAAGACCTACGCTGGGAAGGAAGGCTCTTCCTACACACTGAGCAAAGATGAGTTCCAGAACCTCCTGAGATCCCAGCTTCCAAACTACGTGAAGGTACTTGTAATCTGGCCAGTTTATCAGAAACCCATTTTCTTGTAGCTTCACGTTGCAGGTGGACGGTGTGGTGTTAAGAGCAGTAGTTGTAACGGCCTGCACACATGTAGTCCTAGTCGTGCAATGTTCGGCCGGTGGTTCTGGCAGTAACAGGATGACTCGTGGAGGGCATCACAGAATGTCTACAGTCGTGTCTGTTGGGTCACTCTGTACATGTTGGACCAGTCATTATTCACCGAGATCCGCCATGTCGCTGCCATGTGCCTTCTATCTACTTCCGCCAACCGCGTGCTACGGTAGTATCTGCACGACCGGTATGGCCCGCAATACATCCGTCACGGCACCGATAGCGGAGTGGACCCTGCCGCAGGGCGGGAACCCATTTGCAAACGTGTTTCCTGGATATGAATATGCGTCAAGTGACATGTGCGATGGGTGAACTGTTTGGAGGGGAAGTCTTTGGCAATCTTTTCTGAGACGAGGATCGACCCCCCCCGACCTCCTACCTCATATGGCCTGTCAGAGAGGGTTTAGGGAATGGGAGTGAAAAAAGGCGGGAAGCTTAAAACAAAGGAGGCGCCAACAGTGGGTGCTCAAACAGAAGGGAATCTTTGTGAAGGAACAGAAACAGGAAAGGGTTAAATGGGGGTCTTCTTTCTTTTCTAGGTCTTGACGTTTTTCTGTCTTTTCTTTTCTATTTTTTCTTCTTTTTTGCAGCACGTGTCTGGTGTGTTGTGCTGTTGTGGGTGGTTGTTGTTGTTTTTATTTATTTATGCTAATACCGTTACCGGCTGTCCCTCTGCAAAGGAGTAGCAGTTGACGACAGTTTGGTGGGAGCTTCTATAGCCGGTGATCAGCCAGGGGCATTCTGGGGGTTGAAGTTCCGGACTGTAGTTGCCTCGGGGAGACGCTGCCGCTGCCGCCCTCTGCTGGCAGCAGGCGGCACCGTCCGAACCTTTACAACATCGATAAGACCATTCCTTGCAAAAGAGCTTGAACCTTTAATCATCGCATGTCTCACAAAGTCAGACCTGCCCACCAAGCTTCATTCCTTTCGGTTGACTCGTTCTGGGCGCAGCTATTTGAGCAACTGTTGTTGTTTGGTGATGAGTGTAGTTAGTGTGCAACACTCAAGTAGTAGGAAGCCGGCTGGTGATGTTCTCTCCATGCGTGTGACAGTGAGTCACACAGTGATATGCAGGAGAGGCTGATCAGGCAGGGTCAGCTGGAACTTAACAATGTCTGGCAGAAACTGTTTTAGAGGGTCTTTATAGAATATGGGAGAAATAGGAACACATGCCGATTCTATACCGAAGAAAACAATAAGTGAACGGACAGTGATGCATGTGGCAATGGTCCCTTCTGTCCACTAGAGGGCAACGCCTTGCCTGAGCTCCTCTCTAGTTAGCAGAATGGTGTTGATTTAGAGCCGTTAGTGCAGCATCATCAGAATATTGTTAATATAATAATATAAATAAAATCAAACTCTGTAAATGCTTACATATGCTGTACAAAAAAGTTATTTGTACACGAGTGATAAATTGGTAGGACTCCAGAACAATTTCTTGTTCCAGTAACTTGTCAATCAGTGGCAACACCAGCCAATAAACACTGAGTAGCAATGATGCTAACCAATCAGCATTTAGGAGAAGTAATCCCAACCCCATAGCACTCAGCAGCAGCAATGCTAACCAGCCCGCACTCAGGAGAGGTAATATCAACCAGTAACCACTCAATAATAATAATAATAATAATAATGCTAACCAATAGGCACTCAGTAGCAGTAATGTCAACCGATCAGCATTTAGAGATAATCCCAACTAATTAGAACTCAATAGCAGTAATTCTAAACGATTAGCACTCAGTACCTTAAACTAAACATCACCCAATAGCAGTAATGCTAACCTATTAGCACTCAGTACCTTAAACTAAACATCATTCAGTAGCAGTAATCCAAACAAATCAGCAGTTAGTGGCAGTAATGGTAACCAATCAGTGCTTAATTGAGGTAATCCCAACCAATCAGGACTCATCAGAGATAATCCCAACCAATCAGCATTTAGTAGCAATAATGCTAACCAATGGGCACGCAGTAGCAATAATGCCAACCATTCAGCTTTTAGAGATAATACCGAATAATAAGCACTCAAGAGCAGTAATGCTAACCTGTTAGTACTCCTTTGCAGTAATGCTAGCCAATCAGCACTCAATAGAGATAATCCCAACAAATCAGAACTCAGAAGCAGTAATGCCAACCAGTTAGAACTCACTAGAGGTAATACCAAGAACTCTTCTAACCCATTGGCACTCAGTAGCAGTAAAGCTAACCAATCAGCACTCAAAGATAATCCCAACTAATCAGCACTCAGTAGCAGTAATGCCAACCAGACAGCACTCACCAGAGATAATCCCAAACACACGGTAGCAGTAAAGCTAACCAATCAGCACTCAGTATCAGTAAAGATAACCAATCAGCACTCAGAGATAATCACAACAAATCAGCACTCAGTAGAGATAATCCCAAACACTGAGTAGAATTAAAAGTAACAATCAGCACTCGTTAAAGATAATCCTAGCCCATCAGCACTCAGTAGCAGTGATGCTAACCAATCAGCACTCAGTATCATTAATGCCAACAAGTCAGCACTCACCAACAGGCCCCCTTTAGAGTTTTTACAGTCATGCTTCTGATATAGTGGGAGACACAGTAATGGCCAGGTTCCCCTAATCCCGCTAAACCTGCCTCTTTGCAGCACCTGTAAGAGAGCAACAAGAGGAAACCTGAATGTTTAGATTGATGACTCAGTCAAACCTCTCCCCACACAGAAGACGAAGAGACGGTTCAGATGATATGTCTCACCCTAATGCTTGTTTTCCTTCCTGCAGAATGCTAATGACTCGGCAGTCATTGCGCAACTCATGGGCTCCTTGGATAAAGACAGTGACGGGGAGCTGAGCTTCCAAGAGTTCTGGCAGTTTATTGGTCGACTGGCATACGAGCACGCCGGCTTCAGCAAATAGAGGGTCGGAATTCCCTGGAGGGGACTGAGAGTGCTGTGGTTCTCCTCTTATTTATTGGGCTGTTTTGATGTGGTATTTAGTGGGAGGTGAGCATCTAAAACGGCTAAGGTATTTCATCCTGCTAAGACGACCGAGATTCTTCATGTGGTTCACATAGCCATGGTAGGGGAGGGTGGGAATGTCTACATCCCAGGGATTCCATGCATTGGGTTAATCTGACTAGCAACAAAAGAACGATGAGCTAGACTAATCAATATGCTAATCTGCCATAAAAGAGTGTATTAAATGAAGACAAATGTTTAAAATGAGATAAAATATTGGAAATATGATCATTTTCATTTATTTTTACCATTATTTGAAGCATAAGCAAGGAAATGTTGGTTGGTGGTTGGTGTAGCTCAGCGGATAACACCACTATCGCCAAGTAGCTACCACCACACGTGGGAGACTGGGGTTTGAATCCCAGGCTGAGTGACTACGCTGTGCTACACCAATAAGAGTCCTTGGGCAAGACTCCTAACGCTACATTGGCCTACCTGTAATATGATCAACCTTGTAAGTCGCTCTGGATAAGAGCGTCAGCTAAATGCCGTAAATGTAAAATGTTGAACTGATGAATCAACACATCAAGCAAGATAGAAAATCTTTCAATTTCATAACAACAGCAATCGTCGTCTCAGTTCCCAAACGCCTAGTGTGCAGTTTTGAATTAAATATGGGAATTACCAGATTTGTGCCTCCTTGTATTCTGTTTCATTTACACTGTGCACAGCGTTCCAACTTATTCTAGTAATAATGTAGAGCACTATTACTGTTTATAATCTTACTGGACAATAAATGAGTCAGCTCTGTGTAATACCTTCACAACACGTATAATCATATGCTTCCAAACACCTGCAGATTCAGCTACTTCCTTCACACTATGGTCTTTGACCACGCCCAAATGCCACAGTCACTCCTTTTAGTCACTCATTAACATCTGCTTTGGAGCAATTTACCACACATGGAGCCAGACATTCACTGCACTGTATGATCATACGCTTCCATACACCTGCAAATTCAGCTACTTCAGCTACTTCCACTGTACCACCTCTTATCAATCTATGAATCCCGTCACTCACACCCTACAGGTATTTATAGCCCCAGCATATTTGTGCAGTGCCATCTGTAGGAGCCTGAGGTTGCTACCACCTTAAACACGCAAGGTGGCTCATTTTGTAATCTGGTGATTTTATAAAATAATATTGTTGCTGTCCCATGAAAAACATGTATCTCCACTTTTGTCCATTTTTACTTTTATGCATCATTTAAACACATCAGCTGCTGTTTACACTGAGTGAGAATCTCATGATGAATGGACCAACAGAAATGGCCCAAAACTGCTTGGAAAGACGTCTGGTTCCATTGACTTCTATTAAAGTTAAATGAGGTTTTTGGCCTCTCCTGTAAAGTTGCCATTTTGGAGATACCTGTTTTTCCTTGGACAGTGATGATATGTTTGTGAAAACAGCTGTACACCTAGGCAGGTCAGCACATCTGCCAACCAAGCCCAAATAATGTGCTAACCAAGGCCACCAACAGGGCACACTTCTATACGCACTTTATGTTAGCTAGCTGGAATTACTTATCATTGGGTTTCAATGATCAGATTAGATTAGATTAAACTTTGTCATTGTGCAGAGTACAGGTACAGAGCCAAGGGAATGCAGTTAGCATCTAACCAGAAGCGTAAAATACAGTCTTACTTACATATAAAGTGCAGGAAAGTAACCAAAGCAAGGGATGCAGAGTTACAGTATGTATAGTTATGGACAGTGGAGTGGTATTAAAAAACAGATGTTGATATAAATATACTATGCATATATACAGAGTGAGTGGAGAGATTACAATGTAGGTTGTATGTACTGTGGGACACACACACACACACACAACCTACATTGTATTCTCTCCTTTTTTGTTAATTTTTATTTGTTGTGCCTCATTTGATCACACAAGCTGCTCTTTAAACTTTGTGGAAATTTCATAAAGAATGGAGAAACAATGACCCAAAACTGCTTGGAAAGACGTCTGGTTCCATTGACTTCCATTCAAATTGAAGGCCAATTTTGGCCTCTCTTGTAAACTACACAGTTGGATGCAAAAGTTTGGTAAATAAAGGTTACTGTCTACAGATGATGCACAGTTACTGTGTAACTGTAAGATATCGGGGAATATAATAAAGCATATGTAAATAGCCTGGACAGATAATACAGAGCATAAGCTATTGCAAAAAAAGCTGACCAGACTAAAACTCAGTCACCTGCGACTGATATGTACCTAATAGCATGTAACACCCCCACGAGCACCAATAGCAGCTGTGATTGGATTTGGCATGTACTAGACAAGTTTCTGGATGCAGGCCACATCAATGTTCAGAAACTCTTGCATCAAAGAATTCTCCTGTTGGGTCAGATTTAGTGGATACCTTCCTTGGCACAATTCCAAGGATTCTGTGGATTCCTGTAGACAGGGATTGTTGCCACTGCTGGTAGACCTGTATGACTGTACACGTCAGGTGAGTTTACATGATATGCATACACCTATGACAGCCTCACAACAACTGAACTCTGAATTTGTCCACCTCCCCATCAAAAGCATGGAGCCATCTTGGGTTTAAATTGATGGGCTGACAATTTATTTTCTAGAACTAGGCTAAGACAGCTCCAAAAACGGCTGACCAGGACTGTTCAAACGTCTGCCTACACCTGTATCCAACTGTATCTATCGTTCTTTAACACATCTCTATGATGGGATACAGAGACTTTCTCTCTTTCACAGACTGCAACACTGACATTGTGCCAGCCAGCCACGTTCTCGGGTTGCAGTCCTTCACTAATCAAACCAGAAACGTCCCTGTTTGCTGCCAGTCCAGCAAGCGCTCTAGTACAGCATGAGCTATTCTTTAGGAAACAGGGCCACAGCTGAAACGGCTGACTGTCTGTAGGCAGTTGTCTCATTAATTGGAACGCACATGTCCGAGTTAAGTGTATTCTGGCGTGAGGAATGTTCTGGAGATTGTGGCTTCTCTCTGTCCTCAGTATCTGCACATATATGAAGGAGGAAATGACCATGAGTAACACGCCCATGTACTGTATTCCCTTTACAGCCTTTATAAAAATGACTGTGTCATGCTGTGGGTGGGAGCTTCAACTGAGAGGCTACTTGATGAAACACAAGGTGTGGCTCCAAGCTGATGATTTCATGGCAGTGAATGAAGGTCTTTTGTATTACCTGCACTCGGCTTACGTGTTCCCACTTGCCACATGTAACTCAGACCTGGAATTTAGGCCTACAGCCTAGTTTGGTAGATGTGAGCTGTGGGAAAAGCGGTTACAGGGTTTCTTTCACCCCCTAAGTGTCTGTGTAAACCTATGGCTAAGATGTAGTCATTCAGAGTGGTTGAATGTGAAATGCTCCATCCAGGAGAGTCAGATTCGCTCCCAGTGGTGGTAATAATAATAATAATAATAATAATAATAATAATAATAAAAACGCTTCTATAGCGTCTTTCACATACAAACAAACAAACAAAAAATGAATCATGAACAATGAAAATGTTCAGAGACATTGGGAAAGAGAGGGTGAAGTGCGTATAGATGAAGGTAGGGAGTTCCAGAGTGTGGGGGCAGCAACACTAAACGACCTGCCACCCATAGAGGAAAGCCTGGACCTAGGAAAAGCTAGGAGACCAGAGTCAGAAGACCTTAGCCTACGTGAATGAACATAAGGATGTAGGAGGGCTGAAAGATAGATGGGTGCTAGTCCGTGTAGGGCTTTAAAGGTCAGGAGCAGGATTTTATAGTGGATACGCTCTGTAACTGGTAGCCAGTGTAGCTGAAGAAGGATGGGGGTGATGTGCGCCGACTTCTTGGTGATAGGAACCGAATGTCTGAAGAGTTTGTTGTCTTTAAATTCTACTGAAAATCACACTTTTGTGGAACATCATATATCACACATTTGTTGCCTCATGTAGAAATCTGAAGGGGTCCGTCATTCCGTAGCTGCCACTATGCCCATATTCCAGACAGGATTTGGATTTCTCAATGACAAAACTGAATGGGATTTTTTATAAATCGCCTCTATCCCGTCCCATGGAGCCCCAAACATTCCAAACTTGCTTTGTTCTGTGTTCATTTGTCCTCTGAGTGTCACTGGATCCTTAAGAAATCCCAGGGTAAACACAGATACACCCATGCTCATAATCCGCCACTCCTGCAAGCTGGGAAGACATTGAATGTGTGTAAGTGCCATTAACCAGCAGTATATAACAATAGCAACTCCTCCAAATGGGTTACTGGTCTTCTGATTCAGTGCACTGCACAAATATGACTGTAGCCACATTCATATTTTAAAGACCTGACATAGGATGAAACATATGGATGCAATTTTAGAAAACCCAATTTATTTTCACCATAGAGAAGTCCAGCTTAGACCCAGAGTTCCTAATATAGTTGTGGTGCAGACTACAGAATGACTAAGCGGCTTTAGTGGCCTATTGGCTGTGACCGAACTGGTTCCTCTCACTGGGGTGAAGTGGAACTACAACCCCAGTTCCAATAAAAACAGAATGTAATGATCTGCAAACCTCACACATTACATACATATCAGATATTAAAAACATATTTAGAGTTGATGGCAGCAACGCATCTCAGATAACTTTGTACAGGGGAAACAAAAGGATGGGAAAGTGAGTGGAACTAATACAAGACAGCTGAAGAGGAACTCAAAAGAAGATTTCGTGTGCTGAACTGACCTTTATGTAGTCCAGACCTTTCACAAACAGGAAAAAAAAATTGCCAAAGAAAACCCAGGACTGCTAAGCAGCTAGAATCCTGCATTAGACAAGAACAGGATAACATTCCCCTCCCAAAGCGCAAATAGATTTCCTCCGCTTCCAGACGCCTACAGACTGAAAACAGATGAATCACAGACCGCACAGGATGGGCAGTTGTTCCATATGATACTGTATTCCAAAAAACAGAAAACATTGGACGCCTCCAGAAATGAAAAATCTGGCACACCCAGGACTGTTGAGCAGCCAGAATCCTACCTCAGACAAGAATGGGACAAACTTCATCGACTGAAACTCCAGTAACTGGTCTCCTCACGTCTTAGATGTTCACAGAATGCGTTTAAAAGATATGATGCTACACAATGCTAGACACGGCCCTGTCCCAACTTTTCAGTGATGCATTGCTGCCATCATGTTCTAAATGAGTTTATAATTTTCATGGTAAAATGTTCACTTTCTACGTCTAATATGTGTTCCATGTTTTATTGTGAATAGAATAAGGATCTATGAGCTTTGCAGATCATTGCATTCTTTATTTACATTTATTTACATTTTACACAGCACCCCTACTTGGTTGGAACTGGGGTTGTATGTCATTGACTAAATAGTGGTAAAATCCAGAAATCAGCACATGGATACTAACACTTTCTCATTATAAACCTGCTTCAGTTGAGGTTGACTTTTTATTTGTGGCTGAAGAACATAAAAACAGAGGCATGTGAAAACATTCTGGGTCCATATTAGCCTCCATAGTCTGGGCTGGTTTTTCTAGCTGGTTCTAGCCTGATTAGCAGATCAAGATGAAACTTCCCAGACTTTCTTGGCGAAAAAAACAAAAACAAAAGCACAAACCATATATGCATATATGGTCAACTAGTCTAACCATGCTCGGTAAACCAGCACCAGATCAGGACCAGTCCAGCATAAACTGGATCAGGTCTATTTGATCAATATTACATATAAAAGGTTAGGTTGTAGGTTAGTTGTTTTGTAGAGTAAAGAAAATGGGTGTGTTTACGCTGTGGGTGTCATGACCTGTGACACTTTCCCTGAAAATATTCCATTTTATGCCACATAAAAATAAAAATGTATATTTTTGTTTTTTGGTGCTTTTTAGGTGCTTAAACTTTAGAAAAATGATATTTCCCACCATGGGCTATCAACACAGAGAGTATATGATCAGATTTCACTATCAATGACTAAGTAACATGGCTGAGCACAGATGTTATATTCTCCATGTCATTGATATTATTACATTAAAAACATATAGAGAATATAACAGATACAACATACAGCAGAAAGCATCAAAATGTTTCTGTGAAAAAAAAAAAAATATATATATATATATATATATTTGTCTTTTAAAACAATTGACCATAGATATGCATACATACATGTATATCTATGAGCATAGCAGGGTGTACATGATGCAAACACAAACACACACATACCCAGTTACCAAAACACACACACACACACACATATATATATATATACATAGATACCAATATATTTAATATGCATACATATATTTAATATGCATACATATGTGTGTGTGTGTGTGTGTGTGTGTATATAAATATATTTAATATGCATATATGTGTGTGTGTGTGTGTGTGTGTGTGTGTGTGTGTGTGTGTGTGTGTGTGTGTGTGTGTGTGTGTGTATTTTGGTTTTCTACCAACAGCTTTGGTAACACATCAGCCAAATCAGTGCCTCCTGTGGATAGTGAGATAACAGAATGAGAACACTGACTTGTCTCATGTGCTGTGCCAGAAATGGCCCCCCTTATCACTACACCCTACAACAGGATCACTGTATAGAACACTCATACAGGGCGATGAATTGGTGATGGTATGATGGTAGTAATTAATAACAGGTCTGAAGAGAGAGGTCTGCGGACGCCATTGTAGCTTTACTCTGTACTTGTACTCAGAAAAAACTGCTTGGGTAACTTAAAAACCCAACAATGCTGTGCATTACTGGTGTCCTTTATCCGCTGACGTGCGTTGATTATACACTACAGTTCCTGCACACTTTGCAGTAGGGTGGTGGTGGGGTGACACCAGGCCTTCTGGACATGTGACAGCAAATCATCCATTTAGGCACTAACCACAGTGCTGGGGTTTGTACCTCGTCACTAAAAAATGACCTGCTGCCTTTCTGAGTCACTCCATAACAGTATGGTTCGTACTATTGCACTCTTTGGTGACGTTGACGTGGTATTAAGGGCAGTCGTCATAACGACCTGCATGCATGTAGTTCGGGGTCATGCAGCTGTCTGCCAATGGTGCTGGCACTAACTAGGGATGGATGGCATCACTGCTCGTTTAGTGTTCACAATCTGGCTGTTGGGTCAGTTAGGTACAGTGCTTACGTCACATGCACGGCCAAGCACAAAACTTGTATCAGCATGTCTCACAATGTCAGACCTACCCACCAATATTCCAGACTGACAAAAGGGAATGGGATTTTCATAAATCATCCGGCCCCATTCCAAACTTGCTTTGTTCTGAGTGCATTTGTCCTCTGAGTGCCACTGGATCCTTAAGAATTCCCAGGGTAAACACAGATACACCCATGCTCATAATCTGCCACTCCTGCAAGCAGGAAAGACACTGAATGTGTGTAAGTGCCAGTTGATTGGGGGGCAGCTATCCTTTAAATGAGTACATTTGATTTGTCAGCGAGGTGGGGGCCCAAAATCACCATATTTAAGATGGACACAGGGATTGATCAATTAAATGCTCATTTCATCTCTGTATGTTTGGTTAAGGTAAAGATCACTCCATCATGGAAAGTGCGCCCCTGGTTCCATAGACCCCCACTGTAACAGAGTCACGTGCTGCCCTGAATGAGTGTGTTTGCAGCTCAGTGATTGACTGGAGATCGGGGTAAATTAATTCCCCTATAATCTTTAAAAACGACTTTATCAGTCAAGTGCAATCTGACACCCCAGAGCACACATCTACAGATGCTGGTGTGCCCACCCTCTACACCCTCCGCTCGCAGCTTTTTCCATCCGTGCCCCGCTGCGTTCCTCCACCCCTGCTCACCATCCTGCACACGCCCAGTCGTTTAATAGGAAAAAAAAGTTTTGGGAAGACGTGGATGGGCGTTGTGTAGACTTGCAGGCAGAACCAGAGACAGGAAAGCAGAAGAAACCTTTCTCTAAGTGTGCCTATCCCCCCGGAGCTTCACGGTAAGTCGTCAGCTGCTTTGCTAGCTTGTTGTTTGGTTTGGTTTGTTCAGGTTCTGTTTTAGCTTCGCGCCGTTAGCCTACAGCTGCTAAACTCAACTCGCCCCTCTGAGGAGGAAAAGTTTCCTCAGAGCTCTCAAACGAGGTTATAGCTTTAGCCCTCCTGCCCATCCTCGTCAATATTTCATTCCTTTACGAGGGGCTGTAATGTCATTATTCCTCATCCTGTGGCTCCAGATATCCAGTTTCTCCGTGCCAGTAATTGGAGCCGTGCTCCCCCGACAGCTAACACTTGGAGGAGAAACCAGAAACTCGCTCTTTACTTATTCAGAGGCGTTTTCTCGGTCGTCTTCTGCTTCAGGAGGACTTTACTGGACATGCTGTAGAAAAATGTAGCCGGCCAGTTGGCGACCGACATCTGGTCCTGCTTGTGTGGGTGGGAGAGGAAGTCTTGAAGGGGCTTTTTCTCGTAATGGTGAACAGCAGGGGTGGGCGATACCACCGGGTGCCTGTTCGATACAATACAGTCTACTACCCTCTCGATACTAGTACCGTAGTTTTAGTATCAGTATCAGTGCGCACGTAGGAAGGAGAACTCACACCCTTTGAAAATTAAATAAGTGGGTTCCACAAGGGTTCTTTAGTCTATGGAACAGTGGGTTCTTGAGTCTGGAACAGTGACAACTGTAAGAACCTTGAGATCTGCCTCTTTAACCTGTCCTCCATGGTGGAAAAACCAGCTGGTTCTTTAAAGAAACTTTAAAATGTGTGGTTCTGTCTAGTACCAGAAAGGGTTCCACAGTTGTTACACATCAAGTAACCCTTTCTCTGAAGGATTAAGTTTTTTTTCATCTTGGAGGACTGCTTAAGGTGATGAATTCAATGGTTCCTTGTCCTATATGGTGAAAAAACAGCTGGTTCTTTAAAGAACCTTTAAAATAAGTGGTTCTGTGTAGCACCAGAAGGTGTTCCATAATTGTTATCCTTTTAAGGAACCTTTTTTCCTCTTTATAAACCTCTTTTACTAAGTTGGGTATGATTTTCACTGTAAACACAATGGTGGCGGAAGGAAAAGTAGTTCCAATCCAACAAATGGTTCACTGTGAAACAACTTTGAGACCAGGGTTTCTTTACTGTGGTGGTGAATGGAACCAGAGGTCACAATTTCGACAACACGAACAACGTAACTAGTTTAGCCAAAAGCACCAGTGACCCCCTCAAGGGACGCCGGTCAGTGACCGTAAACGGTTGTTAATCATTGGGGACTATTTGGCCTTACAACGCCCCCCATGTACCCCTCCACCACAAATGCATTTAGCACGTTTGAGGCCGAAACCTCCCCAAGACAAGCATAAAACAATGCACTGGTGTATTAACATGGCAGTTTAATGGAATAACTTTCTGTGGGTGAGCTTTGAGATAGGTGGTGGTCCGGTTCCCATCACCCCCACTGTGAACGTTTTGACGGCCTGAGTTTCTCATGAACGGAGCACGACACACCAAACCTCCCTGAGTGACTTTGTTCACGTCTGAACCTTCTGATTCGGACCCTTTAGAAAAATCCACGGAATTCCCCTTTAAGCAGCAACAGCCATGGCATACGCACAGGGTTAGGAATGTGTGTTAGTGGGCTGCGGAGCACGCCCTTCATGTTAGGTTACCAAAAGGAGTGCGTCTACATGCAGCACGGCAGAATGCGGAGCGAGTAAATGAGATTACAGCTCTGACAAAAGTAGCCCAAACCAAGCGAAAGTGCGGCTATTTTAGTGAGGTAGTGATTCGTGTGGAAGCTCCTGGAAAGCAACAGGAGCGTACAGCAGCGTCCTGCTGAGTGGATCCAGGGTTTACCAGCTTAGGAACTGAAGTTGGACTCTCTTCTTCTCCCTCTGGTCTAAAATAAAAGGCTCCAAAGTTAGAGGAGCCGCAGTAAAGCAATCCAGGAGCTGAACTAAGATGAACCAGGATGAAGCTGTACGCCAAGAGAGCATTAAAATATAACTCGATAAAAAAATATTATATTTTATTAGATTCTATACAGTTGTATGGAAAGGTATGGACGCTCATGGTCAAATGTTGTCGTGGCGATTTGAGGTTTGTTGAAGTGACATGAAGTTAAAACACTCCTGCACACATGAATCTAACATGTATGTGTGTGTGTGTATATATATATGTGTATGTGTATATATGTATATGTATGTATGTATGTATGTATGTATGTATGTATGTGTGTGTGTATATATATATATATATATATGTGTGTGTGTGTGTGTGTGTATATGCATGAATATTATGCATTATTATTATATACTTATTCATATATATATGTGTGTGTGTGTGTGTGTGTGTGTGTTTTTTTGGCTTTTTGACAATTTTGGCATCAGGCAGTGCATTCATAGCCATTTCATGTAAAAACGTTCAGGTGGTTTACGTCTTTACAATTACATTATTATATATTATTATTGTATTTTATTATATATTATATTATTACATTATTATATTATTACATATATAATATGAAAAAGTGCAAACAAATTGTATTTTTAAAATTCATCTCAGCACATGCATGAAAACTGTGCAGTGAAAGTAGCAGGAAAATGCCGTATGTATGTTCTCTGGGGATGTGTTAACCTAGTTTCACTTAGTAAAGCAACCAAACGTCGTTTGACTGGAGGTCTAAACACTTGCGCATGCTCAACATACTCAACACAGTCAACCTTCATACACCCATAAATGCCACACTGTAAAATACTCGTATTGTAAAATAATTAGAATCTGATGTTTTAGTGAGTTGCATTCATCCCCTGGCTGTTTCTTGTCAAGTAGATGCTACCTTCCTATTGGCTTGAACGTCCCATATACTACACGTAGCTTCCCAGGCCTCTCTGTGTCACTTCTGTTTGTCTATAATTCAAATAGAAATCAGGTTCATGTCATTCACACATGCCCTCCCCTCTTTATAGTTCATAACTTACCAGGCTGTTTCAATTACTGTGTCTTAAAGGCTGGTATGCAGTAGCGTGTGTTCACTTGTGCTTCTAAATGCAAATAAACATGTATGGAATAAACAGAGGGAACATGTTCCTTCTTTTCAGAAGAGTAGGGGAAGTTTTGTGAGTTTTCGTTGTTTTTAAATAAAGTAGCGCAAATTTTGTGAGTTAGTGTGGAGAACACAGATGCGGTTCCACATTCTCCTCAGTACCTCCACCCGTCACAGGAATTTGTTAAAAGAGAATTCCACAGATTTTTCCAAATGTGCATAATTCAGTCCTTTTGCTGTGAACAGTTACAATCGGAGTGGTTTGACACAAAATGCTTTGCTTGTGGAGAAACTGACTCTCATTGACACTTTCTTTACAGTGCTGGTGATGAGAGAAAAAAAAAAAACCAGACAATTTATTTACTGTTTAAAGCATCTAAATATGTTAAAATAAATAAAAAATAAGGAAAACTCTTTTTTTCAGAATTATACAGCAATATTACAGCAATGCCGCTGGTCAATCAGTGTTTTGAAGATGTATTAATGTTCAGTAG
The DNA here is from genome assembly GCA_024036415.1 of Prochilodus magdalenae. Taxonomy (NCBI): domain Eukaryota; kingdom Metazoa; phylum Chordata; class Actinopteri; order Characiformes; family Prochilodontidae; genus Prochilodus; species Prochilodus magdalenae. The sequence continues at coordinate 36,055 of JAMWET010000953.1, forward strand.
GCCTTTTCATTTCAGAACTTTCTGTTTTAAGACTCGTTAAATGGTTCAGATGTCTTGTTGCTATCACCATTACTGTGAACAATTCTGACTGTATAGATTAAATTATGGAGATTTTGAAAAACTGAAAATATTTCTGGTACTTTTGTAACAGCTCTGCTGCAATCCCAGATAAGGTGTTGTCTATCTCCATTAGGACTGTGTAATACAAATTACAATTCAAACCTGGCAATAAGATATATGTATAATAATAGGTTATATAATAATAATAATAATAATAATACGATTTAGTAAACTGCTATACTATAAGCAGAGAGGATACATTTTTACTTCATTTCATTTTAGGATATTTATCATACGTTAAAAGCACATGGGTTTGCTAATGTGACTTTAGCGGTGCCCCGTTATTGCATATGTTTAAGTTGTAGTGGAAGAGTCTAATGGCTGAAGCCACAATTTGCATGTAAACTAGCACTAAAAAATAAAACTGTGTGTTTTAGAACCGAAATGGTATCAGTCACCATAATATTGTGATACTGAGGTGTGTCGATATTTTCATACACCCCTAAATGCCATACTATCACCTAATGATTAGAATCTGACGTTTGGAGACATTAAATGGTTCAGATGTCTGGTTGCCATCACCATCACTGTGAACAGTTACTACTGCACTAGTTTCTACAACAGAGTATTTCACGCCAAAGCCTTCAGTGTGATTTGGTCACATCTTGAAGATTAAATTATGGAGATGTCCTGAAGATATTGTGTATTTCAACAAACAAGGCTTAATTAGCCATATCAGGTAATAGATGATAATACTACTAATAAAAATGATCTTCTTAGAGATAGGCTTGGAAATGTAAACACAGTTATTGATCTGGGTAAAATATATACTTACTGTATTAATGTAATGTAATTGAATTAATTGATTTACTGAGTGAATAAATTCTCACTGCCCAGATAAACAGCTCAGGTCATTTCATAAAATGTAATTGTGAAATGTAAAACTGCCTACATCTTTTGCACAGTGGTGCATGTAAATGAGCGTCTTCTGATTGGCTGCCCTGTACCATGGCTCATTTATAATGCAGTTCAAGGTGAAACACTATATAACTTCGCTGGGAAGGGGCGGGGCTAAATTCAGCCTGCTATAGGCCGTGTTGATTTTACTTGACACCACAGAAACAGACTGAGGAAAATCAGGATTTGAATGATTTGTGCTTTACATAAGCAAATGAAGAGAAAATCAGAGGACTCTTAAACATGTACTAATGTGTGGATTGCTTTATCTGATCTGCTCACCCTCAGAAACTAGTCTCCATACCAGCAAGGCCCTACGGAAAGAAAGGAACACTGTTGCAGCATTCCAGTTTCAGTCACGTCAAGGCCTGCAGGCGTTCTCACAGACTAGAGCTCTAGAGTAAGACTATGCGAGATTAAGCTGGAGAAACAGGTACTGCATCACTCCTCAGTGACAGCACTCGTTTAGTCGGTGCACTGAACACTCCTTTATTTGTAGATAGAAGTAAAATAAGTTGGTGTGGCTCAGTGGATAACTACGCTACCTAGCAGAGAGCTGCCAGTCCATGTGGGAGATTGGGGTTTGATTCCTAGGTGACTATGCTGTGCTACACCAATAAGAGTCCTTGGGCAAGACTCCTAACACTACACTGGCCTAGCTGTAATATGAATAACCTTGTAAGTTGCTCTGGATAAGAGCGTCAGCTAAATGCAGTAAATCTAAGACTTGGAGTAACAAAATACAGGACCATTAAATGTTAATAAACAATCAGCTAGTATAAAATCAATCCTAATGTGTACAACTTTACTGGGCGTAAATTATACTAAAGCAAAATTAGATGTGTCCCAAATGAAGCGTGGAGCCACAGGAGTCTGAGGATTGAGAATTAAGTCAGAAATGAATATCTAGAATTCAGAAGTAGAACTCGAATCTCTTGATAGGAAGTTGTAGTAAACAGAATATTACAACCCTGTTTCCAAAGAGGTTGGGACGCTGTGCAAAAATGTCAACAGAAACAGAATATAATGATGTGCACATCATTTAAACCTTATGTTAATTGAAAATAGCACAAAGACAACTTGTGTTGATGGATGAACAGATTGTGATGAGAGCTGAGGGAAAATCGAGGCGAGGTTTATTTAACAGATTTGTAGTCGGACTGTCAGGACAGAAAGACTCCGGAGCGACGTTTGCTGATCTAAAAGCCAAGACAGTTTTATTAGATACAACAGTGAACAATCCAATCAGCAACACCGAACCAGCAGAGAAGGTAGGGCTTCAGAACGTAGTAAGGGACAGGCAGAGGTCTAAACCAGGAAAAGCAGTCAGCGAGGGCTACCGAGGTGAAAGGGTGAGGTGAGAGGGAAGTCAGAGAGAAAAAGCTGAAGTCGAGAACCAGAGTAGTGGAATATCGGGAGATCCAAACAGAGTAAACGAGGGACAAATGGAAGTCAAAAACCAGAAAGAAAGCAAACCAGAAAGAACGCTCAGAATTGCCAATGAATAGACAAAGCTTCGCAACACACACTCGGAAACACAGGGTATTTACGTGAACGTTGATTGGCTATTAGAACTCAGGTGACCGGGAGCGAACGGGGACTGCCGATTGGGAGCACGTGAGTTTGACGTCATCGGTCGTAGCCCTCTGGGAAGTGGAGTCCAGAAGGGCGAAAGGACCAGAGAGACCCGGAGACGTGACACGGACACAGCAGCAACGAGACCAGAGCGGACATAACCAAAGAGTCAAGCAGAGTCAGAGTCAAGGAACAGTCAGACAAAGTCAGGACAAAAGAGGAATCAGAGAATCAGGAAGTCAAAAACGAGAAAACGCTCGGTACGCAACAGTGGCAGTACTTCACTGAGCCAGTGTGAGGGAAGAGTACATGTACAAACTGTTTTAAATTCAGGAAGGTTGTTTTAGAATAGCTGCACTCTTTCACCGAGGGGCGACCCCTCCTCATATTTACTTTTGAAAGACTCCGCCTCTTTGAGATGCTCTTTTTTATACCCATATTAACTGACCTGTTGCCAGTTACCCTAACAGGGGGGGGAGATATTCCACTGGGTGTTTTTTTACATTACTGTCTTTTGTCCCAATTTTTTTTTAAATGTGTCGGCTGGCCTAAAATTTACAATGACCATTAAAAATATAATAATAAAAACAATGAACTTTCTCATTTACAACAATGAGAAACCTATCTCCTATTTAAATTTAGAGTTAAAGTGATTTTCATATCATTACCTTCTGCCTTTATGTACATTTTGCATAGGGTCCCAATCTTTCTCAGAAATGGGATTTTATTGATTATGTATCAAATGTATGTATCTATTTAAATCTGAAACAACTTTTGCCAAATATTTGGTTACATTAAAATCTGAATTATAATTTTATATAATATTGCATTTTTCATGGTCCCACTTGAGCCCAAACATGTTCAGTGATGGTTGGCAAGTCCATTGTTCTGAAAACACCACCAGTCTGTTTGTTTATTAATGCCCAGTTTGTCTGGAAGGCTGTGACATGTGCACAACAATATTATTAATATGATGGGCAGTTCCCATCATAGCACATCTAATATGATGAAAGAATATACATGTATTTACAATAATGAGATAATTATGGCATCAGCTGGCCGCACTGTATTATTGCTGATAGAAGTATTATTCGTCTTCCAAACACAGACGTGCAGTCAGCACTTTATTTACCCATCAATAAAGCAGTAATGGAGTAACGGGTTCAAAAGTAATATGTATAAAGCAATAAGGCCTGTGCAGTGTTTCAGATTTTATCATTGTTGACATGTAATTGAATATGTTTTCAAAGTAGCCTTCCCTAATCTGGAAATAAGACTCTGACAGATGCTCAATAAGAAGACGTCAATAGCTGTCAGTCATTCATTTAATAGAGTTTAAGGTCGTATGGCTGAGTTAATTTAATGTATTGACCCAAAAGCTCTTAATCAGGTAAATGACTAGGGGTTGCACGGCTGTCACAGGAGACTGGGTGGAAACTGAGGCTCCAGGCAGCTGGGGACCTACATGCGTCCACCGGTGAGTGCGAGGCCTTGGGGCATCTAGAGGAGAATGACTGAACTGCAGGTAGATGAAGGACACAACATGTACCACTAGATGGCCTGGAGATGCACCTGGGCTAAATTACTCACCCTGGCCTCTTTCTGAACTGCTGCTACCTTTGTATTTGTCAGTGGTGCTGACCAGTGCCACCCATATGACCGGTTCAGAAGATAACTGTGAGTTCAGGTTTTGGGTCTAGAGTTTAGAGTTTAGGTCTTTGACCTCCAAAGGGTGTAAGGTAATGAGCTAATTCACTCTCATCACAGTACAAGCTCCAGACTTCAGAACCATCCCTTATTTACATGTTTACATATGTGTACAATTTTCTTTATTATTTTTTGTATATATCTGCACTACCATATTATGGGATGGCAAACAATACATAGAATACATGCATATACACAGTATGTATACCAATATGTCTGTGGTCCATAAATACATTTATGTGTATTACATAATCCTTAAAGTTCTAAATCATTTTATTAGGGATGCACCGAATGATTGGCAACCGTACACCCCTCCCAGTATTAAGATGTGGGCCACATATGTGCCAGATTAGGGCCTCACGTCAACCTAAAGTAGGCAACTCTGCTGCATCTGTGCCAGAATTGGACCAGATCTGTTTTGGGACAGCTGGGCCAAATGCATGTTGTTGATATGTGAGCCACCTCGGCTCACAGCAGATTGCCAGTGCTGACAGTGGGCCAGTAGTGCCATATCTTTGCCAGATGTGGCCCACAACACACATGGCCCACATTTAAATGAATGCAATGGTAGAAAAGTGGAAAATTAATTTTAAAAAAACAAAGTGTTTGGTATTTGATTCAGTTTTGTTCAGTTTTGGCCAAAAATGTTCAGTTTGGTGCATCCCTAAACATTATATATTAATACTGGAATACTGCAGCTCCTCAGAACCAGCATGGAGGGTAGTAGGACATCAGAAACGGCTAGTAAACTGGAATTCTAAGCCAGCAGTTTTCAACATCTGATTTATAATCTTTCATAACTTATTTCATAATTGTTAGATGATTGTGAGCTATCTGACACATCTAATCGCTTAACACAACAAGCAATGTACTGTAGACTGTGACAGACCCCAGAGTGTCTGACCCCTTACACCTGCTCCCTTAATGGGACTAGCATCGGTATTGTCTTCTGATAAGATTTCAGCAACATGCATTTACACTTAGTAGCCAAATGCGTTTCCAAGTAGCTGGACTGAAATTCGATGTGTGGGACGGAATATGTAAATTTGCTTGTCTCCAGCACCGGTAATTTATCTGCTCAGCCAATCGGTACTAATGCTGATACCGTAATAAGCAACCTTACCATAACTGTACCATAATAGTAAAAGCCCACCTCATGTGAAAGATATGACAACTGCAAGCATGCTGAGAATTCAAAGAGGACTCTCTAAAACAGAAGGAAGTGTCCTCTGCTGTTGTCATGGTATCTTCATCAGGTCGAGTTGTACCTTCTTCATGAGCCTGTGCATGCAGCGCTAACACGTAAAGACGCACGAGTACTCCCGTAAAACCCGAACCTTGCAGCGGGGCACGGTCACCATGCGTCAGCATCTTGTTTCCCTGACTCAGTAATGCTAACGTTTGGGTTGTCCTGGCCTCCCCGCCTCCATCTTCTTCCACAGTGTGCAGGACTATATGAGCTCCCCACCAATTAGACCTATGGATAGGGGTTCCAGTTAGTGGCCCCTCATTACATGATGGTTTGTTTGGGTCCCCCGCACCGTTCTGCTAATGACTCATCGGCAGTAGCCCATCACCATGATTGATTGGCCCCCATATCTCTTTCTGTTTTCCTGCTAATTATCTACATCTCATTTGAACGTGACACCGGGCACCACGAAACGGGACGAGAATGATGACCGTGTCAGCGAAAAACACATCTACATTTCCCTCGTTACGTGAGAGATGTATAAATATGTAATGTCTGACTTCAAGCGTATTCATGTTTGGGATTTTTATCATTCTCCTCTCGGAGTACTCGAGCGTTCTCAGGGTGGGTGATTAGATGGGTCATCAGTGCATAGAGCAGTCTAGTCTCTCTTGTTGCCTTCCTGTTTCTTTTTTTACCTCTCTCTCGCTCTCGCGCTCTCTCGCTCTCTGTCTCTATCTCTCTCTGTAATTAGGTTAATAGAGAGGAGCTGTGGTAATTGGCAGGTGCGTGGCCAGCGGTGTAGTTGCGCTAATGTTAACAGGGCAGTGTGTGCATTCGAGTGTGACGTGTGTCAGAAGGGACATTAACTTCAAACGGGTTTGCCTATAATATTACCCCGTCATACGTCACATTCGCGTGCTACCCAGCCTCAGCCTCACCCAGAGTCTCGCTGCACGTGTGCCTCTATTTGTCTGCATGTTTAAGTACATGTATTCAACAGAGGAACAGCCTGCAGCTCGAGACGAATCGATACCACCTGTTCCCTTCCACTACAGATACCTGATTCTTAAATATACTGAGTGTCTGTAGCAGGACAGTACAATTACATTGTCAACACATACTCACATACTCTGTATATATATGAAACTTGGTGTGTAGGCTTGACAGTGTGGACTGCATGAAGGACTAGATGCATCCAGACAGTTACGGCGACTGCCCTTATCACCATGCCAACATCGCCAAAGACTGCAATGGTGTCTTGCCAGACTCTCATGGAGTGTCCCAGAATGGCAGCTGGTCATCTTCAGTGACGAGTCCTGCTTTTGTTTTGGTGGAGACGTCCAACGAATCCATGTGTGGAGGCACCGTGGTCAGTCTTAAGATGAACGGTTTGTCATCACATGTCCAGAAGGCCTCGTGTCACTCCACCTCTACCCCCACCGCAAAATCTGCAGGCACAGTGTGAGAATATTTATATAACTGCATGGGGTGGATTATCACAGGACACCATTAGGCCTCCCTGGCTCAGAAAAAAACTGTGCTGAATGTTGCGTCATATCTGAAGGTCTCATGTCACTTGTCTTATATGTGCATTCACTCACAGTGCATCTCTGAACGTCAGACTGTGCCGGAATATCACTGTCAGTCGTTGCGACTTTCAGTGTTCTTTTCAGCTTGGTTGGAGCAGCAACGCCCCACTGCTGAGTGATGAAGCTGAATGACAGACTGAATGGTGGTCAGCATTTATTGTATGATGTGTGATGCGCATTATTTGCCTGTATTATTTTATCTTCGATTCCATTCAGGTCTTTTTTTAGATTCTTACCAAAGAAATCTTAGAAGTTTCATTTTCAGCTTCTCACCATCCCAGTAAAGCAACGTTTGTGTGTGTGTGTGTGTGTGTGTGTGTGTATATATATATATATATATATATATAAATACAGGGGTTGGACAATGAAACTGAAACACCTGTCATTTTAGTGTGGGAGGTCTCATGGCTAAATTGGACAGTTCTGCTCAAAATACTGCAATGCACACAGCATTATGGGTGACATACCAGAGTTCAAAAGAGGACAAGTTGTTGGTGCACGTCTTGCTGGCGCATCTGTGACCAAGACAGCAAGTCTTTGTGATGTATCAAGAGCCACGGTATCCAGGGTAATGTCAGCATACCACCAAGAAGGACGAACCTCCACCAGCATCACGTAGTGACCTGGCCACTATCCTGCAAGAAGAATGGCTTAAACTCCCTCTGACCACTGTGCAGGACGCAGTATATGTCATTCCCAAGACCAACTGACGCTGTATTGGCCGCAAAAGGAGGCCCTACACCATACTAATAAATGATTGTGGTCTAAAACCAGGTGTTTCAGTTTCATTGCCCAATCCCTGTGTGTATGTATGTATATATATATATATATATTTATATATATATGTGTGTGTATAGTAGTAGTACTAAGTAATAACGTGTTGTGATGAGAATGTACAGCTGCCGTTATTGTGGAGGTGAATCCCTTACTGCTGTAGTCTTCTGGCCGAGAACAGGTTTACAGTTATACCCTGAACAGTTGCCTCATAGTGTATGAGGTAATATTAATTTCAGGGCTTTTTAACAGCAGCATGATACTCAAACCGGTAATACGTTTGTGCACTGATATGCTTGGACATGTCCCATCCCTGCCGCTCTGTGAGTCCGCTTTGTTTTGTTACCATTATATTGGAACTTTTTCCTAACTGTACCCTATCTCTGTATCCTATAGGTGAACCCAATGCATTATACATGCATGTGTTGCTCTGACCACATTTCAGTCATTGTATGTCTTTTAAAGCCTTGTGCTAATCTCATCACCCCCCCCACCCCACCTCATAGATTAGCCAGTTAAATGTCACTGGAAGGAACTTCATATTAGATCATTAATTATTTGGTAGTCTCAAATATTTGATGGGTGTTACGAGAATATGATATTCCACACCTTCATGGGTGCAGTATGTGCATGTTTGTTTGTGCATGCAGCAAGGAAGAAGTGGGTGTGGTCTTCATAAGCTCTGTTATATGCTTATAACAACTGAAAGAGTCCCAGCAGTTATTTAGATGATTTATTTACAGTCATCGTCAAAAGAATAGATGCACCCAGAAGGGATTGTGGGATTGCAGTGCTATTGGGAAGGAACATAAAGAGGGGCAGGTCAAATCTGTCTGGGAGTTTTCTGAAGATGAACTTTAATGGAAAGACTAAGATTTAATAAATCTAAGCTCAACAAGGGCTAAAGGAGCATGGATATTAAATATAATATAAATATTTAGCTTAAAGTGGAAATCTGAAAATGAGTAAAAGCTACAGAGAAAACTGGACTCCTAACAATCCCCTGCAGGACCGCCAGCACTGCCCCATCCAATAAACCATACACAAAGCTTCCATCTTTGAGAGAGAGGGGAAAAAGTCAAGCTCCACTGTTGCTTCAGATCTGACACAAAAATGTTTGGAATTGAGAGAACTTGGATTTTAAGACGCACCCAACTTCTAAGACTGACGTTTGGAGGTGTGGAAAAATATCCCAGCAGATTTCTTTGGAAAACCAAAACAAGTATCCTGTGAAGAATAGAATTTCCTGACACTGAAAGATAGATGACCTTATTGGCCACTTTGACTGGAATTTAAACGATTGAAGTGAGGTCTCTTACTTTTGCACAGTACTGTAAAGAACACACCTGTGGGTGGGCGTGTGTTTGTGTGTGTGTGTGTTTGTGAGTGTGTGTGTGTGTGTGTGTGTGGGGGGGGGGGGGGTTTGTGAGTGTTTGTGGCTATGTTATGTGTGTGTGTGTGTGTGTGTGTGTGTGTGTGAGTAAGTGTGGGTTGGTGTGTGTGTGTTTGTGAGTGTTTGTGTGTGTGTGCTTTGTGTGTGTGTGTGTGTTTGTGGGTGGGTGTGTGTGTGGGTTTGTGAGTGTGGCTGTGTGTATGTGTGGGTGTGTGTGAGTAAGTGTGGGTTTGTGTGTGTGTGTGTGTGTTTGTGAGTGTGTGGGTTTGTTTGTATGTGTGTGTGTGGGTGTGTGTGAGTGTGTGGGTTTGTTTGTATGTGTGTGTGTTTGTGAGTGTTTGTGTGTTGGTGGGTGTGTGTTTGTGTGTTGGTGTGTGTGTGTGTGTGTGTGTGTGTGTGTTTGTGTTTGTGAGTGTGTGTGTTTGTGGGTGTGTATGTGTTTGTGAATGTTTGTGGGTGTGTGAGTGTGTGGGTTTGTGAGTGTGTGTGTTTGTGAGTGTTTGTGTGTGTTTGTGAGTGTTTGTGGGTGTGGGTTTGTGTGTATGTTTGTGGGTGTGTGTGTGTGTGTGGGTTTGTGTGGGTGTGTGTTTGTGAGTGTGGGTGTGAGTGTGTGGGTTTGTGTGGGTTTGTGAGTGTGAGTGTGTTTGTGTGTGTTTGTGGGTGTGTGTATGTGTGGGTGTGGGTGTGTGTGTGTGTGTGGGTGGGTGGATGTGTTGTCGGAGGATGGAGAGAGTAACAGACAGGCAGCAGGCAATCCCTCAGGTAAGGTGAGCTCGCAGCCTGCTGGTAGCCTGAGCGGATCGAGTGTCCGTCAAAGATCACAAGTTCTATTGTCTTTCAGTATAGACTCTCCACCCCTGTGCATTTCTTCTCTCTGGCCTCCCTCCTTCATCCCTCCTTCATGCTTCTTAACTATTCTAACATCACCACACTCCTCCGGTCACTTGTTTTCCAGAGACTAACCCTTCCTGTGACTGCCCCACTTCTGAACTGTTATTCGGTCACACCAAGCCTGTGCTGACCTCACTTTCACAGGCTCAGGTTTTCCATGGCGCCGTTCACAAAAGTGACATCGATTCATAAATGCCTCTAATCCCTACATCTATATATTTGTAATATGATGCATATGCTTATATGTTATATGGTTATGTAGAATGGCTCACATATAAGCCTATATATATGTGTGTGTGTGTGTGTTCATCCGTACGTGTGTATGTATATACAGTAGTATGTTTAGTTCCCTCTCCGCTTCCTATGTTCCTACTTCTCTCCTTTTCATCTCATCAATTCTCTTTTTCTGTCCCAGGTCTAAAGATGGAAGGAGCTATTAAGACAGTGGTTGGGCAGTTCATAACCTCAGCACGTGGGAAGGAGAATCTTGGAGCCAAGAATTTCCAGAAGCTGGTCCAGTCTCAACTGGGGAACATCATGTCGGTAAGACAATCCACAAGTGTGAGAATCTGGGGTTGGCTAGTTTCACAATAAGGCGTTGTTAAAGCTGCATGATTGTGTTTATGGTATGTATGTGTGTAACGTGGAAAAACTAAAAACAAGGATAAGTCTGAGTTTGAAGACTTCAAAGAACTTTGGTTGAGGAGCCTTTGGTGTCTTCTGAGGCTTGTACAGTCACCAAGCTCCTTATTGGGTTTCCTTGTTTCTACACTCACTGTCTATATCAGCTCTATTTACCATATAGGAGCACTTTGTAGTTCTACACTTGGTCCATCTGTTTCACTGTATACTTTATTACACTGTCCTTCAGAGGTCAGGACCCCCACAGGACCACCACAGCGCAGGTATTATGTGGGTGGTGGATCTTTCGCAACACTGCAGTAACATTGAAGTGGTGGTGGTGTGTTAGTGTGTGTTGTGCTGGTGTGAGAGGTCAGAAACAGCAGTGCTGCTGGACACCTCAGTGTCACTGCTGGACTAAGAATTGTCCACCAACCACCAGAAATGTCCACCAACCACCAAACCAGTTGGTGTAGCTCAGCGGATAACACCACTACCTGCCAAGTAGCCACCACCACACGTGGGAGACTGGGGTTTGAATCCCGGTCTGGGTGACTATACTGTGCCATACCAATAAGAGTCCTTGGGCAAGACTCCTAACACCACATTGGCCTACCTGTAATGTGATTAACCTTGTAAGTCGCTCTGGATAAGAGCGTCAGCTAAATGCCAGAAATGTAAATGTAAGAATCCTGTATGTAAACTTATGTAAACTTTAATGAAGGACTAGAGGATGACCAACACTGCACTGTGCATCAGAGGATGAGCTATAATCTCTGACTGTACATCTACAAGGTGGACCAGCAAGGTAAGAGTGTCTAATAGAGTGGACAGTGAGTGGGCACAGTGTTTAAACACTGTTGTGTCCGACCCACTCACACCAGCACAACACACACTAGCACACCACCACCATGTCACCAACTGTGCTGGCCCTGTTCTCCTGACCATTGAAGAACAGGGCATCAAAGTATACAGAGAAACAGATGGACTGCCGCCTGTATCTGTAGAACTACAAAGTGCTCCTGTACTGCAACACTGAGCGTGGAACCAAGGTGTCCCTAATAAAGTGTTCAGAGAGTGTACCTTCACAGAATTGCTTTTTAGGAACGCTCTTATACAGCTAGATAATCCCATAACGGCTTTGGCCATTAGCTGATGAGCATTAGTCTACACTGCGTTTGTCCACACTGATCCTAAAGCCATCGGTTCCGCCTCTATCTAAAACTAAATCGGCGCTTAATCCACACATTAGTCTAGCTAAGAGCCTCCAGCCCTGTATTTGAATGTCATCTCTTACTTTCTCATCTCTCAGGACACAGATAGCTCATCAGCCGTGAAGGAGATGATGGGTGGCCTGGACGTTAACCAGGACGGGAAGGTCAGCTTCCAGGAATATATGAACCTGGTGGGTTACCTGGCGACATCGCTGAGCGAGAGGAAATCGGGGACCCAGAACAGCGCGGCCAACTGAGACTCGTCTTCCACCACCTGACACTCCACCAATTAAGCCTTTATGTACTCCCAGTATTCCACTAAAACTGGCAATGCACCTAGGGGTGGGCGATACGTTGCTTGTACTGCGCTAAATGACACCACAGTATCCACATTACTATTGAACTAACACACGCAATAACAGTCCGTATAAGCCTTTAGTGCCATTATATTGTTACCCGTTTATCTTCTTTTCCATTTCTTTTATTACTATATGAAAACAAAAATCATATTCCTTGTTCAGCTTTTATTATAGGTGCTACAGCTTTGCTGGTGATGTTGTGTATGTTCCAGCTTGTTTGCAAACCTTGAAAAATGGTAACTGAATGCATATCTATCATAAAGAAGTATGAAACTACTACATTTTTGTATCGCCCACTTCTATTGCAAACCTCCTGTTTGTCTGGAAACAATGCTGCTCATGCCAAAACCTATTCCACAGCTGTGTTAACCTGTTGATACCCTGTTTCAGCCCCCCTAGACTAAATGTTTTCCAGCCTATATTACACCAGATTTGAAAGGCATTGCTTGTTCTGTAGTCAGTGATGTTTTAGGAACTTAGAAAGCACTAAAGTGCCCCACCTTCCTGGACCAAGATTGGAAAACACATGCTGTGGACACTAAATGTCAATAAGTGTCAATATATGATGTGCTAAATGTCAAAACAGACCATATGCCAAAATGATGCATAATCCAGTCATCTCATGCAGACTTATATGAAATGCAGCACTGATGTTAAATTGATTTTTGTCAGCCAATGTCTTTTGTGCCTTATGTTACATGGCAATAAAAAAGTATAATGACTCTTGTTGGTGGTCTCATGTTGGTCAGCTTACTGTGGGTAAATGGAGACAGGCCAAAATAGCATCAGTGCACTGTTATAAAATAATCAGTGCTATAGAGTAAGAATTGTGCTGTTAAGACACAACCTAGTATTTTCATGTTTAACATATTTCAATATTTTGATGTAATTTGAAATCTGTCGCAATACAAATGCTCCAAAGCTACTTTGAAGAAATCATTTGGAATATGGAATATGGAAACTAGTAACATTTGTTTGCTCTATATGTGTTAAAACCTCTTAACTAGTTTTCTTTGGGAGTGTTAGCATAAACTAGCCAGCCCTAACACTACTTAACTTTCATCAGCTACACAAGCAAACTGGCACAGCAAATTAGCTTGCTGTTGATTACCCTTAACACTGTTTGTATTTTATGTGTTAAACTTTTTAACTACTTTTCTTTGGGAGTGCTAGGACAAACTAGCTAGCCTTACCATTAGTTAACTTCCATCGGCTGGATAAGCAAGCATTAGCACAGCTAATTTGTTAGCTGTTGATTGACCTGCACACTTTGTTTGCTCTATATGTGTTAAAACCTCTTAACTAGTTTTCCTTGGGGGGTGCTAGCATAGACTAGCTAGCTTTAACGTTGGTGAACTTTCATCAGCTGCACAAGCAAATTTAGCAGAGCTAAATAGCTGGCTGGATTATATGTGTATGTGTTAAAATCTTTAACTAGTTTTCTTTGGGAGTGTTAGCATAAACTAGCCAGCCCTAACACTACTTAACTTTCATCAGCTACACAAGCAAACTGGCACAGCAAATTAGCTTGCTGTTGATTACCCTTAACACTGTTTGTATTATATGTGTTAAACTTTTTAACTACTTTTCTTTGGGAGTGCTAGGACAAACTAGCTAGCCTTAACATTAGTTAACTTTCATCAGCTGGATAAGCAAGCATTAGCACAGCTAACTTGTTAGCTGTTGATTGACCTGCACACTTTGTTTGCTCTATATGTGTTAAAACCTCTTAACTAGTTTTTCTTGGGGGGTGCCAGCATAGATTAGCTAGCTTTAACGTTAGTGAACTTTCATCAGCTGCACAAGCAAACTTTAGCAGAGCTAAATAGCTGGCTGGATTATATGTGTATGTGTTAAAATCTTTAACTAGTTTTCATTGGGAGTGTTCGCATAAACTAGCCAGCCTTAACACTACTTAACTTTCATACGCTACACAAGCAAACTGGCACAGCAAATTAGCTTGCTGTTGATTACCCTTAACACTGTTTGTATTATATGTGTTAAACTTTTTAACTACTTTTCTTTGGGAGTGCTAGGACAAACTAGCTAGCCTTAACTTTCATCAGCTGGATAAGCAAGCATTAGCACAGCTAATTTGTTAGCTGTTGATTGACCTGCACACTTTGTTTGCTTTATATGTGTAAAATCTGTACGTTTCTCTACGTTTCTTTGGGAGTGTTAGCATAAACTAGCTAGCCTTAACACTAGTTGTCTTTCATCAGCTGCACAGGAATGAATGTTAAAAGCTATTTTAGCGAGTATAAAGCAAAGTCGGAGTTAGTCTTTATGCGCTTCAGCCTCTCGCCAACATGAAACGCTTTTTACGTCCTAGTATGCTATCTCTGAATACCAGGCGGTTTGAGTTTTTACGTTTGTTGCTTTCTGTCTTATGTACAGAGGCCAAAACTTGAGCCAGGTCTGGTCAATAGCAAGATTTAGCAATAAGCTAGCCAGCTGTTGTTAGTGATATGCCTGAAATGATCTTATGAAGCATGTATCTGTTCACAAAACAATAAACTTTATGGTCAGTGATATAGATTCACCCAGAGAGAGAAGTGAAGGTTGTTACTGTTGACGTTGAGAGCTGGCATGCTAATATGAACTCATATCTTGAGTGTTGAGGGTAGGGTTGCCACTCGTCCCGTGAAATACGGAATCGTCCTGTATTTGGCAATTCAATGTTGCGTCCCGTATTAAACCAATATGGGACGCTATTTGTTACGTATTTCCGGAAATGTCAGCAAATTTGTTGCGTATTCCCATAATTGTCCGATATACACGTCTGTCACACACACGAATGATCACAATCTCCTCCCCGCTCAATTTAGCTCGACCCAGCTCAATTACGGGACGTGCTTTGTTCCGTATTACCGTAAACGTCCGATAAACACGTGTGTCACACATGACTGATCACACTCTCCCCCAAACAACCACCCCTCACCCCCACACCTTCAGGGAATCGTATCAAACATGGTACGCGATTTTTAACATGTTACTCAAAAATGACCACGCCCACCTCAACCACTCTTTTATTTTCCTTTCTGAAAGGTGGCAACCCTAGTTGAGGGTTCCTGAGTTCCTGATGGTTGACTGTAGCGTGGACTTGAATCAGTCCAACTTGAGGAGTAGCACAGCTGCCCTGGTGGCATGTTCTAACCTTTTGTCCATTATGTTAAAGGGGCTGCTCCTGGATACATCACTAGCCAACAAGAGGAAGCTTAAACGCAACCATGGCTGATGCTTTTGGCAAGTGAGCTGCTTCACCAATGCTGCTGCTCTCTCTAACTAAAACACTGTTGAGTTAAGGGAGGAAAAAACAACATTTCTTTTAGGCTGGTAAAGTAAGAGGAAGGAGGAGGGGTGAAGGGGTGGACAACCTTTTGGTGATAAGTTGCCCCCTCTTTTTTTTGGAGCATAAATTTGACAGTTGTCATCATCTTCCGGATTACTTTCTTAAGAATTCCTAGTTTAGGGTATCATTCCCACAGGCTACAAGATATTCCATGTTATGCAGGCAAGTCGAACACTGCAATATTATGCAAGAGAAGATGTTGTTTTCTCTTTCTGCCAGTTTCTGCCAGCCACTATCTTTTTTTAATAATTTATTATTATTTTACCATGTACATTTTATTGATTGCAGCCTTGCCACCTATGCAATATAAAAAATGAGACTGATCCTGAGTGCAGTTCTATGCATGTAGCAGGTACGTCCAGGAAACTAGATTCTGCCTGTTATTCAATCAACAATTACATGCACTTTTATCAAATATGTAGTTGGTTTCTATGGTCACTCCAAAAGCGTTTTGTAGCTGTTTCCTAGTTGTTGTGTTAAACGCTTATTGCTGGTACAGTGGTCTGTTTTCCGCACATGCGTAGACAGTAAAATGAAAGAAATCAGAGTAAGGAACTACATGTGCTGAATCCTGCCTTCTTTATGGAATTTCTTAATCAGATTTTGGTACCTTAATCCAATGTAGGCAATGAAGGGACTGCCGTTCACATGACCACTTAAATAATCAGATAACGGTACATATCCGATTGTGACTGAATTATTAAAGGGCATGTGAACGCGCTCGGTGTCAGCTGTTCTTGACCTGTGTGTAAAGCATGACTTTTAGACAAGGGTGCTGCTTCATAAGGAGGTTAGACCACACTAGTGACATCTTTGACCCTACAGCAAAATGCATTGACATAATGACCCTAGGAAACTCTAATCCTGTCACTGGAGATGTCGGCTACAGTATAATGTTCGCGTGGCACAATGGCCATTGCTGTTTGAACTGCTGATAGTGCTCATCAGATTTGACTTAACTGTATTAATTGTGAGTTTATAGCATCTTTTAAATGTAGTTCTTCAATATTTGTTTATTGGCTAAATACAGTTCCAGAGTCATTTGTACATTAGCACATTGAAACTCTTGTTTGGACTTCCAAGCTCACTGATCCTAGTGTATTCCCTTAGGCCATCCATTCAAAGCTTGAGTTCGTGCAACGTAATACTCTCAGACATACAGAACATGATCAGCTATATGGGGTTAAAGCTACACTTTAACTAAACACCAGTGTAGCATAACTAAAGCCACAAATCAACTGTTGGTCCCTGTGTACACAAACACCTGTCCAATTATGTTGCGTAGGTCTGAGTAGACCGTTCCAAAGCTTGGCTGGCAGGTGTGTACGGACGCCATTCAATAAATGATGGCTCGTCACCTGCACAACAAGATCGGTGCTACATCAGCATTTCTTTCAATCTTGGGGTCAACAACAAACCACCCACCACTCATCCTCAAGGCTTGTTTAGTAAAGACTGTTGTTGGGCCATATGACCTAGTGTTTGGTATGTAGTAGTAACAGCGTAGAAGGCATTCTGCCCTGGTCCACATATATGTAGCTTACCTACATATTGGCCAGTGTATATTGGGTTGTAATTTAATGGTTAAGATGTAAACTAAGTCATTCAAAACAGTCTGAGGTCGAGACACATGCTTCTTCTTTACAGTGGTGGTAATAGGAACCAGGGGTTGCAATGCAACTTTAGCCATTCTGTCTATTGTCCAAAACAATCGGTCATCCAACACATGTAATATCAATAGCTCTCTGCCAAGAATGGATTTTATTAATAATGCATTTTAAGCCCAAAGCTGTTGGTAAAGCTATCTCTCAGGCACCTGGTAGTGTATCCATGTAATAATTTTACGCAGTGCTAAATGCTGCCTGGTTTCCGATGTCCACTACTGGGAATTAAGCCTTCCCAGCTGGAAATGAGTTGTTCTAAAAATGTTTTGAGAATATGCAATATAATGTTCCCTTAATGTTTTCAGCTGGAGGTTTTCTTTTGATTCCCAGATTGTTCTTTCTAAAGGTAGG
This sequence comes from Prochilodus magdalenae, assembly GCA_024036415.1. NCBI lineage: Eukaryota > Metazoa > Chordata > Actinopteri > Characiformes > Prochilodontidae > Prochilodus > Prochilodus magdalenae. The sequence goes on from JAMWET010000953.1 coordinate 53,754, forward strand.
AGAACATTCTCATCCATAAAACATTTTCCAAAGGTTCCACATGCAACATTCTTCTTTTCTTATCATGTAACAATGTGGCGCTGACAACATTCTTAAAACAACTTCTGAATGTTGCATATCGTTGCTGTCCAATGGAAACATGTATCTCCATTTTTGACCATTTTCACTTTTATGTATCATTTGATCACATGAGCTGCTGTTTACACTGTGTGTGAATTTCATGATGAATGGACAAACAGAAATGGCCCCAAGATCACATAGAAAACGTCTGGTTCCATTGACTTGCATTATAATTAAATTGAGTTTTGGCCTCTCCTGTAAAGTTGCTAATTTGGAGACACATGTTTTTCCTTGAACAGCGACGATATATATATAATATATAGTGCTGCTATACATGTCATTAAATAATTCCATGTAGGAATTTTGTAGGAGTTTTTTAGGTGGTATTTAGCCCACCAGGTTGTACAAAAGAAGAGTGTCTTAGCTTTATGTTAGGAATGTGTTAGTTTTTTTTTTTTTTTTTAAGATTTTTGACTCTACATAATTAAAAGGCAAGTGGGCTAAACTCTTGTTTCCCATGTATGTGTGGCTATAGGATATTCTGAATAGATTAGCTATATAAACTCAAAAAAAAAAAAAAAAAAAAAAAAGTCAACTGTGTCTGAAAGGTACCTAATAGCATGTAATACCTCCATAACCATCAATAACAGCTGTGACTGGATTTGGTATGGACTGGACAAGTTTGTGGATGTAGGCCACATCAATGTTCAAACACTCTTACCCAGAATTACCCAGTTGGGCCAGATTTGGTGGATACCTGCTGGTAGACCCGTATGACCATACGCTTCCATACATCTGCAGACTTCCTTCACACTATGGTCTTTAGTGTATATCTCATCTGTTTTCCCGTTGTAACATTTGCGTTTGAGTCCACCCTGGTGGAGGGTTTCATCAGAGACTTAAATAAATAAACGAAACAACAGAGAGGATTTTCACCATATAAGGACCACACCACTAATGCCCCCTGCAGTGGTTGGTGTAGCTCAGCGGATAACACCACTAGCCACCAAGTAGCCACCACCACATGTGGGAGACTGGGGTTCGAATCCTGGTCTGGGTGAAGCTGTGCTACACCAATAAGAGTCCTTGGGCAAGACTCCTAACACTACACTGGCCTACCTGTAAAGTGATTAACCTTGTAAGTCGCTCTGGATAAGAGCGTCAGCTAAATGCCAGAAATGTCTTTGGCACGCCCAAATGCAGTCAGTCCTTTTAGCCCATCATTAACCTTGGATGGCTTTGGAGCCATTTTCCACACATGGAACGAGACACTGTACCACTTCCTCCCAGTCTATGGATCCCATCACTCACATCCCGCAGGTGTTTACAGCCCCATCATCCTTGTGCAGCACCACCTGCAGGAGCCTGAGGTTACTACCAACTTAAACACACAAGGTGGCTCATAAAATGTCCAGTAAGCTTATATTACAATGTCTATGAACTCTATGGCTTTTGTACAGTCTGTAATAGACTAGTTCATGTATATACATTTTACTAGATTGATAACTTTTTGGGGATCTATTTGATCTGTGTCAGGTACAAATATGCAATTTAATAAGTGGATTTACATGCTTAATGTATTGCATGCGTTTGGCAATGTGGAACGGTTGCACAGCTGAAATGATTGCTGCCAGGCTGATTAAACGACACATAGAGGAGTGTGGGTCATTATGACTGTGGATTACAGTTTGGGGATCTGACCTAAGTGAGTACATCCAGTTTGGTGGCTGTAGCTTAAGGGAAACAAGATTATGAATAGGGGTTGGTGTAGCTCAGCGGATAACACCACTGCCTGCCACCACCATGTGGGAGACTGGGGTTCGAATCTTGGGTGACTACACTGTGCTACACCAATAAGAGTCCTGGGGCAAGACTCCTAACACTACCTTGGCCTACCTGTAATATGATTAACCTTGTAAGTCGCTCTCGATAAGAGCGTCAGGTAAATGCCGTAAATGTAATGGCACTCTGTGGGGGGAAAGAAGGATGCAAAAACAGACAAACAAACGAGTGGATTTTAAACCAACGTTGAATTTATGCCTGACGGTCTGCCCTGAGATGGTGTATCAGAAACGCTGTCTCTGGGTGGAGCAGAAGTACAGTGGATGGGGTTGCACTTTTCCATCCCATACATTCTTAATGGAATAAAAACAATCCGGAAAAATCCATTGCTATGCAAAGCGTGCGCCACAAGCAATGCGCAACATAATTAGACACCCTGTTGGCCTCGGAGGAAGTCTGTGACTACGACATCGATTACAGCGGGTTAATCATTTAGATCGGGGTGCTGAACTACCACCACTCTAAAAGTTTAATGTGACAAGCACTGGAACATATAACTACACCTCAGGGTTATCTGTCTGCCTCAGTGGCAGGCGACGGTCAATATCTAGAACCCCTGTTTAGCCATTTAGCAGCAAACTCCACATAAGAAATGCACAATAACCTTGACACAATGTCATGTTTTAATAATGGGCTGCTGGACCTTTGGAGAAGTACATCATGGGAAGAAGGAATGTAAGCAGAGAGGGAGGGGGGCCCGCGACAGGTGGGCAGAGGTAATGGATGGATGGAGAGATAGAGAGAGGAGGAGGAGGGAAAGGGGAGGGGAAAGAGCTGTATAAAACACGCCGTCCATCTCTTCTTCCCTACACCAGCCTGCTTGCCCTCACTCGCGCTCTTTTTCGGTGAAGACAGCGAAGGCAGCACTCCTCCGACTCTCAGGTAAGCTGGATGGATGGATAGATTGGTGGATGGATGGTACGGACAGTGCGGAAGTGTCAGCAATGTATACTCTAAACTAAGGTACCAAAAAGGGGGCTTTGCTATCGAGGAACCACTATTGGTCATCTAAAGAACCTTGCCTTGGAAACCCTCTTAAGCTATACTGAACGTCTGGTGCTTGCAGACTTGTGTTTGTTTACTGTCCACTTTGCACTGTCTTCCATGTAATAACTCTTCTTGGATGTATCCCAGGTTCAAGAACCACTGTTGTGAACCTTTCTTTAACAAACCTCCACATAAACGTTACAGTTAGACGTTTTCCTAAAACCTTAAATTCAAGCCAAGAACCATTTAGGAACATTTACATCCAGATGTAGCTTAATTATACCGTAATTACTATGTTATTACATGTTATAACTACCACAAATCCTAAAATTCTAAATCCTAAAAACTATAAGCTATGTAGTTTTGAGAATGAGTTCTAATAGTTCAAGCCAAGTAGCATTTAGGAACCTTTACAGATAAGTGTAGGCTTATTATACAGTAATTACTATGTTATTACATGTTATAACTACCACAAATTCTAAAATTCGAAATCCTAAAAACTATAAGCTATGTAGTTATGAGAATGAGTTCTCATAGTTCAAGCCAAGAGCATTTAGGAACCTTTACAGTTAGGTTTAGGCTTATTATACAGTAATTACTATGTTATTACATGTTATAACTACCACAAATTCTAAAATTCAAAATCCTAAAAACTATAAGCTATGTAGTTATGAGAATGAGTTCTAATACATCAAGCCAAGAAGCATTTAGGAACCTTTACAGTTAGGTTTAGGCTTATTATACAGTAATTACTATGTTATTATATTGTAACTACTATAAAACTAAACTGTAAGCTATGTAGTTATGAGAATGAGGAATGGAAGGTTGCACAAGAGTTTGGTCTTGGTCAACGACTGACCATAGCACAGAGGAAATGTCCAGGATGGACAAGGGTATCTATACAAAGGTGGGGTTGGGAAAGTTTTAAGATCTTGTTATGCTAATTTAATAATGGAACCTGATATAGAAAATGGGATTATGGGAAAAAACAAATATATATATTGGGTCTATTGGTACAAGTGTTCTTTTACTTCCGAAGCCAAAGCAAGTGTCAAGCAACTGGTGATAAGAATAATGACCTTGCTTGCAACTTCGTGCTAGACGATGTCTTATCTTAACAGGTTCTAGGAGTATTTTCTAGAGGTATCATCTACCTGTATATTAATATATATAATAACCTGTCTATTGATAATCCTTTGACTAAAACCAGAGGGTGCCATACCGAGTACAACGATTAGGGCTGAGTGCTAAAACCCACTTCAGGCCGTTACATAACTGTTATTAATCCAGCTTCCATGTACCTGGCCTGGCTGTGTCCTGTAGCTCCGATGATGTTGCACCTCCACTGTAATATCGCCAACCCAATGTGTGCGTGTCCATCAGTGTATGTCTGCCAGAGCCCAATCTTCTTAACAGCTCAAAGACTGGGATCACAACTCAGTTCCTGGCTGCGCCTGTTCTTATCTAACTTTGATGCAGCGAGGGTTAAGCCGAGCTTCCTTTCCGGCTCTCCAGTATCTCCAGAGTATGTTTTTCTCAGTTTCGGATTTCACTCTTATCGGACGCCTCACATTTCCCCTTCTCTAGTTAAAGCCCCCCACCCCTCCTCCACCTCCTCCTCCTGTGAAGTCTTTTCTCCTTTTCTTTTCGGAGTCCGACTGTTTTTAGATTCCATGGAAATAAGCCTCTTTTGGCTCTTTTTTCAATATTTAATAGGTCCCAAAAATACAACCTCCCACACATCCCCTTGCCTTGTGGAGTTCGAACCAACCTCTTCATCTGTCTCTCTGCAGAATGAACCCCGCCCTGAACTCCGAAAATGCCTCCACCCTTGAGAACGCCATGCAACTTATGATCCAGACCTTCCACAAGTATTCTGGCAATGAAGGGGACAAGTACACGCTCAGCAAGGCTGAACTCAAGGACATGCTGACACAGGAGTTGGGGAACTACCTCGGGGTAAGATCAGGCACACTGCTCATATTCAACAACTAAGATGTCTTGTTAGGTGCAGTCAGGGACAGGTCTCCGAATGAGCCAGTCACTGTCCAGAGGAGTTCTGTAATGGCTTGGATTCATGGACGCATGGAACCTCCCCATCATTAGGAGGATGCTATTATATATTGTTATTAGCAGCAGTTCAAAAAGATGTGGTGCCATTCGTATGTCTCAGAGAAGCCCCTCCATACATGGTCCCATGGGGGACATTTAGCTAGCATATGCTATCTTGGTTATAACTGTATGGTGGTAACTGGCAACATGCAGACAGTGCTTACATGCTCTTGCTCCTACAGAATGCTCAGGACAAGGATGCCGTGGACAAGGTGATGGGTGACCTGGACTCCAACAACGACGGCGAGGTGGACTTCACGGAGTTCATAATCCTGGTGGGGGCGCTCACTGTGGCCTGCAACGAATTCTTCCTGGAGTACCACCAGAACGATAAGAAGACAGACAAGAAAGACTAGGCACCGTCCTGTCTCTCTGAACTCAAGCCAACACATGACCACTGAATGACAGAGGGCAGGGGAGGAGAAGCGAAGGGGAGACGGAGGGAAGGTGGGGGATATGCATGCGTATGAGTACAGAGTAACACAACACACTCGTCCATGGGCGAGAAAAAACAGGCCATCGGTCGTGGCGACCTGCTTTGAACCCCCCGTTCCTCCTCCCCCTTCCCGAAATTCATTCTTGGCTGAAAAGTGAGGGAGTGAGATCCAGTTCAATGATGGTCATTGTTGAATATGTGAATATTGTCACTTTCCTTTCTTTGGTTTGTTTTTTAATTACCCTTTTTTGTGCTGATTTGATCATTGCAAGACCATTCTTCAATATTATAATAAAGCTCAAGTTTTAAAGACACAGTGGTCCTTTGTGGTTTTTAGCCTACCATTCACCAGGTGAGAGGCATCTGGAGACCTTGGTAGAGATGATGGAACAAGACAATAAGGCTGGCGTAGTCAGCACAATGCATATCACCAGTCTCCTTTGCAATCGAATGTATCTGAACAGTATTGGAATAATAACAGCTGTCCCGGAGGGATGGGCTGACACCAGTCTGGTGGTTGAGCAGATGCTTAAACCACGATGCATGTTCCTCTTGTTTATGGAGGACCGAATCTGCCAAAATAAAAATAAATGAATAAATAAATAAAACACTAATACTTAAATTAAAATGGTAAAGAAATAATGATGGTAAATCTAAAAATGAAAAAATAAGCATAAAAATAAGTATATCAATAAATAAAAAACTTGTGTAAAAAAAATAAATGTGTAATGTGTATTTATTTTGTTATTTGTGTTACTTAATGAACATTCTTATTTTAAATTAATGTATTTACCTAATTATTTATTAATAAATTCATTTATTTATTTATTTTTGTTTTTCCTTACCCTTATGGTAATAAAGGGGCTGTCAATCCATGACGTCAGTTGGTTTTAACATTCCTATTGGTTGATCGACAGCAGATTCCGTAGATCGATTGTCTTGCTCCGTCAGCAGTAACTATGAACAACACGGTGCACTAATGTCTGCTTACAGGCAACAGGTAGCGAGAGACCTGAGACTCTTAGCTGACCCTGCTGAAAATGCAGGTGCAGATTATTTACTCTTTCGGGTGGAGGCTGTGGCTGACAGTTTGTTCCATTTTGCTACATCATCTGATACAGAGATCGACCCCATAGTGTTCACAAATTTAGAGGAGGTAGTTCATCGTCTTTCCCTGCTAAATTCAGATCATGCAACACCTGGAAGCTGCCTCTCTGAGCAGATCCGACACCGACCTGCGCCCCGGTATTTGTCCTCTCTGAGTCTTTCACCCGAACGCATAGCCAAGCTACATAGCTCTGCTCGAAATCAACTCCTGTCGTTCTGCACTTGATTGCTAAGCCTGAACATGAAAAACACGCCTCCTCATTATCATATGAAAGAAGAAAAACAGAAATAAATTAATTAATTAATTAATTAAAAAATATATATAAATAATTAAATGTATAATTAAATAATATTTTATGTAAAAATAATATGTATTAAATAAATAGATTTTAAAATTACCATGTTTAAATAATATATGCAGAAAATATATATAAAATGAAGGGAGACATTAATAAAACATTAATAAACAGTACACGAATAAATAAAATGAGGTCTATATAAATGCAAGAAAAGGAAATAAGCGTATAAACAAAATCAAAGCAATTATTATTTATTTATTTATTTATTTTTAATTTTAGCAGATCCGGTCCTCCATACTTGTTCCTCTTGTTTCTGTAAAAGAGAATCTTCACAATACACTGCATTCAAAATGTGTATACATGGCATTTGGCAGATGCTCGGAGCAGCTTACAGAGGCAGGCATATATAATGTTTGGAGTCTTGCCATAGGACACCCATTCGTATGATATGGTGTTCTTCCAGGGCTGGGGAATCAAACCCCAGATGATGGCAACCTGGATTGCAATGGTGTCACCCACTATACTATGGATGTGTGAAGTGTTAGGAATGCCCAGTCTAAACACATTTCTCTAATCTGGTAAAGTTAGTTTACCATTAGACTTACTTTCATGCAACTTCCAAGTGCAGGAGTTGTAGCATGTAGGTACCAACTACTAGAAGTAGATCAGAACATTAAGAGTCTATACCAACCATGTACTGATCCACATAAGTGTGAGACATACTGCTGACCATCTCCAGTGAGGAGTCCCACTTTGTCTTGGTGGATAACGAATCCATGTGTGGAGGCACCGTGGTCAGCACCAAAGCGCACCTGGTGCCACTCCATCGCCATCCTTACCGGACCATCTGCAGGAACTGTGTAAGGGTATTCAAGCTGCATGGGATGGATTGTCACAGGACACCATTAGTACCTTCTACACCTCCATGCCAAGACATCAGGCATGTTGCGTTAGCAAACATGGCGGCCCAGTGTCATACCGGGGGACACTACTTCTGTATGTGTAGCTCAATAAACATTATTCATTCATTATCCTTTATCTGTATTTGGTAACCTTTAACCTTTATATATATTTATCTAGTCACTGCAGCCCTCATCTCAGCAATATCATCTTTCCAATGGCACTGCAATCCCACACTTCCTTCTGGGTGCAGCTATTCTTTTGATGATGAGTGTATAAACACTCATAACCAGGTGTACAAGAAAAACGCCCACGCACACAGAGTAACGAACCTCCAACCTTTATTGAACAGATTAAGGTGACGTGAGGAGTCAGGAAAAGGAAGGCTGTGAATAGGGAGGGCGTGTTCAAGATATGCATGGGGTGCACGGATCGGTCTCTTAGCATTATATAGCTCCTTCTTCGTCCTTTTCTGGGATTTAAAAGCGGAGTCAGTCTTTGTCAGTGGAAGGTTACTTTTAAGGGAGTTGTGGTGCTCTGCCCTGAATCCCTCAGGCGATGATGCATGGTGCATGAGCATGGTCACCAAGAGCACCAGAGGGATGAGGATGAATCACAAGAAACAGTCCGGTCCAGGAAGCCGGGAACACAGCAGTGGCCTCATTCTGAAAAAACTGTCATCTAGAGCCATTAATCTTCTAATCAGCGCGTTTACCATATTCAATTCACAGACTGGTCGAACCATTACAGTTCCTGCCACTCACTTTGCCCAGGCACATCTTTAGAAGTCTGTGATGTCTTCAGTTATGGTGCAACAAATTACGAAAAGCCATATCGCCCTCTATGCTTCCTTCAGTGTATTGCAATCTGTCAGAATAACCACATTGGAAAATGTTTGTGAAGGCCTTTTCCACATGTATCAGAATACGCTTAAGAAGTCTTAGAACAATGATTTAGGGATCCTCGCATGAACATGTCAATATACACACCAATCTTATCCATGAAAAATAGCTGTGTGGCTGCAGTGTCTTCATTCCAACCAAGCGGTAGCAAAGCCTCTAACTTGCAGCTGTTTAAGACCAACTAATAACACTAATGGAATCATCCTGGTCACAATGGAAACCTCATGGGTACCACTGATGACTCCACAGACTTCATAATAAAGTTGTAACCACAGTACTGCTGTTTGACTTAAAGGTGCAGTATACGATTCTGGAGAACGAATGTTGCTATAGAACTGAACAGCAAAACAAACACACCACTCCTTTCAGTGCCTCTTCAGAAGCTTCACCATCGAAACCCATGGATACCCATTCCCGAGGTGAAAGACAAACTTCGTTTTTAGGCGTATAAAACCCTTCGACTCTTGTACAGACAAATGCCATTATATGGTGTGGTGTTGAGTGAACAATGACATAGTTAATAATGTAACTAATGTTAATAGTTTCTGAGTTAACGCACTGTTGCTACAGTTACTCCTGCAATGCTAATCAGTTACCATCACAAACATCTGCAAACATAACGCTACATAGCGATAATAGTAACCTGGTAGTCATGTTCCTAGGAGACAGAGCAACCTTCTTATTCTTTCTTCATGATTTTTCAATTCTCCATGAGGTTTTTTTTTTTAGTTCTTCTTGTTGGAGTTTTCTGGCCCACCTTAAATGGTGCAGCCGTTTTTCATTCCAGTGGCTCAGCATCTTGTTCAGATTTTTCCATTTTCAACATTCTGGCACCTCGGCTTCTTGTTCAGATTTTTCCATTACACCTTAAATAGTGCACAGTTACTTTTCAGTGTCTCAGCTTCTTGTTCAGATTTTTCCATTCCACCTTAAATAGTGCACAGTTACATTTCAGTGTCTCAGTTTCTTGTTCAGATTTTTCCATTCCACCTTAAATAGTGCACAGTTACATTTCAGTGTCTCAGCTTTTGTTCATATTGTTTCGTTCCACCTTAATTGGTGCACAGCTAAGTTTCAGTGTCACCTCTTCTTGGTTAGATTTTCCCATTCCACCTTAAATAGTGCACAGTTACATTTCAGTGTCTCATCTTGTTTAAAATGTTCCCGCTCCACCTTCATCTTCATCTCAGTCAGTATACCTTCGTCACCTTATGCGTCAAAAAGTAACTGTCGCACCATTTAAGGAGGAAAGGGAACATCCGAAACAGAAGCTGGTGAACAGCCAGCCATCTGCAGCCTTGGCAGCTCCTGGGGGTTTCTCCTGCGTTGAAACACCTCACTGATGTTACCACGGCTCCTCCTTGGCTGTTTCTCTACCATCTCTCCTTCTTGACAATGTGCGGAGTTTAGCATGTAGCCCCTCCCCATCCACTCAGTCCTGGCCACACTGCTGCTTGGTTGGAGCCAGCGTATTGGGATGCTCTACCTGAGACACTTTGTGGGCTGTGTACCAACACTATGAGGAGAGCCTGACAGAAGGTGTCCTGGATTGAAATCGTATACTGCTCCCTTAACACCAAACAGTGGTTTCCCGTAATTCGACATCTCATCCAGATTCAAAATATAATTTCTAGCAGAGGGTAAAATCTGTTTAACCAAAACTATCTAGATACATGTGGATGGGCTCGACATAACCGGCTAGTCACTGCAGCCCTCATCTCAATATAATCATTATAATCATAATCATAATCATTATCATTCGGTCACTTTCACTCTCCTTTCATGAAAACCTTCACAGACTTCATTTTCGCTTGAACCGTTGCAATGGGATGTGGCCCACAAGTATAAGCAGGAAGCGGTGGCCCAGATCTCTGAGGGAACCCTGGTCATAGTTCATAACCAGCTGTATCAATGTTCCTAAAGATGCTATGATACTCAGTATAGAGGTACAATGATATTTCTCTAAGGGAGGGACTGGAGGCAAAGGGTAAAGAGGAGATTAAAGCGAGGAGCTACAACCGTTGAAAGGAGAGGACGAGAACAGTGCGGAGAAGGTTATGGTAGGAACATCGTGTCGGAGTGCGACTGTAACGAGAGCGACCAGAAACAGTAACGATACACGGCCTGTGCTCACACGTTCGTTCCTAACACATGGCAACACGGGTTACAGCTGCACACTGCATCAGGACAAGTGTGAGGTATGATTAGAACCGGAGAGGTGGGGACAATAGAGGAGTTGAGCAGGGGAGGCGAAGATGATGTCAAGAAAGAAAACAGGAGCAAGAATCTAGGGCCTGACCGATCTACTGTAGTTCTGATTTGTCCATTCCACCTTAAATGGTGTAGTGCTTACAGTCAAGTGTCTCAGCATCTTGTTCCCGTTCCACCTTAAACTGTGAAGTAGTTGTGTGATGGCACCTCGGGCACTGTAGCTGTCCAACTTTGTTGTTCATCTCAGGTGTCTGAGAGTATCTGTAGCATCATTTAAGGTGGAACGGGAACATCTGAAAAAGACCTCCAGCCGTGTCAGCTCCTGGGGGTTTCTTACAGTGTAATGCCTTACACTGGTGTTAGCACGGCTCCTAGCCCTTGCCTCTATTCCTCGCATCTTCTTCTCCTTGGCTGTTTCTCAACCATCTCTCCTTCTTGTTGAGAGGAGAGGACGAGAACAGGATGATATATTGTTTGACTGATCAAATCAACCAAGGTATTAAGGTAGCACAGATTTCTCAGCTGATGCAGATTTCATCAGCAGCTAGTCTCTTTTAATGTTTGATAAGAAAGCCATTGGGCTGGCTCTGACACCGGACCGTCCCAGGGACCCTGCCAGGTCACAATATCAAGATATAAATTAAGATATGAACAAAAAATCTTTAATGTGGCATTTTCCACAAAAATTAGTCCTCAGTTTCTATTTTTTTGGTAAACATTTTGGAGAAAATTCGACATTAAATATGAAATTTGCCAAAACGGTTGCACATGCGGTATCCACCCCCCGCCAATATGTTCGACTCAGCGAATCAACAGCGACCCTACATTAAAATCTACTATACTGCTCGACGAAGATGCTTGAGCTTGGCGTCCACTGGTCGCTGATCACGTGACTACAACACTAACAACATAGACACCGCAAAGAAGACAACCGGTGAGGGGCCTGGTGATTTCGGGGGCAATATCTCTGGTTTCCAGCTAGGAATGTGATCCCAGTCTCTATGGAAAGGGCAGGGCCACATTTTATTGACCTCTGAAATTTTTCCAACATTCCTCCACTGATCTACAGAGCTCTAAAGATCAGATGCTCAGTATTGCTATCTTCGTTGCTATTGCTATCTTGGAGAGGGAGCCTAACACCCTATAAATTTGACGCCATGAAATATGAAATCTGCTATTGTTATTTTGGTCGAGCTATGCCGCTTGAGATGGCTCTGGCTCTCTGGGCTGAATACTGGCAAGTCCTTTTATAGCTGCTACTACAAGTAAGCACAGTTCTAGGGTCCGTATCCCAAGTTCCCTGAAGGCTAGCTAAGCAATCCAGGGCTTGCTGACCTGTGCTACTAATACACCTTCTCCTGTGGTTTTATTGAGATGTGCAATCCCTAGTATATACACTCATCGTATATGATCGCAGCTAGCGTATAATAGCCACACCCAGAAGGAATCAACGGAGAGGTATGAAACTTGGTGGGTAGGTCTCACATCATAAGACATGTTATAGATTCCGGTATCATGCTCTGCCGCGCAAGTACAGGCCTTATCCCTGTACCTGACTGATCCTACAGCCAAGATTGCAGACATGCAGCGAGAGTGATGTCCTCCTTGAGTCATCCTGTTAGTGCCAGCACCATCGGCAGGCAGCTGCACAGAGCGTTAGAATGATTGCCCTTAACGCCACGTCACCGCCACCAAAGACTGCAATGGGGTTGTGCCAGACATGTCATGGAGTGACTCGGAATGGCAGCGGGTCATCTTCAGTGACGAGTCCCGCTTTTGTCTTGGTAGAGACCACCAACGAATCCAGCGTCAAGATGAACGATGTCCAGAAGGCCTGGTGTCAGTCCATCTTCACCCCTACTGCACAATCTGCAGGAACTGTGTGGGAATATTCAAGCTGCATGGGATGGATTATCACAGGACACTATTAGGAACCTCTACAACTCCATGCTGAGACGGCCGGCATGTTGCATTAGTAACCCCATACCGAGAGCCTCCTTCCCAATAGCACTGCAGTCCCACACCTCCTTCAGGGTGCACCTATTCTATTGAAAATGAGTGTGTATAACAAATTGCCAATGTTATTGTGTTATTAGACTTTAATATCGTTCTTGTCATCAGTAACAGTTTTCTTATCGGTCAGGCCCTAAAAAGATACGCACAGCTGCAACAAGCGCAAGCCTTTTAGTGCTGGTCAAAGCTCCCAGCTCTTACGGTTCTCCATTACAACTATTTAGCAATTCTTCCACTATGCTGCCTCTCTTTTTTATTAGAGCCTAGTATCGTCAATCACCCACCATCTCCTAAGACCTTGATTATTCCAGAAACTGGAACCAGCACTGCTCTATTCCCAACTCCTTTCGAGGGCACCTTCCTAACGGCCTCGCTATCCATTTCCGTGTGTTGGTAATTAGTGGTTACACTTGATAAAACACATTCTGGTTATGTTAATTAATAATTAGAATAATACATACTGCATCAAAGCCCAAAAAGGACCATTCGCTCGCGTGATCAGACAGAAAACGATGGCGCCGAATGCACTAAAAGTGTGACAGGCCTCTAGACTATGGGAAACAAATCTGTTCTGAACGAGTGGAGATAGAATGGCTTCGCATAGACGTCGGAAGATCACCTCTCTCTCCGTTTGGCTCTCCTGCCATAATTAGCAGTCGTGAGTCTCTTGAGGAAGCCATAAAGCTCGGTGGCTGTCTGAAGGCAGAGCTTTGTGGGTGGCTTAGTCTTGACACTGATTGGCTGGCAGGGCACAGTGTTTTCAATCTCTCTCTCTCTCTCTCTCTCTCTGTCTCACTCTCTTGTCTTGTGGACTTTGTCACTCAAAGGGAGGAGAGAGAGAGGTGTGGTGAGAGGAGGGCCAAAAGAACAACTGAAACAAAACTGCACGCATGGTTATTATTGGTGTGGAGTTATTCCAAAAAGTCATCGTATAAACCTAGCAGATTATGGCCGCAGTTCCGAGTCCCGTGCAAAAAACAGTCCCCCGTCCCCCTCCCCCCCTGGGCAGGCCCTCCCTCCTCCCTTCGTCCATCCGGCCTCCACTGGGGCCGCGAAGTGTCTGAAAGTCCTGTGCCAGTGGCCGGGCAGTCAGCCGGGCGTGTTGATGACCGCCTTGGAGGAGTTCTGAAACAGCGGCTGGAGGAACATCCCCACCGTCCCGAAGACGCAGACGAAGACAAAGATCCAGAGGAAGAGGCGGTCGATCACCATGGCAACGTATTTCCAGTCCTCGCTCACCTGCCAGAGTGATAGAGAAAAAGAAAAAACGACGATGATGAATGTGTACAGAGGCAGAGATAAAGAGACAGAGGGAAAAGGAAAGGAGGACAGACATGGAATAAGAAATGTGTTGCAGGGAAAAATAGAGCGAAAGCGAGAAAAAGAGACAGAGAAAGACAAGGAGAGGGGGAGAGAGAGAGATAGAGAGAGGTACAGTGTGGGAGAGAGATAGTGAGAAAGAGAGAGAGGGAGAGAATGAGCGGGAGAGGGGACAGAGAGAGGGAAAAAGAAAGAGAGAGAGAGAGGGAGAGAGAGAGGGGAGAGAGAGGGAGGGGGAAAGAGAGTAAGGTGGGTAGGGGAGAGAAAGAGAGTGCAGTAGGAAGCGAGAAAGGGTCAGAAAGAGTGAGGTAGAGAGAGAGAGTCAGGGAAAGAGAGAGAGAGTGTAAGGTAGGGAGAGAGAAATAGTGAGAGGGAGAAAGAGAGAGACAGAGGTGGGTAGAGAGGGAGAGGGAGAGGGGAGACAGAGAGAGGGAGGAAGACCAAGAGAGAGGTAGGGAGAGAGAAATAGAGAGGGAGGTGGGTAAAGAGAGAGTGAGGTAGGGAGAGAGAAATAGTGAGAGAGGTGGGTAGAGAGAGAGTGAGGTAGGAAGAGAGAAATAGAGAGAGAGGTGGGTAGAGAAAGGAGGGAGATAGAGAGAGAGATAGAGAGAGAGAAATAGAGGTGGGTAGAGAGAGAGAGAGGTGGGAGAGAGAGAGGGAGGTAGGGAGAGAGAAATAGAGAGAGAGGTGGGTAGAGAGAGAGTGAGGTAGGAAGAGAGAAATAGAGAGAGAGGCGGGTAGAGAGAGGGGGAGAAAGAGAGTGAGGTAGGGAGAGAGAAATAGAGAGAGGTGGGTAGAGAGAGAGTGAGGTGGGGGAGAGAAATAGAGAGAGAGAGGCGGGTAGAGAGAGTGAGGTAGGGAGAGAGAAATAGAGAGAGAGGCGGGTAGAGAGAGTGAGGTAGGGAGAGAGAAATAGAGAGAGAGGTGGGTAGAGAAAGGAGGGAGATAGAGAGAGAGGTAGAGAGAGAGAAATAGAGGTGGGTAGAGAGAGAGAGAGAGGTGGGAGAGAGAGAGGGAGGTAGGGAGAGAGAAATAGAGAGAGAGGTGGGTAGAGAGAGAGTGAGGTAGGAAGAGAGAAATAGAGAGAGAGGCGGGTAGAGAGAGGGGGAGAAAGAGAGTGAGGTAGGGAGAGAGAAATAGAGAGAGGTGGGTAGAGATAGAGTGAGGTGGGGGAGAGAAATAGAGAGAGAGGCGGGTAGAGAGAGTGAGGTAGGGAGAGAGAAATAGAGAGAGAGGCGGGTAGAGAAAGGGGGGAAATAGAAAGAGAGGTAGAGAGAGAGAAATAGAGGTGGGTAGAGAGAGAGAGGTGGGAGAGAGAGAGGGAGGTAGGGAGAGAGAAATAGAGAGAGAGGTGGGTAGAGAGAGAGGGTAGAGAGAGAGAGAAATAGAGAGAGGTGGGTAGAGAGAGAGGGTAGAGAGAGAGAGAAATAGAGAGAGAGGTGAGTAGAGAGAGTGAGGTAGGGGGAGAGAAATAGAGAGAGAGGTGAGTAGAGAGAAAGTGAGAGAGAAATAGAGAGAGAGGTGAGTAGAGAGAGAGTGAGAGAGAAATAGAGAGAGAGGTGAGTAGAGAGAGGGGGAGATAGAGAGAGAGGTAGAGAAAGAGAAATAGAGGGAGGTAGAGAGAGAGAAATAGAGAGAGAGGTGAGTAGAGAGAGAGGGGGAGAGAGAGGGTCAGGGAAAAGGTTAATGTGCACAGAGACTTCATTCCGCCACACTGCTCTAATAAGGTGAGACACTGAGGGACTTGCACCGTAACCACGGCGATGGCTGCCGAAGAGGGTCGGCATGGAGACCACCCGTAACCATGGGGATGAGGGCCAGATGATGGGCAGAATAAGTAAGGCCCTTTAATTCTCCCTGAAGAGACCCCTGCACTCCCCCGATAGCCTCTCACACAGCCCTCTCACTCACCTCTCTGCAGTGAAAGGCCTGCTGTATTGGCACTCCCACACACAGCACGTGAGCAGAGGAACACCGACACACAGCACGACTGTAGGACAGTACGGCTCTTCGAAGCTCTGATTCTTAGCCATGTACTGATATAGCTCTGTGCAGGACGGGCTAATGATGAGTTAATGGTTTAGTATGCGTTAGTAGTGATGGAGTGTTCAGTCATGTATGTTAATATAATAAACAGAATTCATCTATAGGGTAACTCAAAGCCCAAGACTTTAAAACCCAAGTCAGTTAAAAGTCTGGCAGCAGCTGAACCCAGAACCCTGAACCAGTGTTCCATATCTCCAAAAAGGTACCTTCTCAGAAAACACGTCGTGAAGGGGTTTCAGGGCCAGTTTAATGAGCAATGGGAGAACCGAGACTTCGCTCGTCACAGGTTCCCAGATAACACCAGTTGGAGAACCCAGGCTACAACCTAGTACAGTTCACCACACCACACTCTCCATTATTCGCTCTGGCTCTCCACCGTGCACATGCGCACTGCACCTGCCTTAAAGTGACCGTTACAGTAAGTACATAAACAAATAAATAAATAAGAACTGGAGAGGGATTATTATTATTATTATTATTATTATTATTATATTATATATCTATATATTAGATATTCTATGTTCCATCTTCAGGCAGAAGAGGATGTTTCAGCCGACTGTCCACACTGTCTATATAAGATCAGATTAGATTTGCGTCCTGACATCACCTGTCTATCTGCACAGGTAGCTGTGGTAATGGCGTAGGGGATATTGTTGGCCATGCTGCAAGTGACACCAAAGACACTTTAAAATCTGATCTGAGTGTCCTGCGTGTTCAGACACATCCGTAACAACACATTTCAATCCACATCCAAAGGTGGTTCTGATCCGATTAGCATGAATTAGCCTTCATGTGTTTTTGGCTGTTGTGACTATTAAAAAATCAAACTGGATACCATATGCTAACAATCAGATCTGCGCTGATAGTCTGAGCTCATCCCTCATCGTGATTTCAAATATAACAGCAGGCAGATCAGAAAATTACCAGTGCATTTCTGTGACACACGACAGTGACAGCTGCCACTGTAAACAGAAGGAAACTGATCAACTGTATATGAATTAAAACATGGTAAGTAGAGATATGGTCTCTACAGGGGTCTTAAAGCCCATATCCTACCACGTGTCTGTATTTCATTTTTTGTCTTTGATCTTAACTTGTGACATTTGTGTGGGTTTATATACTAAACATTTCCACAGTTCATTTTACATGATCATTTCCCCATTTCCCAACCTCTCTTTATCCCTGGCAAAGGAACTGTTTGTGTTACTGTGCCTTTAAGACTGGTATATGCAAATATGCTCTGCTCTGATTGGCTGCACTCGATCACAAAGAGCTTTACATCACATTACATTACATTACATTTCTGGCATTTAGCTGACGCTCTTATCCAGAGCGACTTACAAGGTTAATCACATTACAGGTGGGTCAATGTAGTGTTAGGAGTCTTGCCCAAGGACTCTTATTGGTGTAGCACAGCATCACCCAGACCGGAATTCAAACCCCAGTACTTATTGAGCTACACCTGCAGAAGTAGTGTCTCAGTATGGTGTTGGGCCACCATGCTTGTTAACGCATCATGCCTGACGTCTCAGCCTGGAGTTGTAGAGGTTCCTAATGGTGTCCTGTGGTAATCCATCTCATGCAGCTTGAATATCCTCATACTGTTCCTGCAGGTGATGCGGTAGGGGTGGAGGTGGAGTGGCACCAGGCCTTTCCGGACATGCGACAACAAACTTTGCGCTGACCATGGTTCCACCACACACGGATTCATTGGTCGTCTCCACCATAAGAAAAGTTGGACTGGCCACTGAAGATGATCCGCTGCTGTCGCTCCATGATTGCAGTCCTGCCCAACGTTGACGTGGTGTTAAGGACAGTCATCGTCACAGTCTGCACGCATGTAGCCCTGCATCGTGCAGCCGTCTGACAAGAATGACAATTGTGGCTGTTGGACCACTTCGCATGTCAGACGATTCATCAGTTCTCTCTCACCATGGTTTGTGTAGGTCTGCCAGATCCTTCATGTCGCTGGTGGGTGCCATGCTTCATCCACTGCCTCCAACAGGGTGCTATGGTAGTATCTGCACAACCGGTATGGCTCGCAATACGTCGATAAGACCATCCTGCTTAACGGAGGCCCACAACGTGACCTTCAACTCTGCTATCTGCTCGAGTTGCTTTTGAACTCTATTCTGAGGTATACTTCACTTGCAGAGGAGGCTACCAACACAACAGCATCAGAGCCAGAATGGAAAGCAGGCGCAACATGTTTGCCTTATAGTCAGTCAGGTGCAGCGATAAGGCCTGTCCTTGCACAGCTGAGCATGAAACTTGAATCATTTGCATGGCTCATGATGTCCCACTGTGTTTCATTCCTGTTGGTTGATTCCGTCTGGGTGCAACTATTTTTTTGATGATGAGTGTCTTAAATAGCTGCATTATGGCAAAAACTATGGCAGAAAAATGACTTCCAAACAAAGGCGCCCACACTTATGTCTATGACTGTACAGGGGTTGGACAATGAAACTGAAACACCTGGTTTTAGACCACAATCATTTATTAGTATGGTGTAGGGCCTCCTTTTGCAGCCAATACAGCGTCAGTCCGTCTTGGGAATGACATATACTGCGTCCTGCACAGTGGTCAGAGGGATTTTAAGCCATTCTTCTTGCAGGATAGTGGCCAGGTCACTACGTGATGCTGGTGGAGGTTCGTCCTTCTTGGTGGTATGCTGACATTACCCTGGATACCGTGGATCTTGATACATCACAAAGACTTGCTGTCTTGGTCACAGATGCGCCAGCAAGACGTGCACCAACAGTGTGTCCTCTTTTGAACTCTGGTATGTCACCCATAATGTTGTGTGCATTGCAGTATTTTGAGCAGAACTGTGCTCTTACCTGCTAACTGAACCTCCACACTCTGCTCTTACTGGTGCAATGTGCAATTAATGAAGATTGGCCTCCAGGCTGGTCCAGTTTAGCCATGAGACCTCCCACACTAAAATGACCGGTGTTTCAGTTTCATTGTCCAACCCCTGTAGGTGATGGATGGTAGCTGTAAATGCAGGATTTTTTTTGATGCTCAAGAAACGTTTTTTAGAAGTGGTTACACCAGCTTGTTACACATCAGATCAAAATAGATTGTTTATTTTTACTAGGGCTGCCCTCAAGAAGTCGACGAATCGAATCATCAGTTGGCGACCCTTTAAGTCGACTGCCAACAGTGACCTTTTTTTTTCTTCTGTAAAACAGACTAAAGCTTACAAAAATGCACAAGAACTTTAAGAATGTAAAAAAGACATGTTAATAATTATTAAAGGGGAATAATAAATATATATTAAAGGTCTAGCTGGGCTGTGACGCATGTGTGCTAAAAAATTAAATCCACGTGACGACGTGCGCTGGCGGTTCACCCACTGAAGGAAGGTAAAGCCGTGAAGCTGAGAAACACGGGGGGAGCGATGTCTCAGAGAAAGTCTGGAGGAGCTTTAGAAGAAGAGAGTCTGAACATACGAACCGAATTCTGCTCGTCATTCAGTCAGACATCCAACACTGCTCCAAACGAGGGAGCTGATATTCGGTTTAGACGTAACGGCTGTTTGCAGTGAAGGAAAAACGGACCAAAGACGTTTATTTTATTATAATTCTGCTATTTTAGAACCTAAATTACAGATATTTATATTTATTCATCTACAGCTAATATTATTTTTATTTAAGGATCAGTACAGTCACTTAATATGCCTTAATATATTTTAAATATGGACTAATCTGGTTTTATTTAGCAGGTCATTATTTATGAGAGATGAGAGATGAAGGGTCCTCCTACTGAAGAAGCTATTAGAAGTGAGATTAAAAGACTATAAGCTATAAGCGCTAATGTTTAGCATGTATACGCGCTGCTGCCCGGCGCTGTATCCTGTAACTAAATCAGGCTCCAGTTCAGATCGATCATCATAAGCCCCGCCTCTTTTAGTTCAGAGATATGTCCCTGTGACTCTGCTGACTTTCTAAATGAGGAGGATCAGATCTGAACCGTATGCAGACTGATTTACTGAATACTAGATAATGTACATGGAGAGAAAACAGAAACGAATAGTCGAATCGTCGATCAGGACGGGCGAATCCGATTCGACTGACAAAATTCTGAGTCGGGTACAGCCCTAATTTTTACTGACATATAATTTTCCAAATATATTAATCCTCACCAGCCAGATTGTATCACTGTTGATTATCTAAGACGCATGATTGCACCGTAGTGTCTCTGCCACCACTTTTTGAAACCATGGACCAATAAGAAACGTCCCAAACACAAATGGAGTAAAGTCATAAAATCCTGCTCCAGTAATGAACATGAAGAATGTTCCCCCTTCTGGGAAATCTGAGATCTTTGTTATGACAGCCCCGACACATACCACATGCACAGACAATAACTTTATCACACAGACCGCCATTCTCCTGTTTGCGTAACTCTGCGAGCGAGGCCGTGTTTGCACGTACGCGACTCTATTCTATTTAAAAGCCAGCGAGTGAGTGTGGAGTCGATGATGCGCTGTGCCGTGGGGGAGCGAGCACAGATCTTTGCTGTTTAATGCTTTAAGACTGCCTGTCACAGCCTCCACATCCCAGCCTCTTCAAGCCACACACAGGCCCTGCATATTGATACCGTGTGCAATCCATGCATGCTCTGCACTATATATGTGGACAATGGCAATTAAAAATGGATAGGGGGGAAATCAGAGATTGGCAGCGCGGTATAGCAGGGCATGTTACTAATACCAGGGTATTATGTTGCCATACGCTCCAGAACGTTCTGATGGGCACGTTTAGATTACGTTGGGGCTTTTATGGCACCGGAAATATGTAGGACCTCTATTGTTTAATATCTGTCTTTATTTTTATATATCCTCATAATAAAATTAATCATTACAAGATATATTATGGATTTCACACGACTGAGACAAACTGTATGTACATGGTCCAACTGTATACATGAGAACCTTGAAATTGAACTGACCTCTTATGAGAATCACCATCTTTCTAAAAACAGGAATTAGGAACTGATCTAACATTATACAGTCCTCACACAGCTCCCCCGCACTCAGTCCTCTACAGGCTGTGCTGAGTGTTAGGTCTCTGCAGTGTTGTGGCATTGCAGTGTGGTCTCTTTCAGTAAGGACAAAGCTCCGGGTCACTGCCGCAGAAAAACACCCATCCACTTGGGGCTACTGCAACAGGAACAGGGCAGCTGGGGTCAATGCCTTTTCTACCGGAGCACGTCATAACCCAAAGGGTATGATTACATATTGACGCTTCCTTGTTTTTCACACTTCAGCGAATTCAGGTCGCAAAGGTGAGTGGGGAAAAGCCTAGCATAGCTATGCAGAGGAAAGCTAACGCTAGGTAAGTCTTACAAAGTCCAGTGAATTGACCAGATTCTCAAACGCCTGTTTTTACAACTACTGCATTAGGGATTGTTCATTTTCCCTAGTTGACTACTTATTAGCTAGGTCACTATAGTAAGAAAGGAGAGTCCAGGAGAGTAGATCAAGAGATGCAGATGGTTTGTTTTAGGGTGTGAAGTGTGGTTTTTGTTTTTTGTGTTTGTTTTAGTTGTGCCAGGAACTTTAGGGTGCTTTAGTCATGCATTGGGCCTGGAAATGAGAAACAGGCCTTGCAGTGTGACGTAATGGGAGAACAGTGATGGGGTGCCTGGGATGCCCTATGACACCAGGATACAAAGCCTAGCATTTTGGAATTCTTTTGGTATTTGCCTGCCTACTTTGATATCTCCGACATTGTATTCTTTGATGTAGACCAATAGGAGGACTGAGAGGTGTATGTAAACGTGTAACCATGGCAAAGGGAAAGAGGGATGCCGCTGTTGCAGCTGTTGGGTGGAACAACAAGCCACGGATCCCATATATCACAATAACATGCTTTCAGAGTTTACCAGAGCGGCAGCATGAAGCAAGTGCTACAAACACCCTACCAAAATGCTAATGGTTAGGCACTCAACACAGCAGCCACAAAATAAGTGGCATGGTAACACATTTGTAGTCTTGAATCTAAATCTCTCATCTACCTCAGCCTTACCACAGTGCACAGCTTATCCTGTAGAGATGGTGGTGGACTTCCGACGCAATCCACCCTGCCCCTTCCCCCCCTCCACATCAACAACACTGCAGTATCCATGGTGGAGTCACTCAAGTTCCTGGGCACCACCATCTCCAGAGACTTGAAATGGGAGAAAAACACCATCTCCATCATCAAGAAAGCTCAACAACGAATGTTCTTCTTGAGACAGCTCAAGAAATTCAACCTGCCACAGACCCTGATGATCCAGTTCTACACAGCGATCATCGAGTCCATTCTCACAGCCTCCATAACTATCTGGTTTGGTTCCTCCACCTCACAAGAAAGAACCAAACTCCAGCGCATCATCAGGACAGCAGAGAGGATCATTGGATGTAACCTGCCATCACTTCAGCAGATCTACACCAGCAGGGTGAGGAAGCGTGCTGGCAAAATTACATCTGACCCCTCACATCCTGGACACCTCCTCTTCCAGACACGCCCCTCTGGTAGAAGACTGCGGTCCATCAAAACCAGCACAACACGTCATGCTAACAGCTTTTTCCCCAGAGCTGTAGCGCTCCTCAACCACAGTGGACACCTCCCACTGTAAACCTCAAAACATACAACTGAACTGTACCAAACCGGACTGAACAGCTACTTGCACTCTGCCTATTTGCACTATGACTATTTGCACACCTGTACAGATGTTCTCCTTCTGTAAATATTCAGGTCATCTGTAACTTTCTATATATAATATTTTTCAACTAAATCTGTTTCACATCTCTCAGCTTCGTCAGCTTTTTATTACCTTTAGTACTTTTTACTTTTTTAATTTATCCCCTACCCTATTTATTGTCTAGTGTAATTTTCCTTTAGTTTAATACCGTAAATAATCTGTGTTCTGTGTGTTTGTTACTTGTTTTTGTTACTTGTCATACGTGTTGCTTTCACCAAGACAAATTCCTTGTATGTGTAACATACTTGGTGAAATAAAGAGATTCAGATTCTGATTCTTTTGCCAGCATCGTGCACAGTGCTTCTGTAGCCATGATGGACAGTTTCTTGACCCTTGACATTTGGCGTCACTGTCTGGTCACTATGTTAGATTCCCGAGTAAAGACACAGCAAGAATTTATGGCACTATGACTGCCTAATCTGACACAGTGACCAGATATTGTGTAGCCTGTGTTAGTCTCAGACACGTCTGATGTAAACTGCAAGCTAAAATCACCAGAATCTCACTTTGCATGACTGTTTGTGGGCTGTTTGCCAATGCAATCAGTCTGACGGGAAACAGGTGACTGTTTACTAAGCGTAATGCTGGTAGCACGCCATTCAAGTCACTGCACACAAGTATTTTAACATAAGCTCTCATGGTTCTCATTTTTGTACGTTATTAAAGAATTTAGATTAAAGAGGTAAGTATAACGTATCCTCAATGGCCGGTACAGCATGCATCCCAGTTTTCCCTCACTGGAGAGAGGTCGTGTTTGAAGTTGCATGACTGAATGACTAGTCTACACAATTTAAATATGTTTATGTCCAAGATCTGCTCATCCAAAACTTTTCAGAGGTGGCTCCACTTGCTGTAACACCGGCCTCTACTGCTGTAAATCGTAGGATGTAGGTACTGGGATTGGATTCCATTTAGCCACTGGACTATAAATGAGGTCAGACACTTATTTGACCAGAGATGGCAGCCCAGCTTTTCACCACTACAGCAGGCTTCTGGCTTGATACGCATGAGGCTAGTCTAAAGTACCTACTGGCAATGATGCTCTATAAAACTACAAGATCCAACATTTCCCAACAAACAGTATCATTCCAATGTTAGCAATTGGCAGAGTCAAATGAACCAGTGCGAAAATGGTAAAACCTGCTTGTATAATGAAAATGAAGAAGAACTGTCCAGTACAGTACTAGTGCTTTGGGTGGAATGCCGAAGTGGGTAATTGGGAGTGGGTAATCAGTGTCGTTCTCTTTGGAGAGCTTGTCCTTAACTTGGTGTAGCTCAGCGGATAACACCACTACCTGGCAAGTAGCCACCACCACACGTGGGAGACTGGGGTTCGAATCCTGGTCTGGGTAAAGCTGTGCTACACCAATAAGAGTCCTTGGGCAAGACTCCTAACACTACATTGGCCCACCTGTAATGTGATTAACCTTGTAAGTCGCTCTGGATAAGAGCGTCAGCTAAATGCTGTAAATGTCCTCTTTAGTCCTCTTATCCAGAGTGACTTACAAGGGTATTCATATTTCAGCTACGCCAGTGCAGTGTTAGGAGTCTTGCCCAGAGACCCTTACTGGTGTAGCACAGCATTGTAACTCAGACCGGGAATCTAACCCCCATCTCCCAGATGGTGTGGTTGGTCCCTGGTGGGTATTGGGCTTATCCCCTGAGCCACACCAATAACCAGAGCTGTTGTCTGTCTGTGCTGTGCTGAGTGGACCCATGCTTTATTGTAACACTGCGGTGTTGGTGGAGTTTATGTAAATTCAGCTTTCTGATTGACTTATATGGTTTTGTATCAAGGCTGAGGCACTGGAATGTGTTAGGTGGCGGCTGCACTGCTTTTAGAAACAGGCTTTAGTCTGGTGTAATGACATTGTTTTGAAATTTGGTGAAAAATTGGGCTGAGCTGGGCTGCATCATGAGACTCCTGGTCTGAAAGTCCCACCCTGGACCTGACTGGTGGTGGGGGTAGAGCACACCAAGCAACATTAGAAAGTTAGTGTTCTAGAGAGTTCAAATTGCTGGACGTACTAAAATCCCAGCACTTTTAGACATAGAGGATATAACTGAATGCATAGGCATCCCTGACAGAAGCACACAAGCTATAGGTACAAGGGCTGCAACTCACGCTGCGGTCGTCATCCTCACTCTTCATGTGGTTGGCGATGAAGCGCACCCCGTCCACAGCCTCCTCGAATCCTGGGCAGGCTTGGCCCAGCAGGGCTTGGGTAAGGGCTGTGGGAGGCTGCTGCTGCTGTTGCTGCTTCCCCCTGGACAGTGCCGAGCTCTGCAGGGGTGTAGAGGTCCCTTCCCTGCTCTCACGCCCACCCTCCCTCAATCCGTTCAGTCCATCCATGGAACCCCCTCCACTTCCTCCTCCGCCCCCTCCTCCCATCTCACCTCCAAACTGCTTGACAGAGGCACGGTTCACATAACATGTACATGCCTCTCCACTTTCTGAAGGGACACCCAGGCCCAGCCCGGCCATCAGGGCACCCCGGCCACCCTCCCGTCTCTCGTTAGCGCGGCGTCGCTGGCGTAGGCGCTGGCGCTCACTGCTATTACGTGGTTGGCGCATGAAAAGCAAGGCGGGCAACTTGTCAAGGAAGACCAGTTTGACCCATGGGGGCATGGTGTGGGTGGTGGGGGAGCGGTGGTGCACGTTTAAGACACAAACGCTAGTCACTATGGAGAAGGTTACCAGGACCATGGTGAACATCAGGTACTTGCCCACCAGTGGGACGTCCAGAGAGGTTGGGGGCACAATCTTGGAGATAAGCAGCAGGAAGACAGTGAGTGCCAGGAGGACAGAGATGCACAGGGTCATCTTCTCACCACAGTCAGAAGGCAAGTAGAAAACCAAGATTGCCAGAGACGTGATGAGAACGCATGGGATGATGAGGTTGATGGTGTAGAACAGTGGCTTGCGGCGGATAATGAAGTCATAGGTGATGTCCACATAGGTAGGATCCGATGGGTTTTCGTTGCGACGCCCCGGCAAGGCGATGATATCCCATTCTCCACTGGGTGTGAAGTCATCCATACTGGCTACATCAGCTCGCAGAACCAGGTCCACTTCGGTCCGGTCGTAGGTCCATGACCGAAAGCTAAGTGTGCAGTTCTGTTGATCGAATGGGAAGTGCTTCACTTCTATCTTGCAGGCACTCTTGTAGATCGCTGGAGGGAGCCAGAAGACGCTGCCATCATAGGAGACTACAGCATTGGAGTAGAAGGACACCTCGTACATCCCATCGGCACTGCAGGAGACAGAGGAAGATGTGGGTGAGGTAGTCAAAACTCAGCAAGTGTAGCTTGTCTTGCCACACTTAGTCTGAAAAGGCGAAATGTTTTCCCAGTGATTCATTCATGCAAGGGTATGGGAGCGAGATTGAGACTGGTGGAGGGGGGGTACATTTGCTACTATGAATCAAAGCCCACCCCATCCCCTATAAAATTAGCTAGCTATAAGCTGATTCCACTGCGGCTAAGGCAGTAAAATACTGTATGTACAGTGACGTGGAACAGCACTTGGGGAATTACAGTGAACTGCTGCCCTGGGCTCAAGAGACTACACTTACGGCATTTAGCTGACACTCTTATCCAGAGCGACTTACAAGGTCAACCATATTACAGGTAGGCACAGGTAGTGTTAGGAGTCTTGCCCAAGGACTCTTATTGGTGTAGCCCAGTATAGTCACCCAGACTGGGATTCGAACCCCAGTCTCCCACTTGTGGTGGTGGCTCCCTGGCAGGTAGTGGTGTTACACCAACCACTTGATGTTCCTACATGATAGAAATGTCTTTACAGTAATCTAGACTTTCAGGAAACACCATAAACAGATACTCTTTGAGTGTACAGCTTCAGTACTGGACAGTAAGCCCAGGTCAGGTCACTAATGGATAAGCAGAAATGATAGGTATCTCCCACCCTGAGGTAACACTGGGCAGACCAGAAGGGCCTAGCACTCACTTGTTGTAGAGGACGACATCTGGAAGCCAGATGTGTTTAGAAGGCAGGCGGACCTTCTTCATGCCGTCAAACTCCTCTGGGACCCATGTTAGACGGTAGTCCTGCCATTCCTGGACGACGCCAATCAAAATCCAGTTAGTCATTTCAGCAGCAAGTCCGAATACAACCACAAGTGACAACTTCATACACATTGATTCAGCTTTAGTATTTAAGGCTATTAGAATGGGACACTGTTCCCTCCCTTGCCAGCACACCCCAATTTCTCACAGTCTTGTGAAACAAATGACTCTTACAAGCGAGAGATCTAAAAAGAAATGACCACTGCTGGTGTGTGCCGCTGCCACTACTTGCACTACTGCTAATGTCCAGTCATGTTCTATTAGCAAAAGGGACGAGTGAATTTGCCTGATTAGAAAGCTCGAGTGAGTGCACCAGGCCATACGCTTTAACAGATTAAATACGCCCTGGATGAGGCCGTTAAAGAGCCATAACTAATAGCTGTCGTCCCAACACCCAAACACAAACGCAGAGAGTAATGAATGTCTGGTGATAGTGATGGTGGATTTAACATGCTTTCTGTGGCCTTTGATCAGAAAAAGGCCATTAAATTAATAACGTTTTAAAGTCCCTCCTCTTCAGCACAGCTGAGCAGAGCGTGTAACGCTGGGTCATTCGCAGCTCAGCCGTGGTGTGAAGGTACTGTGGCAGGGTTTTACTGACAGCCTGCCAAGCAATATTTTTAACTGTGAAGATCATGAAAGCATGAGAGGCAATTCTGTGTGTGTGTGTGTGTCTGTATGTGTGTGTATATATATGTGTGTGTATGTGTGTGTGTATATATATGTGTGTGTATGTGTGTGTATATACATATGTGTATGTGTGTGTGTGTATATGTGTTTGTTTATTTGTGTATGTATATATATATATATATATATATATATATGTGTGTTTATGTGTGTGTCTCTGTATGTGTGTGTATAGGTGTGTGTGTATGTGTGTATAGGTGTGTGCGTGTGTGTGTGTGTATGTGTGTGTGTGTGTGCTTGTGTGTGTGTGTGTGTGTGTGTGCGTGTGTATGTGCTTGTGCGTGTGTGTGTGTATGTGTGTGTGTGTGTGTATGTGTGTATAGGTGTGCGTGTGTATGTGTATGTGCTTGTGTGTGTGTGTGTGTATGTGTGTGTGTGTGTGTGTGTATGTGTGTATAGGTGTGTATGTGTGTGCGTGTGTATGTGCTTGTGCGTGTGTGTGTGTGTGTGTATGTGTGTACGTATATGTGTGTGTGTGTGTATGTATGTATGTGTGTGTATATATGTGTATGTATATGTGTGTGTATGTATGTGTGTGTATATATGTGTATGTATATATGTGTATGTATATGTGTGTATGTGTGTGTATATATGTGTATGTATATGTGTGTGTATATATGTGTGTGTGTGTGTGTATATATGTGTATGTATATGTGTGTATATATATGTGTGTGTGTGTGTGTATATATGTGTATGTATATGTGTGTGTATGAATATGTAGGACTGACAGGTTGAGAAGCCAGGTTCGTCGTCAAGAAGTGTTTCGCTATGACTGACACACACAGTGAGCCACACATTCGCACGTCATGACACTGTTCTCACACACACACACACACACACACACACACACACACACACACACACACACACACACACAGACAAGAGAGAAAAGATTGTGTTAAGATATACAAGCGCCAGTTAATTCAATTTCACGCAATTTTCCCCTACCAATGCAGTCAAACAGCCTGTACATGTATGGTTCCTCAGGTTAACCTGGTGCTCAGAAACAGGCTGCATTCAGGTGCTCATGAGAAGGTTGCACATGTGCATCAATAAGCTGGTTAATTTCACTCCATTGGTGTCATCAGAATTTCTGATTAGTGGGACGCCTGCTTCAGGTTAGAGGACAGCTAGGTCAACTATATGTCTCAAAGACATCAGTATATACTATATACCAAGGGTTCTCATCTTTTCCGCTCCAAGGACCACCTGATAACAACTTCAAAATATAGCAGCACTCCAGAAATCCACAATCAGCTATCAAAACTATTCATTTCTTCAAGAAATCTGGTTGTAGTGCTAATATGGCTATATATGACATTACTGGCCCACTACAAGCTACCGCCTCAAGCTTGAGTACAGGCCCACAGACCACTTTATTTGTGTACATTAATATACATATATTTTTAGAAATGTATCTAATGGGTGTTAATTCCATGACCCACTGGTGGTACAAGCTACCGCCTCAAGCTGGAGTACAGGCCCACAGATTGAGAAACCCTGTTATATAGCAACGAGCTGTGGGCACTGCCTTTCTACCCTCTCTCCCGTGGCCCTCTTCAATGCCCGTGGCCTGGTCGACTGGCACAGTCCCTCATATTACTCCACTATTTTAATTAAAAGCTAAGCTGAGCTGTGTGGTTTCATTAAAACAGTGATTTGTTTGTGTACATAACGCATCCCTGATAGGTACAGTCTCCTCTTTCACACTGGCTCCTGGCTCCATCTCGTTGTACAGTATATGGGGCAGATTTTCCACTTTGCTTTGCATTACCACCAGCATACTGCTGTTACCCCCAGACTAGCTTCTCTCAGACACATTTCAGCCTCTTGTTGTTGGCTATAAAAGCAAGTTAGGGTTTTCCTTGCTTTCCTGGGCTGGCTGGATACTATAATGACCACACCCACCCTAAGGACTATGCATTTAGTAAGCTGGTCAGTTTTAGCTCATTACAGATATTTGCACAATCTACTATTAATGTACTATTAGAATTTTAGGCATGACTATGGTGGCCGTTTTGATATATATATATATATATATATATATATATATATATATATATATATATATATATATATATATATATATATATATATATATGTGTGTGTGTGTGTGTGTGTGTGTGTGTGTGTGTGTGTGGTATATATATATATACTTATCGGCCATCTCCCATATATACCTCATATAATTTGAATGGAAGTCAATAGAACCAGATGTCTTTCCAAACATGGGCCATACATGTTACAAATCTTCATGAACATCCAGACAGTGTACATTTGATCAAATAGTAAAAATCAACAAAAATATACATATGGACAGCGACGATATATATACACACATATATATATATATATATATATATATATATATACACACATATATATAAACACACCTGTGAGCCACAGACCACCAGTGGGCAATAAGGCACCCTCTAGTGGTCCATGGTCTTGTACTCAGGTGGAGGCAGTAGTTTGTATGGGGCCAGTAATGCCATATATAACCATATCAGTGTTATCTATAAATATGTATTTCCTTTCCAATTTCCTGGAGAAACTCTAGGTATAAAACTTGATAGTAGTTTTCTGGTGGGCTGCTATCGCAGATAACCAAATATGCTAGATCACCGAATTAACCATTACCCACCTGGGTATGGCTAAACGGCCATATTTGGGACTAGGGGAAAAGTGCAGACCAATTTTTCTGGAGCACATTATTTAACATATTAAGAATATGAGTAACTTCAGTAACCATAAAACTGCATACAGAATCATCTTAGTGTAGGCATGAGTAAGACCTCTCAATAAAGAATCTCAATAAAGCTCCAATGCAGAGTTGATCAGAGCAGCACTAGTAATATGATCCATTACCCTGAACCAACACCTTAACCAGAGACCCTCCACCAATGAAGAGGCGGCAGTCCTTAAGTGTAATGGGGTGCAAACAAGAAATGCGTGAATGGAGGAAATGCCTGTGGTACACTGAATCACTGCAGACGTAGGCATATACCAACCCGGCTATCCTGGATCTCTGCTCTTACAGTGTATTTCTGGTATGCACATGCTCCTAAACTCTTACGGACCATGGCCTCCTTCCACAGTTACGGTTGAGCAGGTCCCTGGAGATCCATTACAGGGCATTAGCTTCCGGCTAACGGTCCAGATAGATATCTCTGTATTTACAGTGCACTAAAGGCGTAGAGGACACTATAGTGGGGAAATTAGCAGAGAGCGTTCAGTGAGCAGGATGACTATAGGAGCAGCACAGGGCGGGTGGGAATAGAGCTGTAGAGAGAAGCTGACAGAGTTACATCACACGGCTGTGTGGGTACAGAGTCTCTCGTGGTCTTCAAACGCAGACTGAAGACCCATCTCTTCGTAAAGCACTTAAGCGAGTGAGCTCTAGTAGAGGTGTAAATTGTGTGTATCGTGTGGCAATTTAATGATCTTGTTGTATTGCACTTATGTCCCTTGTCAATGTGTATTGTGTTGCACTTATAATGACCTTTCTCTAGGTACCAGCACTGGCCCCCTGTTCGGGCAGTGTCTGAGCTCGTGGCGAGTTTTAGGCTCTAAACTTCCTACTAACTGGAATATTATCCAACAGATCACTAAGCACGGTTGTAAGTCGCTCTGGATAAGAGCGTCTGCTAAATGCCTTAAATGTAAATGTAAATGTAAATGAGTCTTTGTGTTTGCTTTTCTTTAACCAATCAGAGCGCTCAATTCAATCTAAGTGTCTAACTATCTACACTTATCGCCAGACTAGCTGGGCCCAGAAGGATGTGAGCGACTGCACTGCTATTGGGAAGGAGGATAAAGGTTACCAGGAAGAATAAATGATGATACATTTAGATTGACAGGCGATATTTATTGAGCTACACACACAGAAGTAGTGTCTCGCTAAATGTCCGCAATCGAGGCCAGCCCATTACCTTTCCGTTGTGTCCCGTGCTGTTGCGTTGGGGCCAGCACCATTGGCAGACGGCTGCACGATGCAGGACTGCATGCGCACAGAGGGTTACGATGACTGCCCTTAACACCATGGTATGGTGTTGTGCCAGATTGTCAGAATGGCAGCGGGTCATCTTGAGTGACCAGTCCAACTTTTGTATTGGTGACAACAACCAACGAATCCGTATGAGGAGGCACCGTGGTCAGCATCTATCTATCTATCTATCTATCTATCTATCTATCTATCTATCTATCTATCTATCTATCTATCTATCTATCTATCTATCTATCTATCTATCTATCGTTTTCTAAACAAGCAGCATAAGGGCGCACTGCTGACATTAGCATTAGCAAACCTATGCAGATATTTAGAAAATGGCGATATACAGGGGTTGGACAATGAAACTGAAACACCTGGTTTTAGACCACAATCATTTATTAGTATGGTGTAGGGCCTCCTTTTGCGGCCAATACAGCGTCAGTTGGTCTTGGGAATGACATATACTGCGTCCTGCACAGTGGTCAGAGGAAGTTTAAGCCATTCTTCTTGCAGGATAGTGGCCAGGTCACTACGTGATGCTGGTTGAGGTTCGTCCTTCTTGGTGGTATGCTGACATTACCCTGGATACCGTGGCTCTTGATACATCACAAAGACTTGCTGTCTTGGTCACAGATGCGCCAGCAAGACGTGCACCAACAGTGTGTCCTCTTTTGAACTCTGGTATGTCACCCATAATGTGTGCATTGCAATATTTTGAGCAAAGCTGTGCTCTTACCTGCTAATTGAACCTTCACACTCAATTAGCAATGTGCAGTTAATGAAGATTGGCCACCAGGCTGGTCCAATTTAGCCATGAGACCTCCCACACTAAAATGACAGGTGTTTCAGTTTCATTGTCCAACCCCTGTATCACCTTGCTTACAGTATCACGATACATCGCAATATAACCAATACTAACCCCTGTTCAATTAGCTATATTTATAGATCTATAGTTCAATATCTATATATTATTCTATATATTGATAGATCTCTCCATTTAATCTATCTACACACCTACTCGTTCATTTACTTAATAATTATGTTCCATATTTTCAAAATAATATACATAAAGCATGACATCATACACCAAATGACACTGAAGCAGCCTTTTCTGTTTCAGACAACTATCATAATGCACTACATGCCCTACATTCATCAAAGGTAAAATCATATTAACTGGATGTTACTGGATATTAAAGATACACTATACTTAAGTCTATAAGGTAATCTACTTAGACCATATTGAGACCCAGTCACTTCATAGACTACTTATCTGGATTGTATCCTGATGAGATTTGTCTTGCTCACATGCTCAGTGATGTACTGCATGTCTTGGAGAGACGGATGTGTTTACACCGCTACTGCTATAACGCATGCCTCACACGCACCTCAGACCACCCCCTGAAGCGGCTTACATGATCTGTGTGTTTATGCATATTTATGAGGCTTGGCTTTTTCCTGATATAATCCTGGTGCTCCTGACACACGTGAAGTGACCAGGTGTAAACGGGGCCATAGACTTCCCTCTAATTATGATTTTGATGATTCAAGCTAAGCTGTTCACATGTGAGGATTTCTGCTGGCTCATACAGTGGTATACAGGAGTTTGAGCAGCTAGACAGGCTTAATAAGGTCCTGGTAGCTTGTCACAGCCATCTGGAGCCTTGCAGAAGCAGTGCAACCCACAGCTTCAGGACGGTGTGAGGGGGAGGATCCATAGAGCAAACACAACAATCGAGGTGGTCCTACAGATGCTCATTTGGGTTCAAGTCTGGGGAATTAGGGGGCCAGGGTAGTACTTGGAAGTCCTGGTCAAGCACTTCCAACCAATATCGGACATCCCATCTGCTCCAGGGAAGACAATCAGCCTCTTGACAGGAATGAGGGATGTGTGTGCAGACAGGCTAGCACACACCCTATGTACCCACCAAACAAGCTGACAACACATGACTTCCTTTATGAGCTCAGCGCTGCTGCTGTTAAAGTAGGCAGTGGTCATAATAATGTGCCTTGACTGTGCTTAAAGCAGGGATGCTCCTTACAATGAATTAGAACAGGTGGGGCTTTCTGTATCAGGAAAAACAGCTCAGTATCTTGAAAGATGCCATCTTGGCATCTGCCCTGCTAGATCCTCCTAAGTCAACTGTAAGCGCTATCATATCAGCTAGCAGGAACAACAATTCAGCCATGAAGACTCAGAGATACAGAAAGCTGGTGTTGCACCTTTCCAGAGGAGCACGTTATCCCCTAATGCCCATACTGTTAAACGTCACTCCACTACTGTGCTCCCCTCTCTGGCTTCCTGTAGCTGCCTACGCCAGATTTAAAACTCTGATGCTTGCCTACAGAGCCAAGAATGGACCAGCCCCTCCCACATACTGGCAATGGTCAAGAGTCAAACCCTTCAAGCTCAGTTACAACTTGGTTTGACCCACCATCTTTCAAAATGCATGGAAGACAAGCGTCTAGACTGTTCTCTGTCTTGGCTCCCAGAAGGTGGAATGAAATTTCACTCTCTTTGTGAAGCACTTAAGTGAGTGAGTCCTAATAGATGTATATATTGTGCTTACTGAGCGTAACCCTTCCTTTAAATGCATGAACACTGGCTTGAGGTTGCCAGGTAGTGCACTTGTGCTGTATTTAACTCTGTATTCTTCTTTCTAGGTATAAGCACTGGACCTTGTCCGGGCTGTGTCTGAGCTCAAGGTGGGTTTTAGACTTTAACCTTCGTGTCCTAGCTGGGAAACATGCTTTGCAGAGGGTGGTGCGGACAGCTCAGTACATCACCGGGGTTCAGCTTCCAAACCTCCTGGATTTATACACCAGCCGCTGCCTGAGGAAAACCAGGAGGGTTTTAAAAGACTCCACCCACCCAAACCACTGTCTGTTCTCACAGCTGCCGAGTGGGAGGAGGTTCCCAAAGCATAAAGTCCAGAACCAGCCATCTCAGAGATTTCTTCCCCTAAGTCGTCAGGCTACTGAACAGCAAGTAGTGCTGAGGCACCGGTATATGGACCCGGTTCAGCAAATCTCACCTAAATCATCTAAATAATGATCTCTATCGACAATCATGACCCTGCACTTTACATTAGCATATTTATACTTACACATACAGACTGACCTACTGCTATCTTCCATTCATATTGTATACCTGCAGTGTGTATATACATACAGGGGTTGGACAATGAAACTGAAACACCTGTCATTTTAGTGTGGGAGGTCTCATGGCTAAATTGGACCAGCCTGGTGGCCAATCTTCATTAACTGCACATTGCACCAGTAAGAGCAGAGTGTGAAGGTTCAGTTAGCAGGTAAGAGCACAGTTCTGCTCAAAATACTGCAATGCACACAACATTATGGGTGACATACCAGAGTTCAAAAGAGGACAGATTGTTGGTGCACGTCTTGCTGGCGCATCTGTGACCAAGACAGCAAGTCTTTGTGATGTATCAAGAGCCACGGTATCCAGGGTAATGTCAGCATACCACCAAGAAGGACGAACCTCCACCAGCATCACGTAGTGACCTGGCCACTATCCTGCAAGAAGAATGGCTTAAACTCCCTCTGACCACTGTGCAGGACTCGTATATGTCATTCCCAAGATGAACTGACGCTGTATTGGCCGCAAAAGGAGGCCCTACACCATACTAATAAATGATTGTGGTCTAAAACCAGGTGTTTCAGTTTCATTGTCCAACCCCTGTATACATATATGTACATCTGCATATATCATAGTTTTATCCATAAGTTTATATTACTGTTTTATATATATATATTAGTATAAATAGAGATTTTAGTGCTTAGCATTGTATATATTCATTGTCTAATGTATATTTTTATATTGAAGTACTGTAAGGGACTTAAGGGAAGTTTTTCACTCACCTTCACACCTGTGAAAATATGACTTGACAATAAAAGCGATTTGATTTGATTTGATTTGATTTGATTCGGTTGATGGAACACTAAGCACATTTGTAAGTCACTCTGGATAGGAGCGTCTCCTGGATGCCACAAATTTAAATGTAAATGTGATGTATGTGTGATGGCCAGGCGTCCACATACTTTTGGCAATAATTCTTATTGTGAGGCATTACCAATATAAGCAACAATGTAAATGCACCCTAAATTGATTTCTCTAGAGTAAATGTGATTGATTGCCACTACTCCATAACTCCTTAGAGGGCCGCTAATCGAATGTCTCTATGCTTTCTGAGGTTGATGTCTATGGATGCGCTCCAGTCTTCCTAAAGCCAACTTAAACTCACCACACTGATGAGCTGAGCCAGTGACACCATCAGCTGCACTGTCACCACCTCTGAGCCGTTGGTTGCCGGCCGGATCAGTTTGTTGTAGTGGGCGGGGTTTAGGAGATGCTCCACCAGCCGTTCCTCTGTGTCAGCCCCTCGGCTACCTAGCAGGGGAAAACGATAGGTTCGATTAGTCAAGTCGAGTCATGCTCTTAACAGAACTGAGGTTTTACTGCACCATTCAAACTCTTATATTTATGGTTCGTTTTTAGAGGTAGGGGACAAAGAAGAAGGCAGAGGCAAACCGTACAGTGAAGAGGCACAGGCAGGTAGTTTGTATTACATTAAACTAGAGTGTTACATTAAACAGCCTAAAAGCCTAAAAACTGAGAACTGTGTGGGTGTGGCTAATAAAAAGCATGATTGACAGCTCTCTATTTAAAAGATGTGCAGATGGAAGGATGAATGGATGAAATTGATAAAACAATGCACAAAAAACAGACAAACAGACGAATAAACAATCAAATAGACAAAGCAATGCGGAAGGAACAGTGAACCACATATAAAGATGGACAGACAGAGAGATGAAGCTACATGAATGAAGGAACAGATGAAGGAACAATGCTGGCAATGGATAAAGGAATGAACGGACGAAGGAACAATGCTGGTGATGGATAAAGGAATGAACAGATGAAGGAACAATGCTGGCGATAGATAAAGGAATGAACGGATGAAGGAACAATGTTGGTGTATAGATAGAGGAATGAACGGATGAAGGAACAATGTTGGTGTATAGATAGAGGAATGAACGGATGAAGGAACAATGTTTGTGTTGGATAGAGGAATCAACAGAGAAAAGAATAATGTTGGTGAAGGATAAAAGAATGAACAGATAAAGGAGTACTTTGTGATAAAGGAATGAACGGATAATATAAAAATGCTAGTGTATGGATAAAGGAAAGAACGGATGAAAGAACAATGTTGGTGTTTGGATAAAAGAACAGTGTTGGTGAAGGATAAAGGAATAAACGGATGAAGGAACAGTGTTGGTGAAGGATAAAGGAATAAACGGATGAAGGAACAGTGTTGGTGAAGTATAAAGGAATAAACGGATGAAGGAACAGTGCTGGTGGATGATAAAGGAATAAACGGATGAAGGAACAGTGTTGGTGAAGGATAAAGGAATAAACGGATGAAGGAACAGTGTTGGTGAAGGATAAAGGAATAAACGGATGAAGGAACAGTGTTGGTGAAGGATAAAGGAATAAACGGATGAAGGAACAGTGTTGGTGGATGATAAAGGAATAAACGGATAAAGGAACAGTGTTGGTGAAGGATAAAGGAATAAACGGATGAAGGAACAGTGTTGGTGAAGGATAAAGGAATAAACGGATGAAGGAACAGTGTTGGTGGCGGATAAAGGAATAAACGGATGAAGGAACAGTGTTGGTGGATGATAAGGGAATAAACGGATAAAGGAACAGTGTTGGTGAAGGATAAAGGAATAAACGGATGAAGGAACAGTGTTGGTGGCGGATAAAGGAATAAACGGATGAAGGAACAGTGTTGGTGGATGATAAAGGAATAAACGGATGAAGAAACAGTGTTGGTGAAAGATAAAGGAATAAACGGATGAAGGAACAGTGTTGGTGAAGGATAAAGGAATAAACGGATGAAGGAACAGTGTTGGTGAAGGATAAAGGAATAAACGGATGAAGGAACAGTGTTGGTAAAGGATAAAGGAATAAACGGATGAAGAAACAGTGTTGGTGAAAGATAAAGGAATAAACGGATGAAGGAACAGTGTTGGTGAAGGATAAAGGAATAAACGGATGAAGGAACAGTGTTGGTGAAGGATAAAGGAATAAAGGGATGAAGGAACAGTGTTGGTGAAGGATAAAGGAATAAAGGGATGAAGGAACAGTGTTGGTGGCGGATAAAGGAATAAACGGATGAAGGAACAGTGTTGGTGGCGGATAAAGGAATAAACGGATGAAGGAACAGTGTTGGTGGAGGATAAAGGAATAAACGGATGAAGGAACAGTGTTGGTGAAGGATAAAGGAATAAACGGATGAAGGAACAGTGTTGGTGAAGGATAAAGGAATAAACGGATGAAGGAACAGTGTTGGTGGAGGATAAAGGAATAAACGGATGAAGGAACAGTGTTGGTGAAGGATAAAGGAATAAACGGATGAAGGAACAGTGTTGGTGAAGGATAAAGGAATAAACGGATGAAGGAACAGTGTTGGTGGAGGATAAAGGAATAAACGGATGAAGGAACAGTGTTGGTGAAGGATAAAGGAACAAACGGATGAAGGAACAGTGTTGGTGGCGGATAAAGGAATAAACGGATGAAGGAACAGTGTTGGTGGAGGATAAAGGAATAAACGGATGAAGGAACAGTGTTGGTGAAGGATAAAGGAATAAACGGATGAAGGAACAGTGTTGGTGAAGGATAAAGGAATAAACGGATGAAGGAACAGCGTTGGTGGAGGATAAAGGAATAAACGGATGAAGGAACAGTGTTGGTGAAGGATAAAGGAATAAACGGATGAAGGAACAGTGTTGGTGAAAGATAAAGGGATAAACGGATGAAGGAACAGTGTTGGTGGATGAAAAAGGAATAAACGGATGAAGGGATAGTGTTGGTGGAGGATAAAGGAATAAGTGGATGAAGGAACAGTGTTGGTGAAGGATAAAGGAACAGTGTTGGTGAAGGATAAAGGAATAAACGGATGAAGGAACAGCGTTGGTGGATGATAAAGGAATAAACGTATGAAGGAACAGTGTCGGTGAAGGATAAAGGAATAAACGGATGAAGGAACAATGTTGGTGAAGGATAAAGGAATAAACGGATGAAGGAACAGCGTTGGTGGAGGATAAAGGAATAAACAGATAAAGGAACAGTGTTGGTGAAGGATAAAGGAATAAACGGATGAAGGAACAGTGTTGGTGGAGGATAAAGGAATAAACGGATGAAGGAACAGTGTTGGTGAAGGATAAAGGAACAGTGTTGGTGAAGGATAAAGGAATAAACGGATGAAGGAACAGCGTTGGTGGATGATAAAGGAATAAACGGATGAAGGAACAGTGTTGGTGAAGGATAAAGGAATAAACGGATGAAGGAACAGTGTTGGTGAAGGATAAAGGAATAAACGGATGAAGGAACAGTGTTGGTGAAGGATAAAGGAATAAACGGATAAAGGAACAGTGTTGGTGAAGGATAAAGGAATAAACGGATGAAGGAACAGTGTTGGTGAAGGATAAAGGAATAAACGGATGAAGGAACAGTGTTGGTGGAGGATAAAGGAATAAACGGATGAAGGAACAGTGTTGGTGAAGGATAAAGCAACAGTGTTGGTGAAGGATAAAGGAATAAACGGATGAAGGAACAATGTTGGTGAAGGATAAAGGAATAAACGGATGAAGGAACAGTGTTGGTGAAGGATAAAGGAATAAACGGATAAAGGAACAGTGTTGGTGAAGGATAAAGGAAAAAACGGATGAACGAACAGTGTTGGTGAAGGATAAAGGAATAAACGGATAAAGGAACAGTGTTGGTGAAGGATAAAGGAAAAAACGGATGAACGAACAGTGTTGGTGAAGGATAAAGGAAAAAACGGATGAACGAACAGTGTTGGTGAAGGATAAAGGAATAAACAGATAAAGGAACAGTGTTGGTGACGGATAAAGGAATAAACGGATAAAGGAACAGTGTTGGTGACGGATAAAGGAATAAACGGATGAAGGAACAGTGTTGGTGAAGGATAAAGGAATAAACGGATGAAGGAACAGTGTTGGTGAAGGATAAAGGAATGAAGGATAAGATGTTCACTAGGTTTAGCTGAATAGAGAATTCCCAACATCAGCACCACAGACCAGCATCACACTGCTTCAGGACCATGGTCAGCGCCGTCCTGCCCTCTGAACCAGTGTTTCCCCAACCCTGGTCCTGGAGGCACCCTGCCCTGTGCATTGTAGTGCATGCCCTTCAGAGATGCAGGGGTGTGTTAAAGTCGATTGCTAGTGCAGGATGCCTTCTCCACACTGCCCATTTCTTATTTATAGTATGATTAACATCACTACCCACCAGAGAGCTACCAGCCCATGTGGGAGACTGGGGTTAGAATCCCAGTCTAGGTAACACAAGATGTGCTACACCAATAAGAGTCCTTGGGCAAGACTCCTAACACTACATTGGCCTACCTGTAATATGAATAACCTGGATAAGTCACTCTGTCCCTGGCCACACGTTAATTGCATCATTAAACACAACCAAATTCCTGTTTTCCTTTTCCCAAGGCTTCAAACTACCTTTGGTGAAAGGTCACCATTTTTCTCATGTAAGAGACTGGCTTCTTGTTCAGAATTTGCAGTTCCACCTTAAAATGGTGCCAGAGTCACATTTTGGCACCGGAAGCAATTGCTGTTGATCTACAGTGTACGACTGAGGCAACACAGCTATTCCTAGAAGAGGGAATGATACCAACTATCTTTTGCTAAACTGTAGACGAGGGAAATGTAAGGATTGAAGTATACAGGGGTTGGACGATGAAACTGAAACACCTGTCATTTTAGTGTGGGAGGTCTCATGGCTAAATTGGACCAGCCTGGTGGCCAATCTTCAGTAAGAGCAGAGTGTGAAGGTTCAGTTAGCAGGTAAGAGCACAGTTCTGCTCAAAATACTGCAATGCACACAACATTATGGGCGACATACCAGAGTTCAAAAGAGGACACACTGTTGGTGCACGTCTTGCTGGCGCATCTGTGACCAAGACAGCAAGTCTTTGTGATGTATCAAGAGCCACGGTATCCAGGGTAATGTCAGCATACCACCAAGAAGGACGAACCTCCACCAGCATCACGTAGTGACCTGGCCACTATCCTGCAAGAAGAATGGCTTAAACTCCCTCTGACCACTGTGCAGGACGCAGTATATGTCATTCCCAAGATGAACTGACGCTGTATTGGCCGCAAAAGGAGGCCCTACACCATACTAATAAATGATTGTGGTCTAAATCCAGGTGTTTCAGTTTCATTGTCTAACCCCTGTAGTTCTGCTGAGTGATTCTTTGGCCGTTTAGCACTAGCTAACCCTAACAGCTTTGGTAGGATAATAACAGAGATGTAATGTTCTAGATAGTTTCGTGGTGCTGCTGCAGGATCCACTATAATGTTAATGCTATTATTTGTTAGTTGAGGGTCTGCAAGATTAACAGATCTGATCAACAGGTAAAATAAACAGAAGAGTACAAGGAGAGAATGTGTACTGGTGTCAGGACACCTCCCTGTGGAAGAGGGGGCTGGCCAAACTGAGCAGGGCTCTTTAGACAGGGTAAGAACTTTGTCTTGTACCTAATGTAGCCTGGGCTGTGCTTCAGCCTGAATGGGCCGAGCTTAACTTTACTTTCTGTATATGGGGAGGGAGTGGCATACTTCACAACTTTAACAGTGTGTACATATGCTATCAAAACTTCAACTCTTAAAGAAATTTCTAGAAGAATTCAGAGTGACCTGTTCCCCAGACGAGTGTCTTTTCGTCCTCGTCTGTCTCAA
Organism: Prochilodus magdalenae; assembly: GCA_024036415.1. NCBI lineage: Eukaryota > Metazoa > Chordata > Actinopteri > Characiformes > Prochilodontidae > Prochilodus > Prochilodus magdalenae. The sequence continues at coordinate 95,310 of JAMWET010000953.1, forward strand.
ATCTGACCCCATCAGTTATATCTCTAAACTCTATGAGCTATATTTGGGGAGGTGACTTCTTTTGTCTGGCCTATGCCAGGATCTGCTTGGTGCTGCTTTGTCAAAATCTCTTTCCTTTTGTCGATAAATAGCAGCTGCACAGCTAAATACCAAACGGAGCCAATGCCTTTCTTCCATCACACTGTGTCCTGCTTTCCTCAGATCTCTCACCGTTTTTGTCCTTTTCCCAAATGAAAAACTCGCACACAGCATACGAGCCAGTCTAGACATCTGCTTTATTACAGGCTTGCACATGTTCAGGACAGAGCTGCCTGAAGGTTCAGTGCATTTCAGAAGCCCAATACAAATGTTCAGACAAAAGGTCCAGACAAACGTCTCCAAGGTGGGAGCACCATGATGTGGACCCACCTGCCGACTACAGGCAGTGGGCCATTATAAAACATCAAAGTATACATGAAGGGTTCAATGTGTTGTACTGGTGATACAAGTGATCCTACTGGCCGAGAAACTAAATCCAGGGAAATGGTGAATGTTCCAACAAGACAATGACCCTATACAATCAAAACAGAAATGGAAGCTGAAGGTGCCTACACGGTCTAATCTCCTGACTTAAAAGCAGACCACCGGACAAAAATATGGTCACCTGTGACTGAAACGTACCTAATGCCACATAATACCTCCACAAGCCCCAAAAACAGCTATGGTTGGACGGGGCATGGACTGGACAAGTTTCTGGATGTAGGTCACATCAAGGTTCAGACACTCTTCCATCAAAGAATGGTACAGTTGGGCCAAATTTGGTGGATGCCTTCCCTGGTCAATTCTGAAGAGAATTCCCTGTAGACTGGGATTTTAGCCACTGCTGGTAGACCCGTGTGTCCGTACACTTCCATAAACCTGCAGATTCAGCTACTTCCTTCACACTATGGTCTTTGGCCACGCCCAAATGCAGTCACTCCTTTTAGCCAATCATTAACATCTGCTCTGGAGCGTTTTCCACACATGGAAGGAGGCATTCCCTGCACTGTACCACCTCTTCCCAATCTATGGATCCCATCACTCACACCCCGCAGGTATATATAGCCCCATCATCCTCATATAGCTCCATCTGCAGGACCCTGAAGATTCTACCATCCATTTGGTAGATTAAACACCCATGTGTATACGTGTACAGTATACATATGCAGTAACTGGCCGTCTCTGTAAAGGAGACCAAACCGATTCACCAAACCAGCAAAACGTCATTTGATCAGGGGCGCACAAACTTTTGTACACAGCTGTATATGTATAAAGCACACTCAGAATCCTCCCTCTCTTTCTCCCTTCTCAAGCAGCATAAATCTCGCTCCCCCTTTTTCTCCTCTCTCACTTTGTGTTCAGTGGTCAGGAATGATGGCTTTACACAGCAGATCAATGAAGACGCTAATCACGCGCCATAAACTCTACCCCACTTCCCTGCTGCTGTCATCTGCTGCATCTCTCTCTCTCTCTCTCTTTCGCAGTCTAACAGCATCTCCTCCATCCCTGCCCATTACTGGCACAGGCATCTGTTTACTCTGCGGCCCCCCATTAACCTGCTTTTTCAACACTTCAAATATTGTGCATCAGTCTGTTCTGTATTTAATGTGTCCTCACTTTTATTACACCTTCCTTTCCACTCAGGAGAATCTGCAGGGATTTTTTTATATATTCAGATCAGTGAAACCAACCAGTTTAGAGCTATCGGTCATATATGTATGTATGTGTATACAGTGAGGAAAATAAGAATTTGAACCCCCTGCGACTTTACTCTAGTTCTCCCACTTAGAAATCATGGAGGGGTCTGAAATTTACATGTCCACTGTGAGAGACATGATCTAAAAAACCACCTGGAAATCACCATGTATGATTTTTTAATCATTTATTTGTGTGTTACTGCTGCAAATAAGTATTTGAACACCTGAAAATCAATGTTAGTATTTGGTACAGTAGCCTTTGTTTGCAATTACAGCGGTCCTGTAGTTTTTCACCAGGTTTGCACACACTGCAGCAGGGATTTCGGCCCATTCTTCCACACAGATCTCCTCCAAATCAGCCAGGTTTCTGGGCTGTCGCTGAGAAACACGACGTTTGAGCTCCCTCCAAAGATCTTCTATAGGGTTTAGGTCTGGAGACTGGCTAGGCCACTCCAGAACCTTGATATGCTTCATACGGAGCCACTCCTTGGTTATCCTGGCTGTGTGCTTTGGGTCATTGTCATGTTGGAAGACCCAGCCACGACCCATCTTCAATGCTCTAACTGCGGGAAGGAGGTTGTTCCCCAAAATCTCGCAGTACATGGCCCCGGTCATCCTGTCCTTAATACAGTGCAGTCGTCCTGTCCCACAGCATGATGCTTCCACCCCCATGCTTCACAGTAGGGATGGTGTTTTTGGGATGGTACTCATCATTCTTCGTCCTCCAAACACGGCGAGTGGAATTAAGACCAAAACGTTCTATTTTGGTCTCATCTGACCACAGAACTTTCTGGGCAAACTTAAGACGGGCCTGGACGTGTGCTGATTTAAGCAGGGGAACCTTCCGTGCCATGCATGACTTTAAAAACTATGACGTCTTAGTGTATTACCCACAGTAACCTTGGAAACAGTGGTGCCAGCTCTCTTCAGGTCATTGACCAGCTCCTCCCGTGTAGTTCTGGGCTGATTCCTCACCTTTCTTAGGATCATTGATACGCCACGAGGTGAGCCCCAGTCCGAGGGAGACTGACAGTCATGTTTAGCTTCTTCCATTTTCTAATAATTGCTCCAACAGTTGATCTTTTTTCACCAAGCTGCTTGGCAATCGCCCCGTAGCCCTTTCCAGCCTTGTGGAGGTCAACAGTTTAGTCTCTGGTGTCTTTGGACAGCTCTTTGGTCTTAGCCATGTTAGTAGTTGGAGTCTTACTGATGGCGTGGGGTGGACAGGTGTCTTTATGCAGCTAACGACTTCAAACGGGTGCTTCTAATTTAGAATAATGAGTGGAGTGGAGGTGGAGTTTTTAGAGACAGACACACACAATTTTCTGAGGGACAGAATATTTGCTGATTGGCAGGTGTTCAAATATCTATTTGCAGCAGTAACACACAAATAAATTAGTAAAAAATCATACATTGTGATTTACAGGGTTTTTTTTTTTTAGATTATGTCTCTCACAGTGGACATGCACCTAAGATGAAAATTTCAGACCCCTCCATGATTTCTAAGTGGGAGAACTTGCAAAGTCGCAGGTTCAAATACTTCTTTTCCTCACTGTATATACAGTATATATATATATATATATATATATATATATATATATATATATATATATATATATATATATATACACACAAAATAGTTGAACAAATAGTTGCACGCAGAATGAATCAGCCGTCAAGAGTGAAACTTGGTGGGTAGGTTTGACATGTGCCATGCGAGTGTTACACGCTTGGCCCTGCATGTGACACAAGTAAGGACGGGCCTTATAACTATGTCTGACTGACCCAACAGCCACCATTGCATCCATTCAGCAAGCACTGATGCCCTCCATGAGTCATTCTGCACCACTGGCAGAGGGCTGCATGAAGCAGACCGCCACCACATCAAGATCGCCAAAGACTCCAATGGTGCCGTGCCAGACTGTCATGGAGTGACTCAGAATGGCAGCTGGCATCTTCAGTGAGGAGTCCAGATTTTGTCCTTGTGTAGACGAGCAATGAATCCATGTGTGGAGGCACCGTGGTCAGCACCAAAATGAACAGTTTGTTGTCACAGGTCACACATCCAGAATATATGGTGTCACTCCACCTCCACACCTACCACACAATCTACAGGAACTGTGTGAGGATATTCAAGCTGCATGGGATGGATTATCACAGGACACCATTGGGAACCTGTACAGCTCCATGGCAGCCCAACGCCATACTGTGAGTCACTACTTCTGTATGTGTAGCTCAGTCAATATTGCCCTTATCAGTCTAAACCATTTCATCATAAGTCATCATTTATTGTTCCTGGTAACATTCAACTTCCTTCCTAACAGCACTGCAACCCCACACTTCCTTCTGCACCAGTATATAAACATTGTGAAGCCTGAATTTGGTTTGATATTTGATATAGACCATATACAGAGGACAGTGAACAGTTTACTCCATTATATGGTCCCTTTGTAAATCCTTGCATGTTTCCTTCCTGTGTCCTCCATCTCTCTCCTCCTCCCTCCCTCCTCCTCCTCCCGGTGAGAGTGTTGTGTTGTCCTTCAGGGCAGAATTGTATTGAGAAAAGGAAGCATTTTAATAAATCAACATGTTTCCTCTGCCCGTCTCCTCTCTGCTCTCCGCGAGCTGGGCTATATAAAGAAGGGCAGATCCGTGCTAAGTGCCTGGAATGTTTCCGAGTGCCTCTGCCCAGCTATGGGCTGTTCCTTTTCTGCGCATATTGTAAACTTAATGTGACCCCATCAATATTTCAATATGACCCCTCCAGCCCAACCTCCATGCTCCCCTCCCCACTCCCTTCATAAGAGTCTCATTAGAGGAAGCACAAACATGATTCACACATGTGAATCCATTCAAACGCACACAGCACATCGATATTTACAAATCAGTGGATTACAGACCACAGATTATTATTATTATTATTATTATTGCAGTTAAAACAGTCTGATATTCTTATTTATTTTGGCCAAAATTTATGTGTTATGATGATTCAGGATCAAGCACATTATAATCAATGTTTTTACACCCCAGTAAAAGATGAAAGCTGATGCTGGCTGCACAGCAGGCCTGTGAGCGAGCAGATCTGCACAAAAACCAAGCATCTGAGTTCAGGCTCATAGATAAAACCGAGCCGGTCCCATCCTGGATGCGGCATGTTTGAGCTATATTTACTCCTGCTGTCCGCACAAAGAGAGAGAGAGAGAGAGAGAGAGAGAGAGAGAGAGAGAGAGAGACAGAGAGACAGAGAGACACAGAAAGAGAGAGAGAGAGAGAGAGACAGAGAGAGAGAGAGAGAGAGAAAGAGAGAGATAGAGAGAGAGAGAGAGAGAGAGAGAGAGAGAGAGAGAGAGAGAGAGAGAGAGAGAGAGAGAGAGAGAGAGAGAGAGACAGAGAGAGAGAGAGAGAGAGAGAGAGAGAGAGAGAGATAGGAAGAGAGAGAGAGAGAGAGAGAGAGAGAGAGATGCGTTTGTGTGCGCGTGTGTGTATTAAGGTTTAAACAGGACAGAAATGCACGTGCACACACACACACACACACACACACACACACACACACACACACACACAGTGTACATGGGGGGAGTGAAAGCAGCTGATAGAGAGAGAAAGATGGAGGCAGAGAGAGACTGTGACTCACTACAGAACATTAAACACTGAAATATTTTTCAATCAGCCAGTGGAAGAGGACAGTGCACCGCGCTAATAGGGTTTATAATAATAATAATAATAATAATAATAATAATAATAATGACAATAATGTGTATAATAGGGCTTTAACAACATTTAGAATAGCTGAGAACACTGGCTGCTGATTCGACACTGTGCACAATGAAGGTGACATTCTATTACCAGTACATTACACCATTACAATGCATTACAATACAATTGCTGAGAACAGTACATGTACATTATAACATACATATATATGTACAGTATCTGCACATGTCTATATTATGTTTATACTTGTCCATAACTGTACCTATGGTAACATCTGCATCGCTTGCCATGGTTACTTCCCTGAAATTCATATGCAAGTAAAACTGTAATTTTTTTATTTCATCTGGTTAGATGCTAACTGCATTTTATTGGCTCTGTACTGTTGTCATTTCTTCTTTTCATAGATAGATAGATACAGGGAGATAGATAGATAGATAAATAGATAGATAGATCACTTTTTCAATCCCAGAGGGAATGGCGCATATTGCAGCAGCATATACATTAATAAAAGTGAAGGAGAAAAATAAGTATTCTTATAATAATGATAATAATAATAATAATAATAATAATAATAATAATAATAATAATAAGCACCACTATGAGTGGGATGGAAGTAAACTGTTAGAAAGTCTAACATTATGCAAAAAGTGACTATGAAACTGAAACACCTGGTTTTAGACCACAATCATTTATTAGTATGGTGTAGGGCCTCCTTTTGCGGCCAATACAGCGTCAGTTGGTCTTGGGAATGACATATACTGCGTCCTGCACAGTGGTCAGAGGGAGTTTAAGCCATTCTTCTTGCAGGATAGTGGCCAGGTCACTACATGATGCTGGTGGAGGTTGGTCCTTCTTGGTGGTATGCTGACATTACCCTGGATACGGTGACTCTTGATACATCACAAAGGCTTGCTGTCTTGGTCACAGATGCGCCAGCAAGACGTGCACCAACAGTTTGTCCTCTTTTGAACTCTGGTATGTCACCCATAATGTTGGGTGCATTGCAGTATTTTGAGCAGAACTGTGCTCTTACCTGCTAACTGAACCTTCACACTCTGCTCTTACTGGTGCAATGTGCAGTTAATGAAGATTGGCCACCAGGCTGGTCCAATTTAGCCATGAGACCTCCCACACTAAAATGACAGGTGTTTCAGTTTCATTGTCCAACCCCTGTATATGTACAGTAATTAAAACATAAAGCATAAAGATTATGCAGTGGAACAGTGCAGCTGTGTACTCCACATTCACAAGTCATCTGAAACCATGTCAGGTGAAGAGAACACTCTGAATGTGTGAGCCCGGGTTCCAGAATTCAGCTTAGTCCAGAGTGCAGCTTAGAATAGAGTCCAGAGTGAAGTGTACAGATACAAACTCTGAAGGGGCTTTTATACCATGGCTGAGGAGCAGGCTTGTGGCAGGATGCAGCTAAGACGCCTACAATGTGTGCACTGGAACAAAGCTAGCCACATGCAACGTCTGCAATGCATGCATTTACCAATGCAGTGATTACAGAGCCGTGTGCAATATTAACTCTATACTCTATACACTCCGTGCCAAGATGCCAGGCATGTTAGCAAACATGGTAGCCCGACGCCATAATGAGACACCACCTCTGTATGTGTAGCTCAGTAAATATTGATCACACCAGTCTAAATTTATCATCATCTGTTGTCCCTGGTAACCTTTATCTTCCTTCCCAACAGCTCTGCAATCCCACACCTCCTTCTGGATGCAGCTACTCTACTGATGAAGACTGTATATATGTATAAAGCCATAACTCATATGTACTTTTAATTAGTGCCAATGTTGGCCAAATGAAACGAACTTGAACCAGTTAGCATAGCCCTGACAGCTTCATCACACATTAGCCGTGTTTCTGGGAGATGCATTCCTTTAAGCACCGCCTGCATTAGTGTTAAATAATGGCTATTGGCTTTTGCCTACAGTGATTAAGAGAATTCCATTAATGCCTGCAGGGAATGTGTGGTGAGGATGACTGCGCAAGCATCCCTGCGCTGACCCGATCACTCATGCGCTGCTTTGACGAAAGGTTACAGTCACGGGGATGCTTCAAACACCTGCATGCTTCCTTTCCTCTATAAACGATTCCTCACGCTTAAATGCGCTATAAAGGTTTTAGATCGATAGCACTTTGGACCTGCTTGATTTCTGCCAGGTGCTTGCTCACTGTGTCTGCCTCTGTCTGGACGCTTGGACTATATGGGCTGTGGACATAAGCGTCCTCATTTGGGAAGACACTGGCCTTGCTGGAATTGGCAGGCGGTGGTGGATCATTTGGTAGGACTTGTCTGGGCTCGTTTGGGACTGTCTGAAAAGAACATTGCCTTGGCGTGTCTTATTCTGCAATGCAGTAAGAAAGAGACGGATAGAAGGAGACACCGACTCAGCGGACCAGCTTTGTTTGAAGGGGAATTCCACTGAATTTTTTAAAACTGCAGCATAATTAAATAGCTTGGCTGTAAATCATTCAGAGAGGATTTGTTTGCAATGCTTCCCGTCTACAGAGTTGGAGTTATTTGCAGTGGTGTTTGGAGTCTGAACGGGTCATCACCTTTAAAGGCTCCCTAATAGAAAAGGGTCGAGCCTGGGCAGTTGTGGGCTGGAGGTTAGGGAACCAGCCTTGTGACCGGAGGGTCGCCGGTTCGATTCCCTGAACTGACAGTAACGACTGAGGTGCCCTTGAGCAAGGCACCTAACCCCAACTGCTCCTTGAGTGCCGTGGATAGGGCGGCCCACCGCTCCGGGTAAGTGTGCTCACTGCCCCCTAGTGTGTGTGTTCACTAGTGAGTGTGTATGTGGGTGTTTCACTTCATTGCGGACATCATGAGACATGTGAATGATGTGACGTAAGCAAGGACGGACCTTATCGTTGTATCCGACTAATCCAACAGCCACGATTACGAACATTCAGCGAGCAATGACGCCCCCCCTGAGTCATCCTGTTAGTGCCAGGACTACATGCACACAGACTGTTACAACAACTGGCCTTAACAAAACATCAGCGCCAACAAAGACTGCAATGGTGTCGTGCCAGGCTGTCATGGAGTGACTCAGGATGGCAGCAGACCCCACCTCCACCCCTACAGTACAACCTGCAGGGACTGTGTGAGAATATTCAAGATGCATGGGATGGATTATCACAGGACACCAATAGGAACCTCTACAACAGACGTCTGCCATGTTGCGCTGGCAAACATCGGGGGCGGATGCCATACTGAGAGACAGACTTCTGTATGTGTAGCTCAGTAAATATTGAGCATATCAGTCTAAATGTATCATCAGTTATTGTTCATGGTAACCTTTATCTTCCTTTCCAATAGCATCTGGGTGCAACTATTCTTTTGCTGGTGCGTGTATATTCCAGATTATACAACATATGGATAAAAGAGGAACAAGATATTCGGCTCCGGATCTCTCCCCTTCTAGAGTCAAAACATTTCTTCTCACTTCATGTATACATAGTTCTTACTCCTATTAGGCCAAAAAAGACACAAGATGCCAGTTTTATATGCGACAGCAAAATCAACAAGTGAATTCATTCATGAATTCACGAAATTCATTATGAATCCCATTCCAAAATGCAATCAAATTATCAACATAATATGAAGAAATAAAAATTCTGACAGCATGCCAAAGACATATCAAAAACATGTACAGGGGGTGGACAATGAAACTGAAACACCTGTCATTTTAGTGTGGGAGGTCTCATGGCTAAATTGGACCAGCCTGGTGGTCAATCTTCATTAATTGCACATTGCACCAGTAAGAGCAGAGTGTGAAGGTTCAGTTAGCAGGTAAGAGCACAGTTCTGCTCAAAATACTGCAATGCACACAACATTATGGGTGACATACCAGAGTTCAAAAGAGGACAAACTGTTGGTGCACGTCTTGCTGGCGCATCTGTGACCAAGACAGCAAGTCTTTGTGATGTATCAAGAGCCACGGTATCCAGGGTAATGTCAGCATACCACCAAGAAGGACGAACCTCCAACCTGTATTGGCCGCAAAAGGAGGCCCTACACCATACTAATAAATGATTGTGGTCTAAAACCAGGTGTTTCAGTTTCATTGTCCAACCCCTGTACATGTTTTAAAAACTACATTCAAAAATACATACAGCAATAACTGAGACCAACTTCAATGTTGTGGTTCGAGGGAACATGCTACCATATATAGGGAACCATATATATAGAAGTACACACCATATATATAGAAATACACACCATTTCTATATAGTGATTGTTTATGGGTTGTCTTAGTTTCATGATCTTCCATTCACTTTTTTATTTTTTTGTATCTGAGAACATGTGTGTTTTCAAAAGCCTTATTTACATAGAATAAACTTGAAACTAACCAGCCAGCCCCGGCCTGTTCTGTCTCACAGTACCACTTCATACCACCTAAGGTGATAGTGAGTCACTGTAGCATCGAGTCAAATCAGTCCAGCATGAGAGGATGAAGAAGTAGCACTGCTGCTCCGATGGCGTATTCTAACCTCTTATCAATCATGCTGAAGGTGCTACTTCCAGTTCATTAGAGTTAACATTGGGGGTACTGGTCCCGCTGGAGATGATTAGGAAAGGGGGACAAAGTCCCAAGTAAAAGCTTTGATTTAGGACCATTTCCCTAAAATGCTGCTTGCCTTTATGCAGCTCTGACTGGCCAAGGCATGGACTCTACAAGACCTCCGAAGGTGTTGTGTGGTATCTGGCACCAAGACGTTAGCGGCTGGTCCTTTAAATCCTATATGTTACTAGGTGGAGGCTCTATGGATGGGACATTTTCCAGCACATCCCATTGAAGCTTGATCAGATTGAGGTTATTTCCTAAATATGCTAGTGGCTAATCTATACTGTCTTGAGTCTTTAGTCCAGATCCTGAAGGCCTAACCAATAGGAGAGCTTGCTTGGCTGTAGCTTGGACAATCTAAACCGGGTTTTAGATTCCTAGAGATCCTTGTGTTTAATTCCTGGAAGGCCTTGTGGGTTCCTCGCCAGTCGTAAAGTGTTCATACGACTGACCATCAGCAAACACATCCTCTGTATGCCTCCATATGGTTGCCCTTGTAATAACTCGGCGCGTCGAAGAGGCTGTAAAATGGTTAATACGCTTGCATTATTATTGCGGCTCATTCTGGATGGGAACAAACATGCATAAGGAGGGCTATATGAGGACACAAGCTGCCAAGCTCTCCTCCCCCTCATCGCTCTTTCTCTCCCTCTCTTTCTGTCTTTTGTTTTCCCGCTTGCTGTCAATCCTTTCTGGACGTCTTTGTTGTGGGTTAAATGCCGACCACAGCATTTAATGCGTTCACTCTTAATCATTATCAGACCGAGCTCATGTTATTACCATCCGTGACTTGTTTTCTGGAAAGAATGACTTCTTGCTGTCAATCAATACAGGCTGCAGACTATACTAATTAATAGACATGCTGATGGGAAGGAACATCACTGGTACACTCTCCTAGAAGCATTCGTCATAGCACCAGTCTAGGGGAGGTGGGGGTGATGTGGCACACTGCAATACGTTTCCATCAAATCTGATGATTCTACACAATCTTGCTGCTGTTGTTGTTTACAGGCTCTCTATAATTTGCCTTTGCGGAGGTGGAGGGGTGCGGGGAACACCACTGGGATATCCATGGGGACTTGAGTACTTGGTTAACCAATGGAGGTGGTGGCATTGTACTAGTGTACTAGTAAAAACACTACTCCTTGTTGCTGTGTTCAGGTTCTCTAAAATTGGTCTTTGGGCCGGGTGGCATCCACAATTGGGATATCCATGGGGACTTGAGTACTTGGTTAACCATTGGAGGTGCTCTCCAAACAGGAACAGGATTGGCATGGTGAGGCTTCTCAGTTGAGAACCAAAGCAATGAACAAAAGAACATTCGTCCTTACAATACAATAAAATACACCCTCTTTTTTATTTCTCTCTCTTGTATTTACTTTATCATAAAAATGTTTGTATATGCTGTATATTTGTTTTGTATACATGCATACGTTTAATACTATATACAGGGGTTGGACTATGAAACTGAAACACCTGTCATTTTAGTGTGGGAGGTCTCATGGCTAAATTGGACCAGCCTGGTGGCCAATCTTCATTAACTGCACATTGCACCAGTAAGAGCAGAGTGTGAAGGTTCAGTTAGCAGGTAAGAGCACAGTTCTGCTCAACATACTGCAATGCACACAACATTATGGGTGACATACCAGAGTTCAAAAGAGGACACACTGTTGGTGCACGTCTTGCTGGCGCATCTGTGACCAAGACAGCAAGTCTTTGTGATGTATCAAGAGCCACGGTATCCAGGGTAATGTCAGCATACCACCAAGAAGGATGAACCACATCCACCAGCATCACGTAGTGACCTGGCCACTATCCTGCAAGAAGAATGGCTTAAAATCCCTCTGACCACTGTGCAGGACTTGTATATGTCATTCCCAAGACCAACTGACGCTGTATTGGCCGCAAAAGGAGGCCCTACACCATACTAATAAATGATTGTGGTCTAAAACCAGGTGTTTCAGTTTCATTGTCCAACCCCTGTATATATCGTATGTATTCTCTGCTTGGAATTTATACATGCCTGCAAGTGAATACCTGGTAGATATATACAGTAATCCTCTATGATGCAATACAATTGTTAAAAAAAAAACCAAAAAAAAAAAACAGTGAACTAGGATTGGTAGAGTTGTACCTAAAACATACCAACTCATTTGAGAAGACGTTAATCAAACGCATCAGTTTAGGTTTAAGTTTTCCATGTCACCTTAAGTTCAACTTCAAAGTCCACTTTACAAAGTTTTACACATTGAAAAATGTAATCAAATTATCAACAAAATGTGAAGAAATAAAAATCCTGACAACATGCCAAAGACATTGATGTATCATGTTGCAAACTACATAAAAATACTATTTTTATTCTTTGGCCTACAGCAATGACTGAGGCTAGCTTCAATGTTGTGCTTGGATGAAACATGGTGTGTATTTCTATATATTGATTGTTTAAGGGTTGTCTTAGTTTCATGATCTTCCATTCACTTTTCTAAAAGTACCACTTCATACCACATAAGGTGATAGTGAGTTACTGTGGCGTCGAGTCAAATCAGTCCAGCATGAGAGGATGAAGAAGTAGCACCGCTGCTCCGATGCTGTATTCTAACCTCTTATCAACCATGTTGAAGGTGCTACTTCCAGTTCATTTAAGGGCAGGTAGCCAGTGAAAGGAACAGTAAGCACCACCTCCTGCTCCTCCTGCGGCAAAGATCCTACACTGGGCAGTGAACTAAAGGAGCGAAATACATAGAAGCAGGATAAGAGTTAACATTGGGGCTGCTGGTCACCGCTGGAGATGATCTTGGCGAGATAAGATGAAGTTTGGTTCTGGATTAGTAGGTTATTAATCACTGGCTTTCAGTCGGATTGGCTACATAATCCAGGTACATACTCATAATCAATATTTTTGAGGAAATAAAAAAGTTTATTTGGGGTATGCTATGTCTCTGAATCACCCAGACGGTTCCCTAAGCTGCTGACACAGGTATTCAATTGTATAATCCAGTCTACAGAAAAAAGCATTGCCAAAAGAATGGGATACTCGGGAGCAGCCATACGTGAGGTTCTCATGCTCAATGTCAAGCACTGGATAGAGCAATTGGCTGTGGAGAAGTGGATGTGTGCTCTCTGGAATGATGGAAGATGGAAGTTTGATGCTGAGTTAGTAAGTAATGCCTTTCTTTGGGCATTATATATAAAGTTACCCCCCTACCCCCCACCTCCACCACCGAGTCTAACACACTCTTCTGTGAAGGCCTTCCACCAGAATTGGTAGAGTACCCGAGGGAATTTCACAGTCATTTGCCAGTCTGTCAAAATAGCCCTAGTAAGGTCAGACAATGATGCTGGAAGAGAAAGTTCTGGCTGACAATCGATGTTCCAGTTCATCCCAAAGGTACTGAGTCATTTCTTTACAGAACACACAGCTGTGCAATGTTCAAGAAGTAAAGCATATAGTGATCTAAGTTATTACTACAGCATATTATAAAATTGTCCACCTGCACCCAGAAGGACGTGTGGGATTGCAGTGCTGTTGGGAAGGAAGATAAATGTTACCTAGGACAATAACTGATGATACATTTAGACTGATATGATCAATATTTATTGAGCTACACACACAGAAGTAGTGTCTCAGCATGGTGTTGGGCCGTCATATTTGCTAACGCAACATGCCAGACAGCTCGGCATGGAGTTGTAGGGGTTCCTAATGCTGTCCTGTGATAATCCATCCCATGCAGCTTGAATATTCTCACACAGCGTAGACTGTGCAGTAGGGGTGAAGGTGGAATGACACCAGGCCTTATGGACATGTGACATGTGACAGCAAATTGCTCATCTTGGTACTGACCACGGAGATCCATTGGTCATCTCCATCAAGACAAAAGTGGGACTTGTCACTGAAGATGACCAGCTGCCAATCTGAGTCAGTCCATGACAGTCTGCCACGACACCATTGCAGTCTTTGGTGATGATGGCGTGTTGTAAAGTTGTCAGTTGTCATAACAGCCTGAATGCATGTAGTCCCGCGTTGTGTGGCCGTCTGCCAATGGTGTTGGCACTAACAGGATGACTTATGCAGGGCATCACTGCTTGCTGAATGTCCACAATTTGCATCACATCTAAGACCGAGAAACTTAAATCATTCTCATGTCTCACAATGTCAAAGCCTACCACCAACTCCTTCCTTCTTCTTATGGTGATAAGTGTAGATCCAATCATCTCTAAGCCCGAACCTCTAAATCCCAGCAAGCCTAATGATCATCAATTACTCTCAAAGTCTCAATGTACACTACATTCTCTTAAGTTACAGAATCTTCTCTGTTTTACAGACCAGAGAGGACGGACGGTGTCAAAGCTAAAGCTAAGGTTAAACACAGAGTGGGTGCTTCCTGGGCCTTTTTCTGACTTTCTCTCGCTATCTCGTTTCTGCAAATCAGCAGTCGTGCTGTTCACAGATCCTAATCTGTGTTATCTGCTCTTCCATAATTGAATATGGAGGCCCAGGCCAATCCAGATAGCACAGAGATCAGATACGCATCCCATATCGCTAACGCCAATGCCTTGATAGGATAACACACTCCAATAGGGGCATGAATGTCATATAAATTCATTTGCTAACCAAGCACAGTGATAAAGTCATAAAGCGCATGTCATTACGCTGCAATGTTACTGTCAAAAACAGCACTGTGCTAATGCTAATGTCTGATTGCCAGTGCTCAGCACTGTATTCACCTTTGATATCAACTCAAGTGTGAGGATTTTTATATTATCCACTTATTCTGGATGTATTCGATCTGCTGAGACCTTAGCTAACAAATACTAGAACTCAATAGTCACCAGCAAGCATCCCATTCTGGTTTACGCCGGTCGAACCAGCAAATCGGTATCCAAAACACAACATATGCTGTTTTGTTGGTGAGCAGTCATGTTGCTCTGGGTTGCTGTTTCTATAAGAGTTATATGATGCTCCATAACAGTAAGTCTTTCTGAAAATGCTTGAGCACTTAGCATATCTCCACAGAATAGCTTAGTGGAAAACATGGAGAGACTTTTCCTCACCTCAAATGTAGCCAAACTGCCAAGGCACCTGTTAGTGTACACTAAATAGTTCATAGTATGTTATATAGCTTTAAAAAGCACCAACATCTTGAATCCATGACTTTATATATCGTAGCTGTCCAATGAAAAGCATGTATTTCCATCTTTGTTGATTTTGACTTTTATGCATCGTTTGAATGCAGCACTTGCCAGTTATGTATGCTAGGAATGGAATAACAAACATTTCTCAAAACTGCTTGGATAAAAAGTCTGATTCCATTGACTTTGACACTCAAACTACACTAGGTTTTAGTGTGGGATTGCAGTGGTATTGGGAAGGAAGATAAAGGTTACCAGGAACAATAAATGATGATACATTTAGACTGATATGGTCAGTATTTACTGAGCTACACATACAGAAGTAGTGTTTCTCGGTATGGCGCCAAGCCACCATGTTTGCTAACAACACATGACGCCATCAATACTGAACTGAAGTACATGTACTTGAGTAAATGTAACTAATTACTACCCGCCTCTATCTTTATAGCGGTTGGGTTTACTAGAGGAGTCAGATGCTAGCAGTTGTACCCCACAGTGAAAATTGGACTGGTCATTTTTGGTCATTTCATGTCAGACTGAACAATTTGGAGTTCCAATGGTGTTGATATCTTGAAAACTGTGGGACTAGTTAGAGGGCAATAAATGGATACCAAGAAGGAGAAGCAGCAATCAGATGAACGCGTGCCACATAACTAGTACAAAGTGGCGTCCATAACATTGCATGCTGGCTTAAACTTGCCTAGGCTGGTTTAGACTGGTCTGGTACTGGTTCAACTGGTCACCTGACAAAGCTAAAACTCTGTACAGTGTGTCTGTTGGAAAACCGTCCAGGTCTACCACAGTAGCACAACATAAATGCTTCAGCTTCTCAGCAGAAAACATCCAGCCTACAGTGAGCACAAGCTAATGCTAAAGTTAGCATTTAACTTGCTTATAAATGTACGACAAAACTGAGGCTCCAAACATACGGTCACACAGTGTCGAATGCCACAAAGATAAATCTCTTAAAAGCTGTTGATAGGAATCCATTTTGGGTGATACTAATCTGCTGGCTATTAGCTTTGATCACAGTTAGCAGCATTAGCCTTGTAGCTAATAGCTCCAGGTCAAACCGAATGGAGCAAACCTTTTTCTGGCTGATCAACTACATTTGGGAAAAGTGGATAGATTTGATTTTAGGGCTGGTCAGTTATTTCCCACAGAATCGTCTACTGTACGCTACTACCGCACACAGCACAGCAGCAAACCTGCAGTACAGGAAGGTGCAGAAATGTCCTTGAAAGTCCCTGCAGAGTGCGTTAGAGAGAGGGAGGAAAGGAGAGAGGGAGGGAGGAAGGAAGACCGTGGGTGAGAGGAGTTTGTGTGCATGTGCGGGTGTGTGTGTGTGTGTGTGAATTCACTGAGGTGTGTATAATAGGTGCCAAATATAGAACGGAAGGTGACCTATCCACCCACACCTTCGGTAGCTCCATGCTTTCTGCTGACCTCTGAGAAAGAGACAGCGCGTGTTTGTAAGTGTTGGGGTTAAACACGTACACGTGTAGGTTTCCATATGTTTACGTTCCTTAAGGCTAAGCTTGGCTGTAATAGCCCATTCATGTTACATGCACTCCCAGCATCTGCACCTGGAGGTCCATATCTCTCGGTTCCGTCTCTTCTAAATTTCATTAAAGGGAGTTAGCGACATGTAGCAACCACTCCAGTTATCTTACATATGTCCAGTTAAGCATAACTATGCTGGCGCATAATAAGCTTCCTGATTACACATCCCTGGATAAACCGCTGATCAGTTTCTGGTCCTGTAGGTGTTCCACACAGCGAGCAGATCCTTCAGATGTTAGCATTAATGTAGATTATTAGCACCTCCCTGATCTTTTCTCTGTACGGTCCCTGGGTCTGGACACATTGCAGTTGTCCTTACTCGTGCTACTGGGGTGTTTTTTTGGTTTTTTTTTTGAGTCTTGGTTATTCTCAGTCTTTCTTAGGGAATCTTGGTTCCTCTTAGAGTGTTCCCCATTCGAGTCTTGGTTCCTCTCAGTGTTTCTTCATGGTTCCTCTTAGGCTTCCTCATGCTCGTAGTGTGTTTTTCCTGACAGTACTTCCTCCTTATGCTTCTACAGGGTTCTTCCCAAGTGTGTTTTGGTTCCTCAGTGGTTCTTCTTTTCGCTCCCATGGAATTTCTTCTTTTAAGCCTTAGTTCCTCTCAGTGGTTCCTTCTTGTACTCCTACAATTCTTCATTTTAGGTACTGGTTCCTTCCAGTGTTTCCCTTTCTTGTGTTCCTGAGAGGTCTTGTCTTTTAAGTCCTGGTTCCTCTTAGGGTTCCTTATGTTCTTATGAAGCTTTTCTTGAGGATTCTTAGCTTTTTGTAGAGTTTGATTCTTCCTTCTTCTTCTGGTTCTTCATGGGAATCTCTTCCTTGTGAATCTTCGTTCTTCAATGCTACTGACAAACGGAGTTTACTAAAGACACTTCTGAGCAGCTGCTTATTTGGTGTGATACCCTAGTTCTCTTACCCTGTACAAGTAATTCATAGGCATAACAAGATACGATGCTTTATGGACATACTGCATCTCTGTCCCATCTACCCAGCACTAATGTCAGCTGTAAAAAGCGCAATATAAAGAAAACGGAACTGAATTGAACAGGATGATGTACCATTGTCCGGGCAAACAGCCGGACTGGGATGGGATCTCGGAACTCACTGTCCTGGCCATCGATCGGTGCTCAGCGGACGCCGTAAGTCACTCCATAACGGGCCCTGTCCGTTTTTACTGCTCCCTTAAGGCCAAGGCTGAATCCAGCCAGAATTGCCACCAAATCCATCAGCGCCTCTTTACGGAAGAGAGGAATGGACTGGACAGGGATGCTAACCCTAATTACTCTTAATGAAAGACCAGAAGCGACTAAATCAGAGAAACATATATTGATCTCCATGTTGGCTGTGAAGGTTCCTTTCAGCATTAAATGTTCTCCAGCCTGTACTCCAGCCTCACTAGTCTTGCTTATTACCAGAGAACACATTATTATTTGAGTTTGGTGCTCAATTATTTGGTGTTTTTTATTTGTGAGGACAATTAACTGTGGCCTCAGGACAGCTTGAGTCAGTTACAGTACTGCAAGTCACCACAATCTGATGCATGCAATGCTTTTGGTACAATTCTGAATTATTGTAAGTACCCTGAATACACACAGTGAGGTTGAATCAACTGTTTACATGGCAGCAAAATATAGACAATTAAAACAATACACCAGAGAATGTTAGAGAATGGTCATAATTGAGCCCAAACAATGTGTTGCGGGGTACACTGCCTAGAGGCAACACTATGTGACAATGGAAAATATGATGTAACATTTCAGTATTTTTTTCAAAACCTAGAAATGTACACTCATCATCATCAAAAAAAAAGGTGCACAAATAGTTGAACCCAGAAAGAATCAACCCAAAGGAATGAAACTTGGTAGATACAGGGGTTGGACAATGAAACTGGAACACCTGCTTTTAGACCACAATCATTTATTAGTATGGTGTAGGGCCTCCTTTTGCGGCCAATACAGCGTCAGTTGGTCTTGGGAATGACATATACTGCGTCCTGCACAGTGGTCAGAGGGAGTTTAAGCCATTCTTCTTGCAGGCCATAGTGATGTCGGCCAGGTCACTACGTGTGATGCTGGTGGAGGTTCGTCCTTCTTGGTGGGTATGGCTGACGTTACCCCTGGATACCGTGGGCTCTTGATACATCACAAAGGCTTGCTGTCTTGGTCACAGATGCGCCAGCAAGACGTGCACCAACAGTGTGTCCTCTTTTGAACTCTGGTATGTCACCCATAATGTTGTGTGCATTGCAGTATTTTGAGCAGAACTGTGCTCTTACCTGCTAACTGAACCTTCACACTCTGCTCTTACTGGTGCAATGTGCAATTAATGAAGATTGGCCACCAGGCTGGTCCAATTTAGCCATGAGACCTCCCACACTAAAATGACAGGTGTTTCAGTTTCATTGTCCTACCCACTGTAGGTTTGACATTGTGAGACATGATGTGGCGTGATCTAGGATTTAGGGCTTATCACTGTAACTCACTGACCCAACAGCCACGATTTTGGGCCTTCACCAAACCGTGATCCACTCCCTGAGCCAACCTGTTATCCAGTATCAGCAGCAGTGGCAGACGGTTGCACCATGCAGTACTACATGTAAGCAGACCGTTACAACGACTGCCCTTAACACCAAGTCAGCGCCGTGCAAGACTGAAATGATGTCGTGCCAGAGTGACTCTGAACGACAACGGGTCATCTTCAGTAAGGAGTCCCACTTCTGTCTTGGTGGAGACGACCAACGAATCTGTGTGTGGAGGCACCGTGGTTAGTACCAGGACGAACAGTTTGTTGTCCAGAAGCCCTGGTGTCACTCCACCTCCACCCCTACTGCACCATGTGCAAGAACTGTGAGAATATTCAAGCTGCATGGGATGGATTATCACAGGACACCATTAGGAACCTCTACAACTCCATGCCGAGATGTCTGGCATGTTGCATGAGCAAACATGGCTGCCCGACACCATACTGAGAGACAGACTTCTGTATGTGTAGCTCAATAAATATTGAGCATATCAGTCTACATGTATCATCAGTTATTGTTCCTGGTAATCTTTACAATGCAATCCCACAATTCCTTCTGGGTGCAACTATTCTTTTGATGATGGGTGTAGAACAAAACCATAGCTTGTTGCTCCTCTACTGTTACCACAATGAAACATCAGTAGTCAGAACTGGCCAGTGCAGAAACATGCATATCTTTCACATTCACAGAGGAGAATTAAAATTGCACACCCATAGACAGACAAGCTTCTCCCTTCATTATTAACCCTCTCATGGCCATTAAATATGAACCATGTGAGGGAAGGCAATAGGATCCAATATGCATGTCTCCAGTTTGATTCATTTGTTTTGCTATGATGCAGAATGATATTAATACCACATTAAATACACCAAGTGACTGGAGGACCCGTTTACTGGTTTCAGACCTGCTGTGGTCATTATGACTTGTTCGCCTCCCTCATCCGCTGTGTACACAAATGCAAGCTTGATTGCAAGGACCTTGTGTAAATACAGCAAATGCATTACCGGAGCAACCTGATACAGTATCTCCATAATGAGCATGAAAGAGGAGTAGGCAATGTGAGCTGAATTTTTAATAACAACATATCATAATATATCAGCATCGGTAAAATATTCCCTTCGCTGTGTATTAGGCCATAAGTCAGTACTGGACATGTGCAGGGTACATTTGATGATGTTGGCAATGCACTGCAAACCTGATTATGGCTGAGTGCGTTCCACTTTAAGACACTTATCAAAGGCCCAGCGGTGAAATGAAAAGAGGGATGTCCAGAGCTGTCCTGGTGCGTAACCTACAAATGCACGACCTATGGATTCTATGCTGCAGTGGAATGCGAGATGCCTTTCATACTTTCTTCAAAGCGAATGAGCCAGGTCAAAAAAAAAAACAGATACTCATGAGCTCTAGGAATGAGCCGACACCAATGACATGGTGGTGGTGTGTAAGGTGTGTGTTGTGCAGGTGTGAGTGGATCAGACACAGCAGTGCATACACCTCAAAGTGTCACTGCTGGACTAAAAGCATGGGGCAGTTGTGGGCTAGAGGTCAGAGAACCAGCCTTGTGATCGGAAGGGCGCTGGTTCGAATCCCTGGACCCAAAGTGCCGTCAGACTGCAATGCCTTTGAGCAAGCCAACTGCATGTGGTTGGTGTAGCTCAGCGGATAACACCACTACCTGCCGAGTAGCTACCACCACACGTGGGAGACTGGGGTTCAATCCCAGGCTGAGTGCTACACCAATAAGAGTCCGTGGGCAAGACTCCTAACACTACATTGGCCTACCTGTAATATGATTAACCTTGTAAGTCGCTCTGGATAAGAGCGTCAGCTAAATACTCTCTGGGTGCCATGAATAGGGCTGCCCACTGCACTGGTCATGTGTGCTCACTGCCCCCAGTCAAGTGTGTATTCACTAGTGTGTGGGTGTTTCACTGCATGGATGGGCTAATCTAAAAACGATCCAGCTAAGAGTGTCCTGTGGGCACTAACGAGGGACTACAGCATCCTGGAGGGAGGGTGTGCAACACAGTTTGGTAATTTACCTGCTCAGTCTCACCTGATTAGACTCATTTGGTGGGTGTGTTTGCGTAGGGGGAGACACCTCACTGTGCTGGATACTGGACCTCCAGGGCTGTAGTGCATCCCTGGACAAGAGGATGACTAACACAAACTCTGCAGCAGTAGACAAGCTATTATCTTTGACTGTACATCTACAAGATGGACCAACAAGACAGGAGTGTCTAGTAGAGTGGTAGCTCCTTCTCTTCACTCCATCCAGCCCCAATATTGTCCTAGGTCCGAGAAACTATCCACAGCAAAGTGCTGATGTGAATGATCCTTCCATTAGGAAGCCCGTTTACAGATGAATATCAGCCATGGCTGCTGAGATATGATTGGAGAGGAGAAGGTATGACCAGCGCTGACAACCCCTTCTCAGCCTTCAAAGCTTTTTCTGCACAGTCTGCTGGCATTCAAACTAGCAGTACCATTTAAGGTGGAATGGGACATCTGATGAAGAAGCTAGCGAACAGGAAGCCAACATCAGCCACATCTACAGATGGTCAGCTGGTGTATGTAAATTTCGGGGGACATCATTTTGGGTGTAGTTACGACTGCTACGTAAGTGTTGCGTTTTTTTTTAAATGGCTCGTTTTCCTCTCCTCTTCTGCACACACGCAAGATCAGTAGTTTAAGGAGGCGACAGCTGTGTCTGAGGTTCACAGTATGCCAGCTCCATGTGCTGAACTCTCCCTATTCAAGGATGACAATGTAACAGTGTTCCATTCTACGGCTCCTCCAGCAGCACTGCTGTGTCAGATCCAGTCTTGTACCAGCCCGGCCCTCACTAACACACCACCACCACCACGTCAGTGTCACTGCAGTGCTGAGAATGATCCACCACCCACATAATACCTGCTCTGTGGTGGTCCTGTGGGGGCCCCGATCATTCGCAGGCTTATGCCAAGAAACAAATGGAGTAACGTCTGTAATTCTAGGCTTTCTCCAATGCCAATTAATACGTTGCATAATGTAATTCATCAACTCCTATATACTATAGGACAAATCCCAAGCTGCTAATTTCTAGCATGTCTAACTTTCAGCTGCGTTTCCCCGGCAGAACTGCTCCACCGTTCGACGTCACAGTTTTCCAACAGTTCTGCAGTAAGACCACCCTTTGTTATATGAACATGTGGACCACCTGGTGAACCCAGGACTATCCTGACTGACTGGTGCTTAGCTAGCGAGGTGCGGTAGCTAGTAAAGTTGACTGTGGCAAAGAACACAAGACAAGAACCTTGCAGCCTTCTACTCTCTGCCCTGCAGACTCTCTAGCTGCCAGTACATACTCTCCCTTATCACTCAGCACAATGCTAGCTAACACAGGAACACGTTTAGCCGAAGCAACAGAACTGGCACGTAGTGCTCTGCACCCTGTGTGTTGAGCTGTTCAGTGGCATGATGCCACATAATTAGATCACAGCTACCCTAAACGCGCTTCTAAGCGGACGCCAGGTTTGTGCGTTTGGTGCTCATGCTAGATCCACATTCGCCCTTAATTAGTCATATGTAGAAAAAAGGGATGAAGGCATGATGGATGTCGGCTGCCAGTCCCCGGACCCCTCTTCGTACCTGACCTCACCCAATCCTCTCCTCACACCTCTGCCATTCACTCGCTCTTTCACTCCTAGTCAGAGTTTAATTAGCTGAATTAGCCTTCTGGGCTCTGACACACAAAGAGGGAGGCTAAGCCGATTTCCACAGCTCTGCGGCGGCGTGAGTGTGTGTGTGCGCGCCTGTTTGCTAGGGAGGGAATCGTATTAACATTTTCTCTCATGATATCAAGAATCAAAATGATTTACAATATTCCTACTCTTCAGCTCCTGTTTCACAATATCCACAAATAGCCATTTTTGACCGTAGTCATTAGCAAACTAGACCTTCCATCGTCATAGCTGAGCAAGCAGGCCAACATTCATACAAGTGATTTTATGGATTGATTGTGGCAGTAGTGCAAAACCTGTTGTCTGTTTTATCTTGCCTTCAGCCCACACTGCTCACAAGCAGCTCAACGCAGAGGGTATCTCAGCCCTAGTCCTGGGGGGCCACTGCCCATGCTCTTATTATTGCCTTCCTTATTCCTATCCAAATAATAAGGTCATTAACAGCCCATTATTGAGCTGATGTGGCGCGAAATTGTGCAGGGCGGTGAGCCTCCATGTCCAGCGTTAAAAGGTGCTGCCCCAGGTGATCTGATAACTGACAGGTAATCAGTGATTATTGTGATTCGGGCTTATATACGTATTAGTAACATTACCAGGAGTCATCATTTTGGATGGGGAACCTAATGGTGGAAACTTTGCATGGGGAGTCCCCATGTTTCACTACACTTATAGCAATACAGACTGGACTGGTGACTTTGAACATTAAACACCATCCTGGTAGTATAATAGTTAGTATATATATATATATATATATATATATATATATATATATATATATATATATATATATATATATCAAAGAATCAAAATGATTTACAATATTCCTATTCTTTAGTTCCTTTTTCACAATATCCACAAATAGCCATTTCTGACCGTTTCGGAGGTCCCACGATATAATCCAGGAGCAAACTAGACCTTCCATCGTCATAGCTGAGCAAGCATATTTCACTGTTTTATTATATATATATATATAATAAAACAGTAAAATATTAATACAGCAAAATATTAGAAAAATAAAATATTAGAACAGTAAAATATTTAAAATGGGCTATTAAAGGAGGTAATAAGATTTAACGATCATAAAATACATAAACACAACTGTTTTGTTTGCTAATTGTACACATTTCTGGGTAATTAATATAACTGTAATTGTGGTAGGTCTTTAAAGGGCCCATATTATACACATTTCTCACCTATTTTTACTATGCTCCATAAACACTGCTAACTGTTCTAAACATACCATTCCCTCCCCAGTCCTCCGTAAGATAACAATTTGTAAGATGATGCAAAATGTCTAATTTATCCCCCGAAATGTGGCAACATGTCAGCAAAAAATGCATTCCAAGTTCAGCATCACACTTCATACCTTTACTCACCCAGAGCGTCTCCGGTGGTTGAAAGCAGGGCCAGGGTTAACCCTTGTTTGGCCTCTGTTTATAAACCCAACATGTTTTCTTGACAATTTTAGTTAACTCGCAAACTTACATATCGCTCCTTTAAGGTAGTGTTTTTTTTAGTGATGCCTATATTCACCTATTCAGCCTTTATCGATTTTGCCCTGCACCCAGGGATGCTTTTGATGAGGCACCCTTCG
>JAMWET010000954.1:0-35306 GCA_024036415.1 Prochilodus magdalenae
CACAGGTTTTCATGAATAGCATCTACATTTCTACTCGATAAAGCGTGAAATGCTACTCGCATCAGCATGTTTAAAGTTGTACAGTTAAACCGATGTTTAACTAACCAAGAAAACAGAGGAATCCTCCAAAGCAGACGATACAGAGGTCTGAATGTGCGAGTTTGGGCACCGCATAATTATAATAATCAAAGCAATAGACTGAACCTTGTGAAAATTCAGAACCTGGATCTTCTGTAGTCCTACTCCTCTCTCTATTAAAACAGACAGGTCATACTTCTTAACTTTGTTTTAGGAAGCATGGGAGGGGGGTAGGGAGTGGATACCTGAACCACAATCTCCACTTCGCATGAGAACATTCACAAACAAGCGTCTTCCTAAGCAGTAATCTGACACTACTCTTGGCTTCATTGGGACTTTCCTCTCAACACATTCAAACTGAAAACAAACTCTCCGTTACCGACTCTAATAATCATTCATCCCTAAAGCGACTCTGTTTGACGACACTCCCATTAAGAAGTGTTGACTAGCTACATGTAGTAAAGGCATTAGCATTGGAAACTAAGTGAGTAAACACATAACAACTGTTACATGTTTATGTAACACACAAACCTGTAGTTGTATTTGTGCCACGCAACATTAGTCCACCATGTTTAATGACATTATTCATGTTTCACCTAGTCAACATAATGTAAAGTGATACCCAGATTTGTTAGATATCAATGTTAAAGATCTATCATCAGCCTATTAGAAAGGATTCAGCCCTTTAAAAAACAAACAAAGTCCTTGAGGAATAAGGGAAGTATATCACTGTTGGTTCTCTAAAGGACAGACACAAGCATAAACAACAGATTAGGGGTGATTTGTTAAAAGAAACAAAACGTGGGTCCTCTGTGGCATCACTCAATCAATTTCTGTCATTTTTGGTGAGAAAAACCTACTGAGTCAGATTCTGTTCCAGTGGAGGTGAAGGTAACCCAGGACGTCCCCTCTAAAAGCTCCTCACAGGAAGTCCTATAAGGAGGAGGTCTGATACGCGGCTGATGTCTGAGACGCATGTTGTATGAGCGAGGAGAAGAATATCAGCCTTAAAACCCATTCAGGTGGAGGGATTACATGCTAGCCAGGGCGCTTGTGAGGTCAATGAGTCCCAACGGAACTTAGGATTCCAGGTTTCAATAGATTTCATCAGATCAACATTCCATACACCATCAGAAGGGACAGTTTGTATGTACACATGAGTATTACACATACATCAATTACGCAGAAAATACGACATAAACCAGCAGTTTGCCAATTTGTTTAAATCTTATATTTAATGATTTCATTTCAGGCACTATTCACATTTCCGTGAAACAGGTGGAAACCCTGATCAGAGATGAGAGTGAAGAAGGTACACATTTACTGTTTTGAAGGCCGAATACTACTGGTTGTGCGTTTTACTGAGGGAGCTCATCGGATCCACACATGTAGACATAATTGTGGTACGCTTGGTTAATGAAATGTAAAAACCACACAACGGTAAAGAAACTAATCCAACAGGATAATGGACCAAAAAAACATCTAAAAACACTCCAGAATGGTCTCAGAGGAAACAGGGACGTTCTGAAGTGGCTTCTATGAGCCTGACCTAAAGTCTTACTGTGAGATCTTGGGAAGAGCTGAAACAGGCGTCTGGAAAGGGACCTCAAACATGAGGACACTGAGCATGTTGTCATGAGAGTGGGACCGAAAATACCTGATTGAGAGTGCAGGCGTCTCCACTGCCAGGTACAGGAACGCGGATTGCAAGATGCCTCAAAAGGGGTGTGCGACAAAATATTAAGTTAGTGGTACTCTCATTCTGTCAGTTGTCAGGAGTTTAATTCTAATAATTTGTGATTGATGCATGGTTGAAAAGCAATTGTCTGACTTCAGTTGTTCATTTTCATAGATTTTTATTTATTATATTTATCAGATTTTAAAGTTATTTCTGTTACCGTTTTGGGTTTTCTGTTCCAGTAACCTAAGGGGTTACCAACCAATTTTGTCCATGTGGTCAAGATCATCTAATGAGACATGCGTAACCAGAGTTTTCACTGAAAACTAATGTATAACATGCTAAAACTGGAGATTAGGAATTTGATTGACAAGTATCCACCCTGGAGTCATCTCAAAGCACCTCTTAAGGTATAAATGTGTTAGAATGTATACAGTGAAACCAATCAAATCCGCGATGTATAAAATCCCATAGCATAAATTCATGATTCTATGTGTACAATATAACATTTACCTAAACACAAACCAGTGCTGTACTGTATGATGCGTGACTGGCTGGTTCAGCTCAGTAAAGGTTTATTAATGAAGATGGGTCTCGATCGGTACAAGCTACATGCCAAGATCCAGAAAGCTCACAATCAATCAGAGAATATATTACAACAAGGAAAATCGAAATGATAGGAATAATATCTATATCTATCTGATAAAACTAAAGAACACTTGAACTAGATGACGGCACATGTTCCGGCTCTCGGTGGTTTGAGATCAAAGAGAGTTCACCGGCCTCTTGAGTTCAGGACTAAATATCAAAAAATTGTATGTCTTACAACAAACTCAGCAACAGGGCGAGTTCATGGCTTACGGTTCTGAGCTTGTATGCATGGTGGTTTCCGTTCAATTCTGTTAAATACTAGCTGCAAGTTCTGTTCTGCAGCGTTGTATCTGTTTCAGCTAATTAAAGATCTGTGAGTTTATCATATATTTGGCTGCTGATATCCGCTCATTGGAATAAGTATAGTTCTTAATGATGATTAAAACCACAAAATGTCGACACTAGTGTAAGTGACGTCCATCAGACACCCTTAGTCAGAAGCTAAGCCCTGACTGCTCCAAGAGTGAAATCAATAAGTCTAGATTGAATTATATATAGCCCTGTTTCAGAAATCCAGACCTAAAATCTCTTCAGAGTTCATGGTCACATGACAGTCCTGCTCATCACTCGGAATGTCAATGTGATGGTGAGAGTTAGTTATCAGCTCTGTTCTTCACTGCCTATCCAATTCGTAGTCTCTTGATTGCTCGCCTCGCTCGAGCCGCAGCCTTCATCACCCACCAATAATCATGCACCACCACAGCTGTAAGCTACCAGTCCACAGATCACACCCACCGAGTACCATCACCCACACTGATACAGCAGCCTCTGTTATCTGGGGGTCACCACCGGCCTCTGACTGGTCACTTTGCAACACACACAGAACAACACACCACACGACTACATAGACACACACAGACACTCCACACACAAAAGCCCACTCCACACACACAGACTCACCATCACAGCGAATACATACACACACACACACACACAACAGACACAACAGACACCCACACACACACACAGACACCACACAGGACAACCCACACAAACCACAACCCACACACACAGACCAGCTCCACACATACATAACATGATCACAACACAGACCACACTACATCAACGTATCACACACACATCAGAACCACCAGAACACACACTTACAGACTAAAGTCACTATTATACACTGACAGTACACACACACCCCCATATACACACACAACACACACACACACCCATATACACACCCGACACACACACACACCACACACCACACACACCACACAACACCCCATATACACACACACACACACACACACCACACGAGCACACACACACAACCAATATACACACACCACACATCACACCCACACACCATCACACATACCCACACACACACACACTACACCTACCCAAGTATACACACAACACACACCAACACACACCAATCACACACACACACCTGACTCCTCATACACACACACACACACATGACACAACACACACACCCCATACTACAGCACACACACACACAGACTGACATACTAGTTTAATTTAATAGGAGCACTGTTTTGTCACCATTAGCCAGAGCATGAATGAAATGAAATGCCTGATTCCTCTAGATCGACGAGCGGCCGTACATGTGGGGCAGTTTAGGTCCCCGGATGAAACTAACTAGGGTAAGCTTAACTGACCAGTCCTTACGAGGACCTGAGAGAGACATGTTCAGGCCTGTAGTTACCATGTTACTAGGAATATAGTGAAGAATAACTTGCTGATAAACACATGAACACTCCCTAAAACTCGTGCCTGGATTAGGCTGACCCCGGGGTTTCAAGGCGTATGTGTGGATTAAATTTTTGACAGTGATCAAGAGCCTGTACCTGCTTCACCCTGTGAACTAAGCATCCAGTAAGACCAGATAGAAAGTAAGGGAATCTGTTACAGGCTCTTCCTTAATCATTTCAGCTTTACCGGGTACACGGTAGAGTACTCCGTATTCAACAGCAAATATTTTACCATGTCTCTACACGTTAGCAACCATTTTTTCTACAAACTAAACTTCAAATGAAAAGAGCAAATCAACTATGAGTTTCGTATCCTTAAGATTATTTATTTATTCATTTTAATCCCTGATTAGTCCAACAGTGGGAAATTTAGCCTACCGCATTTAACCCACCGTGAAGTGAAACACCACAAAAACACAATCATACTGAAACACACACACTAGGACGGGGCAGTGAGACACTTACCCGGAGCGGTGGGCAGCCCTACCACGGCGTCCAGGAAGCAGTTGGGGGTGAGGGCCTTGCTCAAAGGAACATCAGTCGTACTGTCAGTTCAGGGAACGAACCAGCGAACCATACGGTTCACACGGCGGTTCCCTAACCTCCAGCCCACGACTGCCCACGAGTTACATGTCCATGTTTAGTTTAATAGTGGTTACCTAATAATTCACATGAAATTCATGTGAGGATCTGTCGTGTGTTCAGGTCCACCTCGGTCATTTTAACCACCACCACTGCCACCAGAAACATCAGCCCTCATTAGGAAAAAGCATTTCTTAACAAAAAACATAAAAAAAAGAGAAAAGTTTATTTATACCCTGGATGGTCACTGTGTAGGTGTGGATGGGCCATCATCAGTCCCATGGTGTCCATTAACAGTATATACTCCACCATCAGACGGAGTCCACTCCTTTTCAGCTCCAGAGCCGAGAAGGACAGACACGGGCTCAGGGTGTAGTCAGGTTCTACACTGTAGTGAACCTCCATCCACTGTAGCAGATCTGCACCACTGGATGGAGCAGCTCCATCCTGTACTGCTATAGATCACCTTCACTGGATCTGATACGTCCAGCTTCAGGAACAGAGCTCATGGGGCTGCTTACTTGTAGTGTAGTGTTCAAAGCTGGAGGAGAAGAACAAACAGGAACTTCATCCACTGTGTCTGGAACCCCCCACCACTGGAGTTCTATCAGCACTAGACTAAACCAGACGGATACTTTACTCTCGGTCCTGTAGCCGCACATCACAGATATCTTTACTATCACACGGGGAGGGGGGGACACGTGTAACCAGGTCCTCTTTACTGAGATCAGCGGTCAGTGATTGTGAGAGAGAGATCTCCCTTCAGGTAAAATGATCATGGATCATCTGATATCCCCTCCTTCACTGATCTACAGGACGTCTGATTACACTCAGCCAGAACCTCAGAGGGTTTATAGGACTGGTGCCATCTGACCACACCAGAACATCTTCTCAGAGCAGGGGAGGGTAGCAGGAACTCATGGAGCTTCACCTTCACTGTAATGAAAAGGTGTAACTAGTGAACACGGTTTTGAGGGATGTGGATAACACAGCTGCCTGCTGGGTGCTAGAAGTATTTAAATGCTTATTTTTGTTGTGCCAGCACCAAATTAACATTTCCTAAAACAGTTAGAACAAAAATCCCTTTGTAATATATATGAACATATTAGGACTGATTTAGGATAATTAAATAACAATAGTATTATATTAATAAATATACATAATATAATACAAAGTTAGAAAGCACACTGTCAAATTCACACTTTATCCACTGGGGTCACTAGTTAAGACTCCAGGTAATTGTGGAGGGATGCAGTATTGCTACATGCGGTCTAGCATGATGACCACAGAGTAGCTTTACTGAAAGTTTACTCACAGCTTTACTGAAAGTTCTCCTCATTACAGCCCCAGCCATACATTAGGCATTATTTTGACCATTTGAGTGAGTGTGGATGTATGTATGGCTGTAATATGAAGAGGAAAATAGGGTATATATATATATATAAATATTCAAGGCTGATAAACAATTAATAAATTACAAATATCTGAATGAGGGGAGAGGCAAACCAGCAGCAACAACTCCCACAAACAGAGCATCCAATGCTAATTCAGGAGCAGACTGTTTAGCATTAAAGTAAGTGCTCCAAGTAGTTGTGCTAATGAGGCTAACGACACACAGGGTCATTACATTTGAGGTTTTAACAAGCAAATAAACACAGTATATCACTCCTCTAAAAGGTCATACAGGACAATATACAGCAGCTGAAGATATGAACTTGTCTCTCATGGACGCACACACACAAGAAGTAGGAGCAGCCAAGACAGGTTTCTCACAGTTCTCTCCTCTGCTGATTGTTACCTGCTCTCCGAACTAACTACAGCCTTGATGCTGCTGAGCTTGACTGAGCACAAGGTGTACAGCGCCCTCTACTGCTCTTTCTAACATCCTCCTCGGATGGATTTCGGCGGGGACTTTGTTCCAGCTACCCAGTTATTTTATATATATATGTATGATCAACGAATCCGTGTGTGGAGGCACCGTGGTCAGCACCAAGATGAGCGGTTTGTGGTCACACGTCCAGAAGACCTGGTGTCCCTCCACCTCCACCCCTACCGCACCATCTGCAGGAACTGTGTGAGGATGTTCAAGCTGCATGGGATGGATTATCACAGGACACCATTAGGAACCTCTACAGCTCCATACCGAGACGTCTGGCGTGTTGGGTTAGCGAACACGGCGGCCCGACGCCATACTGAGAGACAGACTTCTGTATGTGTAGCTCAATAAATATTGTCCATCTGTTTCTCTGTGTACTGTATTATGCTCTTTTCTCATTGGTCAGGACCCCCACAGGACCACCACAGGACCACCACAGAGCAGGTACTATGTGGGTGGGGGATCATTCTCAGCACTGCAGTGACACTGGATCAGACACAGCAGTGCTGCTGCACTGAGAGTCATCCTTCAACCAGAACTATCCAGCCGGCAGCGTCCTGTGGTCAGCGTCCTGTGGTCAGCGTCCTGTGCCCATTGATAAAGGACTAGAGGATGACCCACACACTGCACTGTGCAGCATGCAAGGTGGTACCAGCACTAGTACCTTAACCTTCCGTAACTGCAGAGAGGTAAGAACAGAACAGGCCGCAGCACCAGGGACCGTACAGTACTCACCCGCGGTGACTTGGGTGACCAGTACGATTAAGGATACAGAGAGCAGAGCTGCTAGGTGACGGCATCATGAACCTAAGAACACACACAACACACCACACATACATACACAACACACATACACACACACACACACACAAACAACACACCAAACACACACATACATACACACACAGGAGACACACAGAGACACACACACCACACCCATACACACCACACACACAGACACCCACCACACACACACACCTACACACTACACATACCACACAACACACACCACACACACACACACTCACCACAACCCACATACAACACATTACACCACACACGACCCACACACACATAAACTATCACACCATTACACACACACACACAAACCACAGACTAGACACAACACACACAACACATACACACCCACCAACACAGCAAACAGACCACACCACACAGAATAACAATACCACACACTCACACACAACAGACACACCATACAACACCACAATACACACACACAGAACACACACACATACACCTACACACACACCACACCATACACAAAACAACACCCATACACACATACACACACACATTGACACACACACAAACACATACATACACACACAGAAGCGACACCACAGAGACAACACACACAACACACATTACTACACATACAGACACACAGACCACACACAAACACCACACACAAACACCACGTACACACTAGTACACACACACACAACACACCATAACCAACACACATACAAAACAAACACACACAGGTCCCCCACACTACACATGGGTGCACACATACACACAGACACACACATTACAGACAACAGACACGAGCACACAGGACCACACACACAACTACACACACACAGCACAAACACACAATAAAAAACAAATAAAGACACTCAACTACACACATACAAAATACACACTACACACACCACACACACGAATACCCACACAACACAACCACACACACACAACACCACATACTACACAACACCCGCACCTCACACACACAGACACACCATACGACACACATTACATACACACCACATAACACAGACAGACACAACACACACCACCACCACACACACATACACAGTATGATATCCCCTTCTATAGTTGATTTATGAGTTTTTGGCAGGGCTCTTTAATAGGTTAGGGTCACTACATGCTCTTCCCACAGCGCATGTTAATGTGTAAAGATGAGTCTAATATGCATT
The DNA here is from genome assembly GCA_024036415.1 of Prochilodus magdalenae. NCBI lineage: Eukaryota > Metazoa > Chordata > Actinopteri > Characiformes > Prochilodontidae > Prochilodus > Prochilodus magdalenae. Next base: position 8,560 of record JAMWET010000954.1, read on the forward strand.
GAAATAAATTGAAACAACAGCCTATATAAAGAGGTACAGCTTACAGAAGAACAAAGCCTTGTGGGGTATGTAGTGATGCAAGTCAGTAACCCAGAGGCGGGCTCTCTTAAATCTACCTAAAAGCACCCGCCACTAGTGGGAATAATTACAGTATATTACAATTTTAGAAATCTAGTATGTACTGGAGGAATGTGCTAGACATATAGTTATTTTTTAATCGGAGCCCCTGTAGAAATCAGCCTGGATGTGGTGGTTTCAGTTCCTGAATGTATCCTAACACTGTTTGATATAGCTGCCTAAACGAATGTAGAGACTCAGTAGTGCTAATCCACACACACATAATATATACATAATGAAAGATATATATATATTATAATATATACTATAGTTATAGCAGGACTTAGATAATATGTATCACAACGATATTACCACCCAAGTTGGTGTTCGAAAAAGTGTTTGCCCGTCCCTTCATTTGATTTCTTAAAGTTTCGCATTCATAATACTGCACAAAAAATTAAGAAATCATGGAGGGGGCAAAACTCTTTTTACCCCACTGTATATGATTTCTGCACAGTTTTAGAGGTTCAACAACGTTCCTGCTTGGGTTTAGAAAATTATACAGTGAATATACACTCTCCAGACTCTTAGATCCAGTAAACGCCCTGAACACCAGCCTATAGACACCTGAACCCCAGACCTCAATGAAACACCAGCATATTAGACACATTAACCCCAGACACATGAACACCAGCATATAGAACACGTGAAAACCCCAGACACATGAAACACCAAGCAATATTAGACACACTGAACCCCAGACACATGAATCGCACTATGAGAATAATAGGAGAACTGAACCTCCAGACACATGAACACCAGCATATAGAGCACGTTGAACCCCAGGACACTAGTTGCAACACCAGCCATATAGGGACACCTGATACAGCCAGAGCACATAAAGGACAATGAACAACTAGCATATAGAGACCTGACACACCATGACACCACTATGAAACACTAGCATATAGAGACCTGAACCCCAGAACACAATGAAACACTAGCATATAGTAGAACCTGAAACAGTATCCGAGACATCACTCAAATCATGAATGAAAAAAACAACTAAATGAAGAACATTCTAATGAGAACTACCTAAAACCCCAGGACACATGAAAACAACCAGATATATAGAGAACCTGAACACCCAGACACATGTGATACACTAGCATATAGAGACCCTGAAACCCCCCAGGACACATGAACACATAAGATTATAGACACCGTTTTTGGAAACCCCAGACCACATTGAACACTGCGAATGCCAATATAGAGGGCACCTGAACCCCAGACACTACGAATCAACTTAGCTAGCATGAGTAGAGACTCAGAACCCCAGACACTCTATGAACACCAGGCATTAATAGAGAACCTGACCCCAGGACACGTATGAACACTAGACATTATAGAGGACCTCGTAACCCCAGACACCATGAATAACACCTTAGCTAGTATATGAGACCTGTAAACCCAGACACTATGAATGCTACTTAGCATAATAGAGACCTTGAACCCCAGACACATGGTAACACTTAGCATATAGAAGGACCTGAAACCCCCAGGACTACATGGAATACAACTAGCATATAGACACTGATACCTCCCTTAAGAACATCCTACTTGTGAAAAACCCAGCATATAGGAGAGTCCTGAACACCAGACACATGAACCACTTAGCATTTAAGAGACCTGAACCGCCAGTGGACGATACTATGAAACCACTAGGTCAGAGAGTTATATGTACCACGGTGAACCCTCAGTGAACCACATGAAGCATACCAGCATATAGAGACCTGTAAACCCCGAGCGCTACGATGAACACCACTAGCATATAGGTACACTCTGAACCATAGCTAGACACATAGAATCGTTCACTAGCATCTAAGGACGAAAAGGTTACTAGAATACAGCCTAGACACAGACGTGAAACACTCAGTCAATAATAGGACAGTGAACCCCAGGGAACATGAAAACACATAGCATTATAGGACACAGTGCAACCCCAGAAACCATGAGACACTAGCATATAGAGAACCTGAAACACGAGACCACATGGAACCACCACGCATTATGAGATGACTCTGAATCACCAGTGTTCTGGTATTTATCAATTTCTGTAGTGTTACTCTGTATGAGAATTACAATACCCCCCAGTTAGTAGAGAGCTGACCAGTCGACAGACCATCGGGTCAGATAATATCCATCTTCCGGTCTGACTGTTTACACGGACGGGTCTGTACTTGTTGGTAACAACATGTCCTCCATCCTTCCAAAACACGACACATACCATAATCCGTCCTGATACGCAGATGTCCCACCACGTTCCTCTAAGCAGAGGGTTCCTCCTCTAAGAAGAAGCTGACTCTCCTCTAAGCGGTACAAGAGCTGGCTTGCGAGTGTATTTGGATACACAGTAAACTGTGAGTCGACCTAGAGGGGGAGTAGTTCTTTCCGAGTGTTAGTAGTTTAGACCTCTATATCTGGAGTCACAGTCCAACACTGAAAACATGGTTACAAACAGATCACACGGACCTTTAAACACCCCACATACCGGGTATATGTTTGGGTCTGTCGGGTTCTGCTCAGTCTCTCACTAATCCAGTGAACGGTGATTTGATCAGGACTACATAAGGCAGCTGCCTGCATAATGTCTGTACCACCCACCTGCTATAGTAAACATCCACCAAAACGCCAGGAAAACGCTTCAAGGTGAACCTGTTGAGTTATTTATTAGGTTTTATTTTGGAGCCAGTAGCTGTTCATCTCTTGACTTATAGCAATGATAGGGGGTTAAGAAGTTGACGTATTATTTTCGGACCATGGCACAGACGGTGAAATAGAGAATACGGAGGGAAGACGGCATGCCCAATTTCATTCGTAAGCTGGAATGAAGGGATATTAACACATCCTGTGAAACGGAGAAGAAGCTCTAACATCAGTTACAGGTGGAGATGGGCCTTTCTCAGGAAACACATTTAGATGTATGTCTAATCATACTCGGCTCTTACACTAACTAGATTATGGGTGGTGTGGTGAAGTTTATCATTCAAAAGTTTCAGTGTAAGGGTCAAGAGGCGATTAGCAAATTTAATTAGCAGCATGTGGCGGTTTACAGCTTTCACAGACTGGACGGAGATCCTAAGGCCGAAAAAATATATTATTGTTTTACAAGGAGCAAAAAATCTATGACACACCAAGTTGTGTTCAGTCAGTGCCCCGAACTGTGGATGAATGTTTGCCTTTTCACAGTAATGTATTTTGACTCAGAATTGCTATTGCTGATTTAAATGAACACCGAATTAGGTCCTGGGTGGAGATATGACAACTGCTGTATGTTGTGAGCACCCAAATTGCGACCGTAGTTCTGATAAACTTCATACCAGTTTCTAAAGCTGCCATTACAATTAAACGATTTCTCAATACCTATGGTATTGCTGGTGTTTGGCGTGTCCTCGCAGGTATTCCTTTTATTTGGCAGTTCATAAATCATTTTCACGTATTGATTATATTTTAATGGATAAGGGTTTACTCCCTTGGGTTCAAGAATGCGACTATCATCCGATTGTGATATCTGATCACAATCACAAGAGTGAAGGTTAATTTACCAGCTATGAAACCTGTTTATAGACCTTGCCAACTTAATCCACTACTTCTGTCAGATAATAATTTTCTAGATTTTATATTCTCACAGATTAATTTTTTCTTGAAATTAATCAAACACCCGGTATGTCATCAACAGTATGGGAAGCACCTTAAAGCGTACTTAAGAGGTCAGATTATTTCCTACAATGCACAGATACGAAGAGTTAGGAATAATCGTATTAATGAATTGATGAAACAAATTGGGGCTTAGATTTACAGCTAGCAACATCCCCATCAAGAGGAGGGCATGTAATGAACGCTTAATACTTTCAAAGAGAATTCAATTTGTTAACCACACAAAAGCAGAGAACCTCGTTGGTTAGATTCTCGCCATACATACTCTGAGCATGGTGATAGAAATACTATCTGTCACACAATCAGCCCCCTTCGTAGAAAAGTAGCAAGCAGAAACTCTTTCAGAGATCTAAGGATGAGTCCGGTGCAGTCAGCCTATTACAGATCATCGCTGCAGTTAACTCTCCGTTTTAGCCTAGGTACTAACTCTAAACTTGTACACATCTGAGTCACTGAAGGCTTAATGAACAGATAATTAAATCATTCTTTTCAAGATATTCAGGTTCCTTGCATAGGTTCCTTTAACAAAGCTAACAGAGCTGGAGTCTCCGTTTTCAATTACAAAAAACTGAGGAAGCCATTGGAAGTATGCAAAGGGGCAAAATCACCTTGTCCCTGAGGGTAGTATTCTGCAGAAATTTTATAAGAAATCTCAAAATCAGTTAGGCCTCCTCTTTATGTATCTGCTGTATATGAATGACTCTCTGCTGTCGGTTTGGATGTAATGCCTGAAACAATTGCGACAAGCTTACTATATCTCATATTCATAAAAAAAGTGTAAAATAAACAGGAGTGCGACAATTACGTCCTAATTTCTCTGCTTAATGTAGTACAATAAAATATTTGCAAAAATGTTTACCGTGTCGCCCTGAATAACTGTGTCTCCTCCCTACTATAATCTCACCAGACCCAAACAGGTTTCATAAAAAATCCATCTTCAACATTAGGCGATTGTACAATATCATTCATAGTCCCTCTTCACTTTGACAAAACAGAAGTCCGGTTATAGTCCCGAGATGCAGAGAAGGCTCTTGATCGAGTGTGAGTGGGACTGTTTTTATTCTACACTCTTGACAGCATTTTGGATTTGGGCCAAATATAAATTAAATCAGTTGGCCCATCTTTTTTTTTTTTCTCAATGGCGCCGCGGAGAAAACAGGTGGCAGCACCTGTTGTAAAGCAGCTCCAGCTCAATATTGAGTTTCTCTAACGTTTCCCCTCTTGTCTCGAGTACTTAAGTTTACTTTCGTTAGCTGAGTGTTTCCCCATCCACGATGGACCCCAAAGTTGTGGTTTTGTTTTTGTTTTTTTTGCGCTACTCTTCCTTTTGTTTTTACGACCGTGCCTGGGAGGTCCCACGTGCGGAGCCAACTGTTTACAACCAGGATCAAGCTGTGTTAGCGCTTAGCAGCAGCACGGCTGTGCCTGCCGCACGCCAAAGCACGACGAATCCCGAACGCAAGCTGACGGAGGATAAGGAAAAATGAGAGCTCTAAGTGAACAAAAATCAAGGCAAAGAAAGCTGCAGGTCCAGATGGCATCAGTGCCAGGCTCCTCAGGTCCCTGTGCAGATCAGCTGTGTGCGGGGGTAAGTTTGAGCACCATATGTTCAACATGAGCCCCTGAAACTGGGAAGAGTGCCCCAGCTGTGGGAAAACATCTTGTGTGGTACCTGTGCCGAAAACGCAGCACACCAAAGGGGACCTCCACAGCTACAAGACCGGTGGCACTGCCTCACATCTGATGGAAGTCACCTGGAGAGGCTGGTTCTTACCCATCTCCGCCCTCTGGTGAGACCATCCATTTGGACCCTCTGTTCAGTTTGCCTACCAGCCAGGTTGTAGGATAATTGTGGATGATTGCTGTCATCTAATCTTATACACAGATGCTCTTCATTCTCACCTGGAGAAAAATGTTCCTCGGAGCACTGTGAGAATCACTCTATCTTTGATTTTCTCCAGTGCTTTTTAACACCATACAGCCGGGGCCTCTCCTACAGCCGGGGGTTTGGCGCCGGAAGGACTAGCTGGAAAACATGCTGGTGTGGAACGTCACCTTTCAACACTGGATACTGGACTACCTTACCAATCCGACCACACTACGTGAGGGTGGTTTAGGCCACACACGGGACTGTGTGTCTGACTAAGTGTGGTCAGTAGCACAGGGGCCCCTTTCAGGGAACAGTCATGGCACGCGCTTCCTCCTCAACACCTGTACACCTGCGGACTTCATGTACAGAGCTCACCAAACTGTCACCTCCAGATAAGTTATTCCTGATGACTCGCGATCGTTGGCCTTCATTACAAATGAGGAGGACAGCGAGTACAGAGAGCAACTGATCCAGGACTGTGTGGACTGGTTTGTCTGCAAGAATCCACCTCCAGAGAAAACGCAGGGAAGAAGCCCAAGCAACTGGTAGGTGGATTTCCGCAGGTGCAGGACAACCCCCCTCCGTTAGTGAACATCCGGGGAATGGACACGATGAAGAGTGTGAGAGGTTAACAAGCCTTGGTGTTGCAGGCACCTGAATAAGTGTGTTCCCATTCAATACTAAAACAAAACACACACTGGGGCCCTGGTCAGTGCAAACCAGCCACTGCACAGCACACAAAGGGCCTAGAAGCAGAGCTTTCTTCATCCTTACCGTGTATGGCCGTACTTGAGTTGGTCATTTAGTGTTGAGCACGCAACAGGTAGTTGGCCACGCCCTGTGAGCGCTTCCTGGTATGCGGCGGGTTCTTCCATATCAGTTCTAGACGGTGGCATCTGCCATCTTGTACGGAGTGGTCTTTCCGGGGGGCAGCAGCAATCTCGACGGCAGACAGGAAAAGAGGCGGGACCAGTCTGGTAAAGATGGGCCGGCTCTGTCCTGGGAAGCCGCCTTAGCAGACCCAGTGCAGGTGGGGGGAGAACAGGATGAGGATGTAGCCCAAGCTGGGCAATCCCACGCTGGTAGAATGACTCCACCCCATGCCTGAGACCTCTGGCAGCGACACCAGGCTGCTTCACCCCGAGTGGGTGGAGTGAGCGCGAAGGGGATGATGATTCGAAGGTCTTAGCTTCCTGCTGGCTTGTTAGGGATCTCTACAGTAGAGATTTCAACTGCCTCCCAGAGGTAACATGCCGGGCCACACTTAAACCGATCACGGCACCTCACGGAGGGAAACACACATACCACACACTTAAAATACACAAACTACACACTACAACACACCACACTTAACTACACACACTCCAACCACCGTAACTACACACACTCACAACACTACACACACCACACACCACACACACACACACACGACACACACACACACACGACACACTTAAAATACCACGACATCACACTTAACTACACAGCACTCACACACAGTGGTGTCGACTGGACCACACACACACACACACCACACACACCACTGAACATACCACCCACTCACACTTAACTACCACCCACACTCACCACACACACACCCCACACACAACACACACACACACACACACTTAACTAACTTCACGACTTACACTACACACACTCACGAGGACCACACACACACAGCACAATGCACACCACACTTAACTACTAACAACTCACAGGACCACATCACACACCACACACACACACACACACCACACACACACTCACAGACCACACTAACACTACACAACACTTAAAATACACCCCACTCACAGGACCACAAGGCTACACACACATACCACACATGAATACTACACACACTCACACACACAACCACACCACTTACAAACCCCCCTCTACACACACCACACCACACACACACACACACACCACCACACTTAAGTACACACACTTCACAGGACCAGCACCACACACACACACACACACCACCCTCACACTTTAAACTCACACACACTCCCAGACCACAACCACATTTTCTAACTTACACAACACTCACAGGACCACACACACACACACAGGCAAGATTCACACTCAAATCACACTACGCACTCACAGATCGATCCCTACTACACACACATTCATCACACCACACACACACACAATTACACTCCACACACACAGCTGCACACACAACATTTACACACAACACATACACACACACACACACACTTATACACACACACACCATACACTCATGCACATCACACCGATATATACACTCACTCCACACACACAACACACACACACACACCACCCCCCCACACACACAGCATACATCTCACAACACACTACCATGACTACCAAACTACACAACACTCACACACCACAAGACTACACACCAACTCAACAGGACCACACCCACCTTATAACAATAGTAATCAATCACGTACACACCTATCCCTACATCCATATGTAGGCATAATGTGCTAATGCTAACAGAGTGCAAGTATCTTTATCCATTCTCCCCATTGTGCATATTTAATAGAATAAATGTGCATTTGGATCTCGTTAACAATAAGAGCAATTTTCCTCCAGAGGTTCTTGACTTTTATTATTTATAATGTTATAGCTATTAAATCGGTTGTTCTGTTCACCTGTACGGTATGTGTTATCTTGCTACACTGAAGTTACCTTGCTATTCCCCTTTGCTGCTTGTTAACACTGTGGAATTTCCCCACTGTGGGACTAATGACAGGATTATCTTTTCTTTATCTTGCTCTGATTTATATTCACCCCTCAGATAAAGATCCTCTAGCAAAAAAAAAAAAAAACTAATAAGACTAATAAGAATATCTCATCCTATTTTTTTTTTTTTACACTAACACGAGGGACATAGGCAGGGGTCATCGTTTGTCCCCGCTTCTTTTTGTGAACTGTAATTGAGTGTATTGTAGTGTCTATATTGTTCCGGTGGCCATACCAGTTTTTTAACAAAAACTTTTTTCATTTCCTGGATAAATAAAACTTTCCCTCTTTTTATTTGGAATAAAAAAAACACAACGCATACGTAACACTATATTACAGAGACATTGTGAGTCGGGGGATGGGAAACTGCCCCGCCGGCACCCCTGCTGTATTTGGAGTGGTAACACAAATATCTATATCATGTTTTTTTAAAACACTAACAGAAATTAACCCTTTTTTTTTCCTTTTTGCCACGGTAATAGCTTAGAACTACAAATTCTGGTCAAATGGAAGGACTGCAACCCCCCACAGCCGTTTACCCAGTGGATAAGGGATATGTGTGTAATTTCATTAATATGAAAAGAATTAAGTATACACTTAGCGGGTTTCTACACAAAGATTTCATCAATATGGCAACCTTTCCTTAGTCGTGTTGAGTCTTTGAGTCCTGGAAGTTTCAAGCGCTAGTAAAAGGTTATGTAATTAGGCATTTGGGAAATGAATTTCTGGTAGAACTTTGCGATGTCCTAGTGGTGTAGTCCCTTTTGAGCTGTCAGTCGATAGGGAATATACAAAAATATACTGTTTCTGGCCCCTATTATTTTATCACTTTTTATTATTGTTGATATATAGATTGTAGTATGTATTTATTTCTTTTATATGTATGTGTACTTTAAAGTGTATATGTATCCATTTTTTTCTTTTTTGTTTTTCTATTGTATATATTTTTTTGTATTTTAAAAATATATTATTATTATTTTCTTTGTGTGTAAATTTAACTTTATTTACCCTTAGGTTAACTCCCAGTACCATTACCTCTACTGGACTGGGTCTAAGCGTTGTTCCATTCAGTGACTCTCTAGCCACAGGATGGGTGTTAATTAGATAAACAGAGGTGGCTGGAGGTTCTACTTATCCATGAGCTCCCGCTAACCTTCCACATGGTCCACTGTCACACTGGGAATTCCTCAGCGGTTCCTCTGACGACCCACAACTTCCAGTGACAGTGTTAGTTAGGTTCCCCATTCTCCTCTGTGTGTTTACCAGTCCTTTACTTTTTTTATCCCTGACCACAACGACCACTCCACAGAACAAAACATACCCTCACAGGACCACAACGACCACTCACTGACCACAACGAACACTCACTGACCACAACCCAATCACAGAACCACAACAACCACTCACAGACCACAACGACCACTCCACTGACCATGACCCACCGCCAGCGAAGGAGGATCTGTGCAGTGACCCATCTTTACACAGTTTTTTTGTTTTAATGGAATGTTAACGCCTAACTACCACTAGGGGGCACTCAGACACCGGATTCTAAATTACAGGCTGTGCCACCACCTGTAGCTCCCAGTTCTGCACACCTGTGTAACCAGTAGGTAAGAGTTTATACCATATGATTCATCTTTATAGGCAGTCAGTTTTCATTAACAGATCTAAACCGCTTTCCCTACCAGGAGTTCAGCATACACCCTCACCTACTCACCTTCTCAACCCATAAACACCTCACACCTCTAACACACACCACTAACACGAAGGTCGAGGCAGTGCCTTTACTGAGGCTTGTCCAGGAATCAGTATCAGAACAGGCAGAGGTCCACACACAGGCGGCCATCATCAGAGACAGATCCATAATCCAAAAACCAAGCAGGGGTCCAAACCCAGGACCCTGAACACGACTAGATACTCAGAACAGGAGCCCAGAAACACGGCTCAGAACCCCGCTAGAAACACAGAGACCCGGCAACCAGGTCGAGCAAACAGTGGGGTATTAACGGGAGTCCTAATGAGTCCTGGATCCGCTACGGGTGTGGAGGGTGGAGCCAGGGTGGAGCAGGAAGGGCCCTATGTATGCATATGTGTGTTCTTATAAAGTGACTCAGTGATATTGTCCATACTGTCCAGCAGTGTTATGATAAATTAATAATGTCAGAGTGTCCATTAATGTTTCATGTTCACTTCAGAAGGACCCCCTCCTGACTCTCTGCCACGCCTGCCGAAGTCTTGCCTGCACAGGCAACAACGCAAGAGCAGTCATCACAGCTGCAAGTCCAGCTGCAAGGGCAAAAAGCAAAAGGAAGAACTTCCACGCTGGCACGACAGGTGCGAGATCGCTGTCCAGATCGCTGGCTTGGTGGTCATCTACAACACAAAGCAAGCAATTAAAATAAAATAAAATAAAATAAAAATATAAATTAAAATAAAATAAAATAAAATAAAAATACACAAATAAAATAAATTACAATATATTAAAACAAATATATAAAATAAAATAATAATAACAATAATAATAATAATTTTAATAATATTAAGCTGCTTCCGGTTTATCAGATACTCTGAAGGCGTACCTTGGACGGTCACTATGTACGTGTGTATGATCTGGTTTTGCTTGGTGTCCCAGATGCTGTAAACTCCACTGTCAGACGTGTTCACTCCTCTCAGCTGGAAACCAGCTGCTAGTGATGCTCTCTGGATGTATTCAGGTTTACACTGTAGTGACCCTCCAACCACTGTACAGATCTGACCACTGGATGGTCCAGCTGCAGCATTGCCATTGAAGGTCACCTCCACTGGATCTGCTACGTCCAGCTCCAGCACCAGAGTTTCACCAGCCTTGATCTGGACTGGGGTTTTCAGGGCTGAGGAGAAAACAGTCCACAGTGAGGTCATTAGGGTGAAGCACAGCGCCATGACCTGATTTACCACACCTAGATTACAGGGCTGAGCTGAGTTACTGTCCAACACTCAACTGCACCTAAGAGCATCAGCAGGGCTGCAGCCGAACACGGTCTCACAGTACCGGTCCAAGATCTTTAGAGTCCCATCACTGATAGAACACTTACCCTCCACCTGTAGAGTCACGTCACAGAGGTCCACACCGTCACAGTCACACGTGTACAATCCCCTCTTACTGAGATCAGCGTCAGTGATGGTGAGAGAGAGATCTCCATCCAGGTACTGATCATGGACCATCTGATATCCCTCCTTCACTGATCTACAGGACGTCTGATTACACTCAGCCAGAACCTCAGTGGATTTACTGAACTCAGTCCATCTGACCACACCAGAACACCTCTCAGAGCAGGGCAGAGTAGCAGACTCATGGAGCTCCACCCTCACTGTTGGAGCAGCTGATTCCGAGCCTGGAAAAGGGAATAACACACTGAGTAATAAAGGTCTGTTGGTGTTGAAGGTAGTTCGCTGTGTATGAGCGTTAGCTGAACGGGTTCTCGGGTCCACTGGCTGCCCCAGTCAGTAGACCGGCTGGTCTACCTGTCAGGACTGTTAGTGTGAATGAGGAGTCCAGGTGCAGCTGTGAGCCAGGGAAAAGCCTCTGGGCTAGGCTCTTTTGTTAGAGCTGTTTGGGCTGTGTTCATGGTTAGAGCTGTGGGGGTAGGGTTACAGTGGGTTTGTTGTTTAGGTAATCAGGAGCTTCATGTAGATTTAACACACAACAGGACAACAGTAAACAAGCCGCTAACTCGGTGGTGGTGATCGTTTTCAACCAGTAGTGTCTCTCAGTATGGCGTCGGGCCGCCGTGTTCGCTAACCCAACACGCCAGACGTCTCGGTATGGAGCTGTAGAGGTTCCTAATGGAGTCCTGTGATAATCCATCCCATGCAGCTTGAACATCCTCACACAGTTCCTGCAGATGGTGCGGTAGGGGTGGAGGTGGAGGGACACCAGGCCTTCTGGACGTGTGACAACAAACCGTTCATCTCGGTGCTGACCACGGTGCCTCCACACACGGATTCGTTGGTCGTCTCCACCAAGACTAAAGCGGGACTCGTCACTGAAGATGACCCGCTGCCATTCTGAGTCCCTCCATGACAGTCTGGTACGACACCACTGCAGTGTTTGGTGACGGTGACGTGGTGTTAAGGACAGTCGTGGTAACGGTCTGTGTGCATGTAGTCCTGTGTGGTGCAGCCGTCTGCCGATGGTGCTGCACTAACAGGAGGACTCATGGAGGACATCACTGCTCGCAGGATGTCTGTAATGGTGGTGTTGGGTTAGTCAGGTACAGAGATAAGGCCAGCCCTTGGTTACCTCACATGTACGGCTTAGTGTGAAACTTGAATTATTGGTATGTCTAATGATGTCAAACCTACACACCAAGTTTCATTCCTGGTGGGTGACTCCTCCTGGGTGTAGCTGTGGATGAGTGTAGTATTTATCCGAGAGACTGCAGTTGATCAGTTCATTGTACATAGTTTAATAATAATGTCCTTGTCTAGATGAGCACCAAACCAGACACACACTAAACCAGCACGCCTAACAACGTCACTTCCTAAACACACTTACCGGTCACAATCATCAGTAGGGTCAGGGCCCAGTGAGCAGGACTGCAGGACGGCATGACCCACATCACCATCAGTACCGACCCGGAGAGGAAACCTGTAGTTGCTGGGTCACTTTCAGTGCAGCTCCAGAAAGGTGGGGTCTGGAACACGTGCTGTAGGGATACGTAGTTCACATTTAACACAGTGTAGGTAGATGACTACAGTCATGTATAAATCTCAGCGTGACGTAAACTCAGGCTGAGCTCCTCCTGTAGCTGGGGGGGATTGCGGAATGTTCACCTGGGGAAAAGATGGAGGGATGGATGCCCCATGGGGGAGGGTGTTCTCTGTAGCTGATGAATTTCACACCCCACTAGACACTGCAGCAGGACCAGGGAGATCAAACCTTCACACAGGGCTGTGCGGGACTGCGGCTGCAGGACAGGGGTAAAGGGGTACACCTGGTTTAACCTACCCCAGGACACCACTTCACAGAGCGCTGGAGGAAATCCAAACATCTCCCAGTGTGTAACACTGATCTCTCAGACTGGAGTCAGTACACCAGACTACCACAACCAATCAGAACGCTGGAGACAAGCCCAGTACGTTCCGTACCAGAACAGGCTGCAGTGTACGAAGGGTTGAGGTCCATAATGCATTATAAGTCCATTCATAAAGACCTATAAAGCTTTTATAATGCTTTATAACACTTCATAAGCCTGACATGAGCCTCCATAACTGTACATAACTGTTCATATCATACACATAACATGTTGTAACAACCCAGTATAGAGCTCTATAGTGCTAAGCTGCATCATGCGGTATAATCTATATAGTGTTATGATAATTGATATCATCTCCAGATGGTTATGCGGATCTGATTCTGGGAGGTGTTTGATGTTCTGACTGTTATGGGCCTCGGTTCTAACTCACAGAGCTGACCAACACCACCACTGTACCTACAGTCTGTAACGGGGCTTACAGGTGTTCCTCAGATGTTCAGTGCAGTCATAAACCTCCTCTCATTCTGAAGGTGCTCAGGAGCGTCTGAGAGAATACCAGAGGTTGGGCATCACTGTGTTTCGTTATGACCGTCATATGAACATTTGTTATGAGGCTTTATGACGCTGGTCTCATCCATCATGTCAGATAGAGATCTCTCCCAGCGCGCTGTGAAACCTCCTGCTGTGAGGCTGGAACGTGATCATTTATGTAGAGTTATGAAGGCCAATGTCAAGCATTATAAAGCGCTATGAATGATTTATAGACCTTTATAAATACACTTATAATGCGTTATTAATGCCTTATTAACAGATAGCGTTACTTTAAACTCTACTGTGACGCAGTAGACAACGTTCGGGACAGGAAGTCAGCCCTGCTTTCTATTTATATAGAGCAGCGTCCCGGCTCAGCACCGAGACTACACCATAGAACCAAACCTACACCATAGAACCGAGACTACACCATAGAACCGAGACTACACCACAGAACCGAGACTACCGTACAGAACCGAGACTACACCACAGAACCGAGACAACACCCTAGAACCGAGACTACACCATAGAACCGAGACTACACCATAGAACCGAGACTACACCATAGAACCGAAACTACACCACAGAACCGAGACTACCGTACAGAACCGAGACTACACCACAGAACCGAGACAACACCCTAGAACCGAAACTACACCATAGAACCGAGACTACCGTACAGAACCGAGACTACACCACAGAACCGAGACAACACCCTAGAACCGAAACTACACCATAGAACCGAAACTACACCATAGAACCGAAACTACACCATAGAACCGAGACTACACCATAGAACCGAGACAACACCCTCGAACCGAGACTACACCTTAGAACTGAAACTACACCATAGAACCGAGACTACACCACAGAACCGAGACTACACCATAGAACCGAAACTACACCATAGAACCGAGATTACACCATAGAATCGAGACTACACCATAGAACCGAGACTACACACTAGAACCGAAACTACACCATAGAACCGAAATTACACCATAGAACCGAGACTACACCATAGAACCGAGACAACACCCTAGAACTGAGACTACACCCTAGAACCGAGACTACACCATAGAACCGAGACTACACCCTCGAACCGAGACTACACCATAGAACCGAGACTACACCATAGAACCGAGACTACACCCTAGAACCGAAACTACACCATAGAACCGAAACTACACCATAGAACTGAGACTACACCATAGAACCGAGACAACACCCTAGAACCGAGACTACACCCTAGTGTTCACCTGGCGCTGAACTGTCTTGGTACCGCGCATCGCTAAACTAACATCTGACGCACGAGCGTTTACCAACACTACCGAGTTCCCAACACAGTAGAGCGCGAGCCGCCGTGTCGCCCAGTGTGTTCGTTCCGACTTTCACCACGAGGCACGTGAAGAACCTCACAAACCTTCTAATATAAGACCACAATATCTGATATAACACCAATAATAATACTAATAATAATACTAATACTAATACTAATACTAATACTAATACTAATACTACTACAACAACAACAATACTACTACTCATAATAATAATACTAATACTACTACTAATAACAACAACAACAACAGCAACAATAATAATAATAAATAGAATGAATGTTTAAATACCATTTTAAATATTACTTACTTATAATAAAATTAATAATGCTAATTATTTTATATTTATATTATTATTTTTTTTATATTATTAAGACACAACACGTTCTTTAGAAGAAACAAATAGAACCAATAGCGAATTCAATGCAGTTATAAACTCCATGTACCGTTATAAACTCCATCTACAGTTATAAACTCCATCTACAGTTATAAACTACACGTACAGTTATAAACTCCATCTACAGTTATAAACACCATCTACAGTTATAAACTACATGTACAGTTATAAACTCCATCTACAGTTATAAACTACATGTACAGTTATAAACTCCATCTACAGTTATAAACTACATGTACAGTTATAAACTCCATCTACAGTTATAAACTCCATCTACAGTTATAAACTCCATCTACAGTTATAAACTCCATCTACAGTTATAAACTCCATCTACAGTTATAAACTCCATCTACAGTTATAAACTCCATCTACAGTTATAAACTCCATCTACAGTTATAAACTCCATCTACAGTTATAAACTTCATCTAAAGTTATAAACTCCATCTACAGTTATAAACTCCATCTACAGTTATAAACTCCATCTACAGTTATAAACTCCATCTACAGTTATAAACTCCATCTACAGTTATAAACTCCATCTACAGTTATAAACTCCATCAACAGTTATAAACTCCATCTAAAGTTATAAACTCCATCTACAGTAATAAACTCCATCAACAGTTATAAACCACCACTATGCTCCACCCCCAGCTCCAAGCCCGTCACAACTCGGCTCCGTCCCTGCTCCCAGCCGCCTCCTCGACTGTCTCCACTCCTACTTTAACCCACCCGTCTGACTGAGGGGACATCTCCATGGATACTAAGAATCCATTAATGAGCCGATTGGAAGGACAGATTTCCCATAATGCAGTGGAGTAAAGAGTTTGAAATGTTGTGGAGCTGAAGTACAAAGTCATACAGAACGGAAATACTTCAGTAGAGATACAGAAAACAACTACTGAAGTACAGAACTAATTACATTTCCTTCCTTCCTGTCCGCCCCTGCACGTAACCCCACCCAGGGCTCCATGTCTGGACGGGACTCGTGACTTTGATATGAACTCAGATCGCCAGTAAAGCCGTAACAGGACAGATCTGATTATACAGTGGTAGTGATGGTAACCAGGGCTCTCCATGTCTGGAACATTTGTGGACACTCTGGAACGTTTCACCGTGTGTACAAAGCAAATCACCACAACACAGTCAGATCAGAGATGAGTTTTATTAATAATAATATTCCCAGATACACAGTTCTGATACAGCACCGCCTGTACATGGACAACCTACTCCACTGTTACTGCTGGTATGGTTCTGTTAGACATGGGGGTCATGTGATCTCGAGATCAAAGGGGCGTGAGTTCTCAGCTTTACCTACACCTGCCATCACAAGATCAGCCTGATCAAGTTCTAGATACTCAGAGTGCCTAGGGTTCAGTAAAGCAGTTCACCCAGGAAGTGGTTGTTCAGGAGGTGTGTAGTTACCGGTCACCATGGCTTGGTGGGTGGGTATCCTTTTATTTCAGGAAACCGTTAAGGTCTTAGCATAGAAAATGCTAGGTAGGTAATCCCAGTTGGTTACTGGTGTAAGTAAAAGTGAGCAGCAGTGCCAGGGTCACTCCATGCTTGATTTTGAAGATCACTACCTCCATCTTACTCTCAGATTTCTTCTCGGCTGTCTAACCACCACTACCAGGGCTAAACCCAGAATCAAAAGACTAATATAAAGGCTGAATTTTGACAGGATCGTCATCCACAGTGGATCAGGCGTAGGATCTCTGTCCAGGCTTTGCTGGTCATCTACAAAACATGAGGTTTAATTAACAAGGATTCAAACAATAGAAGCAGAGTCACATGACTAAGGTGTAGTTGCTCCTACCTTTCACGGTCACTGTGTACGTGTGCAGGACATTATTCTGGAGGTCCATTACAGTGTACAGTCCACTATCAGATGGAGACATTTGTCTCAGCTCCAGGTAAGATCTTAGAGACACCCTGTGTCTGTATTCCAGTTCACACTGTAGTAGGAGTTTGTTCACTGTGCAGATATGAACCCTGAGTGCTCCAGACGCCCCTCTGCTGTTATAAACCACCTCCACTGGATCTGGTATGTCCAACTTCATGACCAAAGACTCACCGGCCGTTATCTGGACTAGAGTGTTCAAAGCTGAGGACAAACAGACAGTTTCATCAGTTAGGGACAAATCAGGCAACTCATCCAATCACTGCACCTAAATCACTGGACCCCTGGGGTTACAGAACTGTGGGAATGTTCCTACAGGTTCATCAGTACATGCATACACCTCATCATCAAAAGGACAGCTGCACCCAGAACGAGGTGTAGGAAGTGTCTAGGCCAACACACCAGATGTCTTGGTATGGAGCTGTAGAGGTTCCTGATGGTGTCCTGTGGTAACCCATCCCATGCAGCTTGAACATCCTCACACAGTTCCTGCAGATGGTGCGGTAGGGGTGGAGGTGGAGGGACACCAGGTCTTCTGGACGTGTGACAACAGACCGTTCATCTTGGTGCTGACCACGGTGCCTCCACACACGGATTCGTTGGGCTTCTCCACCAAGACTAAAGCGGGACTCGTCACTGAAGATGACCCGCTGCCATTCTGAGTCCCTCCATGACAGTCTGGTACGACACCACTGCAGTCTTTGGTGACGGTGACGTGGTGTTAAGGACAGTCGTGGTAACGGTCTGTGTGGGTGTAGTCCTGCGTGGTGCAGCCGATGGTGCTGCACTAACAGGAGGACTCATGGAGGACACCACTGCTCGCTGGAGGTCTGTAATGGTGGTGTTGGGTCGAGTGTGAAATTTAGTCATTTGCAAGTCTCACTGTGTCACACCTACACACCAAGTCTGGTTCCTGTGGGTCGACTCCTTCTGGCTGCTGCTGTTAGTACAGCTACTCGTTTGATGATGAGTGTATGCAGGACACTGGGCTAAGATGAACCATCTCACATAATTCCCATCACCTAAAAATGAGACTCACACTTACGCTCAATCTGCAGATCCACATCACTGAGGTCTATGTCATCACAGTCACACGTGTACAGGCCCCTCTTACTGAAATCAGCATCAGTGATGATGAGAGAAAGATCTCCATTCAGGTACTGATCATGGATCATCTGATATCCCTCCTTCACTGATCTACAGGACGTCTGATTACACTCAGCCAGAACCTCAGTGGGTTTATGGGACACTGTCCATCTGACCACACCAGAACAATTCTCAGAGCAGGGCAGAGTAGCAGAACCATGGAGCTTCACCCTCACTGTAGGAGCAGCTGATTGAGACCCTGGTAAGAGAGAAGACGACCGTGGGATAAAGACGAAGATGTAGTGGGAAACAGAGAACCAGTGTCTGAGTCTACATTTATACAAGAGTAAATCCAGTTGAGTTCCTTCCTCCTGTCTTCTGGAATATTTTTATTTGGAGAACTCAGGAAAGTAAACTACTCACAACAGCTGCTAACTGAAGACACTGATAAGCCAGATCAAATAGAACATGAACAATATGATCTCACGCTTTACAGGAACATGACTAGAATAACATATTCAGCCGCTCTGGACACAGCATGGTGGACACAAGGGATATAATCTATGACTGGAAAGTAGATTCATTGATGGAAGCCCAGCACTTAGAGCTCAACCACACTAAGACGCTGAATTGTGGGACCAGCTCTAACATATCAGCCTGATGTGGTCATGATCAAAGTAGGAATGAAGGCTTACCAGTAGCAAATGAAGTGACGAGTAAGATCAGCATACAATAAGAAGAACTGCAGGACTGCATGACGAACCTACAGACACACAAACACACTATCACTACTGACCAGGAGAGGAGAGATAGAACAGAGAGAGAGAGAGAACAGAACTGACCTACAGACACACTATTAGTACTGACCAGGAGAGGAGAGATAGAACAGAGAGAGATAGAGAGAGAGAGAGAGAGAGAGAGAGAGAGAGAGAGAGAGAGAGACAACAGAAGTGACCTAGAGACACACTATCAGTACTGACCAGGAGAGGAGAGAGAGAACAGAGAGAGAGAACAGAACTGATCTACAGACACACTATCAGTACTGACCAGGAGAGGAGAGATAGAGCAGAGAGGCAGAGAGAGAGAGAGAGAGAGAGAGAGAGAGACAACAGAACTGATCTACAGACACACTATCAGTACTGACCAGGAGAGGAGAGATAGAACAGAGAGAGATAGAGAGAGAGAGAGAGAGAGAGAGAGAGAGACAACAGAAGTGACCTAGAGACACACTATCAGTACTGACCAGGAAAGGAGAGACAGAACAGAGAGAGAGAGAGAGAGAGAGAGAGAGAGAGAGAGAGAGAACAGAACTGATCTACAGACACACTATCAGTACTGACCAGGAGAGGAGAGATAGAACAGAGAGGCAGAGAGAGAGAGAGAGAGAGAGAGAGAGAGAGAGAGAGAACAGAACTGACCTACAGACACACTATCAGTACTGACCAGGAGAGGAGAGATAGAACAGAGAGAGAGAGAGAGAGAGAGAGAACAGAACTGATCTACAGACACACTATCAGTACTGACCAGGAGAGGAGAGATAGAACAGAGAGAGAGGGAGAGCAGAACTGATCTACAGACACACTATCAGTACTGACCAGGAGAGGAGAGATAGAACAGAGAGAGAGAGAGAGAGAGAGAGAGAGAGAGAGAAAACAGAACTGATCTACAGACACACTATCAGTACTGACCAGGAGAGGAGAGATAGAACAGAGAGAGAGGGAGAGCAGAACTGATCTACAGACACACTATCAGTACTGACCAGGAGAGGAGAGATAGAACAGAGAGAGAGGGAGAGCAGAACTGACCTACAGACACACTATCAGTACTGACCAGGAGAGGAGAGATCATGGGTCATGTTCAAGCTTCAGTGCAGTTCCAGAAGTCAAAGTGAACTTTGTTGTCTTTCAGTCAATGCATCTTTACAACACGCTGAACGAGACTGTGTTTCTCTAAATTCCAATGTGTAAATGTAAACATAGTTCAAACACACAAGACGTACTAGCAGCATAACAGTGCAGACGAGACATAAGTATAAATATAGAATTGGGCGGGGTAACAAATAGGAAATTACACAGTCCTCAATTATACCAGAGGGCGTCAGTCTGAACAGTCCCTGAGATGGATGGTTGGGATCGCTGACCATCTTGGTGGCTCTGCGTGACGGGTACAGATCTTGTCCGGGTGGAGGTGAGGTCCTGATGATCCTCTCTGCCGTCCTCACCACTCTCTGGAGTGATGTCTGGTCTGAGGCGGTGCAGCTGCCGTACCAGACTGTGAGGCTGCTGGTCAGGATGCTCTCTATTGTTCCTCTGTAGAATGTTGTGAGGATGTGAGGGGGAGGGAAACTTAGCCTTGGTGGTCTTCACAGACTCCACCGTTGCCGTGCGTGTGAGTGGAGTATGTGTGCTTCCTCCTGAAGTCGACAGCCATTTCTTTCGTCTTGTTGACGTTCAGTGACAGGTTGCTACTGTTGCACCAGGCAACGAGCTGGTTCACCTTCTCTCTGTAGGCGGAGTCATTGTCGTTGTTGATGAGCATCCACATTTACGTATAAGGCGTTTAGCAGACGCTCTTATCCAGAGCGACTTACAATCCTATTGGATAATATTCCAGGAAGGTTAGAGTCTAGAACTCACCATGAGCTCAGACACTGCCCGAACAGGGGGCCAGTGCTGGTACCTAGAGATTAATACACAGACATATATAAAGCAGAAGTGCTCTACCTGGCAACCCAGCCCAGCGCTCATACCTATAGGTCATTATATGCGTTTGAAGACCGCGAGAGACTCCGCTGTTCTGACGCCCAGTGGGAGTTCATTCCACCATCTGGGAGCCAGGACAGAGAAGAGTCTGGACGCTTGTCTTCCATGTGTCTTTAGGGATGGTGGGTCGAGTCGAGCTGTACTTGAAACACGAAGGGCTCGAGGCACAGCTCGACTCTTCACCATTACCATAAGGAGGGAGGGGCTGGTCCAGTCTTGGCTCTGTAGGCCTCAGAGTTTTAAATCTGATCTGGCAGCTACAGGGAGCCAGTGAAGGGAGCGCAGCAGTGGAGTCACATGGGTGAACTTCGGAAGGTTGAAAATGAGACGAGCTGCAGCGTTCTGGATCAGTTGCAGGGCCTGATGGCCCGTAGAGGAAGACCAGCCAGGAGTGAGTTGCAGTAGTCCAGCTGGGTGTAGCAGCTGGGTGGCCTCCTGAGAGAGAAAGGGTTCGAATATCCGGTCCGGATATGTTGTAGATGAGGGAATCTGCTCGGACCGATCAGGTTTCTCTGATATTTTGAGCCGAGACTAGCGATAACTGGTCCATCCCAGAGTATCTCACATCCAAGACTTCCTGCGGTCCACCTCGGCTCTTGCGTCCTCTCTAGTGAGCCAGGGTTTCTGATTGGCACGTGTGGTGATGTTTCTGGTAACAGTCACATCTTCCACACACTTGGACATATATCCTGTCAAAGACTCAGCATACTCCTCCAAGCTGATGTGATGATTGACAGTGGCAGCCTCTCTGAACATATTCCAGTCTGTGCATTCAGACAGGCCTGAAGTGCTGAAGCTGCTCCCTCTGGCCAGGTCCTTACCCGCTTCACAGCTGGCTTGCTTTCAGCCGAATTGGCGTTCTGCATCGTGCTGACAGGCTGGTACAGAGAGGACAGTGCTTCCTTTGTGTTAGCACGGGGGTGAATGTAGCTGTGATGTAAACGGCTGTGAGTTCCCTCGGCAGGTAAAATGGTCGACATTTTAGCGTCAGAAACTCAACACTTTCTGAACAGTGGCTCGAGGCAGCTTTAGCACTAGTGCACCAGCTGTTGTTGATGTAGATACACACACCACCTCTCCATAATTTGCTAAGTTACAGCGCTAAAATACATCATGCGGTATAATCTATATAGTGTTATGATCATTGATATCATCTCCAGATGGTTATGCGGATCAGATTCTGGGAGGTGTTTGATGTTCTGACTGTTATGGGCCTCGGGTCTAACTCACAGAGCTGACCAACACCACCACTGTACCTACAGTCTGTAACGGGGCTTACAGGTGTTCCTCAGATGTTCAGTGCAGTCATTAACCTACTCTCATTCTGAAGGTGCTCAGGAGCGTCTTGGATTTTTTTTCTCCCTTAATAATAAAAACCTTCATTTAATAACTGCATGTTGTGTTTACTTGTGTTGTCTTATACTAATTTTTAAATTAGTTTAATGATCTGAAACGTTTAAGAGACAACCATGTAAAAAAAATAAGAAACCATGAAGGGGGCAAACACTTTTTCACACCACTGTATATGAATGATAACATTTGTTATGAGGCTTTATGATGCTGGTCTCATCCATCATGTCAGGAACGTGATAATTTATGTAAAGTTATGAAGGCCAATGTCAAGCATTATAAAGCGCCAGGAATGATTTATAGACCTTTATAAATACACTTATAATGCGTTATTAATGCCTTATTAACAAATAGCGTTACTTTAAACTCTACTGTGACGCAGTAGACAACGTTCAGGACAGGAAGTCAGCCCTGCTTTCTATTTATATAGAGCAGCGTCCCGGCTCAGCACCGAGACTACACCATAGAACCAAACCTACACCATAGAACCGAGACTACACCACAGAACCGAAACTACACCATAGAACCAAACCTACACCATAGAACCGAGAGTACACTATAGAACCGAGACTACATGAAAGACACGGAGCTACACTGGTTCGGCGTGTCTCAGTCCGCTTTAGCCAGTGCTGTTTAATAATCCCGGTCTGTCTATTAACTCCCCGTCT
Organism: Prochilodus magdalenae; assembly: GCA_024036415.1. Classification (NCBI taxonomy): domain Eukaryota; kingdom Metazoa; phylum Chordata; class Actinopteri; order Characiformes; family Prochilodontidae; genus Prochilodus; species Prochilodus magdalenae. The sequence continues at coordinate 32,004 of JAMWET010000954.1, forward strand.
GGTCACCCAGTTTCGGTTTCACTTTGGTTCGGGGGATTTAAACGGAGCGCAGTAGAGGGTCCATACCTGTACACGACCACTGCTCACACCCAGGACCACCGGCGTCCAGCTCCAGGTCACGTAGGTAGAGGACTTCTAATATATGTGCCTTGGCCACACCCCTTGATTCACAGCCAAGTAACTCTAATCAACTCCAGGTACAGCAAACTAAAAACACAGCCTAGTACCTGACAGAATCTAAGTCAAAGTAAATTAAAAGCTCAAAGCCCACCTTACTAACAGAGGATGAAATCCAAATTAGAACCCACTAGACTTCTTACAGTCCACGGGGCGCTGTCATTCCTCCAGGCGGGCGCGGAGTCTCCGACACTTCAGTTCGCCGTATGCACGTGACATCAAATTAACAGATTACAGAACTCAAACAAACAGGAGGTGGGCGTGTCCCGGCGCGTCGCTAAACTAACATCTGACGCACGAGCGTTTACCAACACTACCGAGTTCCCAACACAGTAGAGCGTGTCGCGAGCCGTCCTTCAGTGTCCGCCCGGTCGCTGTTCGTAGGCTCCGACTTTCACCACGACGGGGGTTGTGGGGGGCACGTGAAGAACCTCACAAACCTTCTAATATAAGACCACAATATCTGAAATAACACCAATAATAATAATAATAATACTACTAATACTAATACTAATACTACTAATAACAACAATACTACTACAACCACTACTACTAGTAACAACAACAAGAACAATACTACTACTACTACTACTCATAATAATAAAAATAATAATAATAATACTAATAACAACAACAACAAAACAACAATAATAATAATAATAAATAGAATTAATGTTTAAATACCATTTTAAAGATTACTTATTTATAATAAAATTAATAATGCAAATTATTTAATATTTATATTATTATTTTTTTTATATTATTAATACACAACACGTTCTTTAGAAGAAACAAATAGAACCAATAGCGAATTCAATGCAGTTATAAACTCCATCTACAGGTATAAACTACTTGTAGAGTTATAAACTCCATCTACAGTTATAAAAACTTCATCTAAAGTTATAAACTCCATCTACAGTTATAAACTCCATCTACAGTTATAAACTTCATCTAAAGTTATAAACTCCATCTACAGTTATAAACTTCATATAAAGTTATAAACTCCATCTACAGTTATAAACTCCATCTACAATTATAAACTTAATCTGCAGTTATAAACTCCATCTACAGTTATAAACTTCATATAAAGTTATCTACAACAATACTACTACAACCACTACTACTAGTAACAACAACAAGAACAATACTACTACTACTACTACTCATAATTCATAATATTAATAATAATAATAATAATAATTATAATAATACTAATAACAACAACAACAACAACAATAATAATAATAATAATAAATAGAATTAATGTTTAAATACCATTTTAAATATTACTTATTTATAATAATATTAATAATGCAAATTATTTAATATTTATATTATTATTATTTTTTATATTATTAATACACAACACGTTCTTTAGAAGAAACAAATAGAACCAATAGCGAATTCAATGCGGTTATAAACTCCATCTACAGTTATAAACTCCTTGTACAGTTATAAACTCCATCTACAGTTATAAACTCCATCTACAGTTATAAACTCCATCTACAGTTATAAACTCCATCTACAGTTATAAACTTCATCTAAAGTTATAAACTCCATCTACAGTTATAAACTTCATCTAAAGTTATAAACTCCATCTACAGTTATAAACTCCATCTACAATTATAAACTTCATCTAAAGTTATAAACTCCATCTACAGTTATAAACTTCATCTAAAGTTATAATAAACACCCCCTCCCCATTTACAGTCATAAAACTCCTTGTTACAGTTATACATAAAACTCCATGTTACAGTTATAACCTCCATCTACAGTTATGAAAACTCCTTGTACAGTTATAAACTCCATATCTACAGGTTATAAACTCACCTGTACAGTTATATAAATTCCATCTACAGTTATAACACTTCATCATAAAGTTATAAACGTCCCATCTAACGGAGTTTATAAATACTCCAGCTACAGTAATAAACTTTCATCTAAAAGTTTATAAACACTCCCAGGTACCACGTTTAGTCTTATAACTTTCATCCTTAAAGTTTATAAAGCTCCAATCTACAGTTTATAAATACTTCATCTACAGTCAAAAACACTCCCACTCTACAGTTATAAACTTTTTTCCGTCTTAACAGTTATAAACTCCCATCTAGCGGGAGTTATAAACTTTTCACTCTAAAGTTTTATAAACTCCATCTACAGTTATAAACCTCCATCTACAGTCATAAAACCTCCATCGATAGTTATTAAACTCCATCTACAGGTGTATAAACTCCATCTACAGTTGATAAACTTCATCTAAAGTTATAACACTCCCTCCTAAAGTTAGATAAAACGTCATTCGCTAAAGTTATATTAACTCCATCCTACAGGTATAAACGATCAATCTAGCAGTTATAAACTCCATCTACGAAGTTTTATAAACTTCAATCTAAAGTTAAGCATAAACTCAATCTTACAGTTAATAAACTTCCATCTACAGTCATAAAACTCCATCTAAGAGTTAATAAACTCCAGCTACAGTTATAAATTCCCATCCAATCATGCCGTTATAACCACTCCATTCTACCAGCTTTATGAAATCCCATCTAAAGCTATAAACTCCATCCTACAATTATCAAACCTAATGCTGCAGTTTATAAACTCCATCTACCCCAGGTTCGTTTCCACAACCCCCCCCCCCCCCCCCATGTTTGAACACTTTATATAAAGTTATCTACAACAATACTACTACAACCACTACTACTAGTAACAACAACAAGAACAATACTACTACTACTACTACTCATAATAATAATAATAATAATAATAATAATTCTGGATACTATCCACTAATAACAACATACAACAACAAACAACCACAAACAACAAAAAACAATAATAATAATAAATAATAATTCGAGTAATAAATAGAATTTAATGTTTGTAGAATCACCATTTTTAAAATATTACTTATTTATAATACTATTAATAACTGCGGAATAGTATTACATATTTGATATATTATTAATTTTTTTTATAAATGATTTAATACCTCACTGTTTTCACGTTCTTTAGAAGAAACAAGCATCAGAACCGATATAGTACGAGATTCAATGCGGGTATATGAATCTCCATCTTACATTTATAAACTCCTTGTACGTTAGACATGTCGTTTAGTAGAGTAGA
>JAMWET010000955.1:0-80000 GCA_024036415.1 Prochilodus magdalenae
GCCCAGGAGGAGCTGACTCAACGCAGCAACTGAATGCGTTTACTATGCAAACGCTGACCCTCTCCCAAAAGCTTCCATAGAAACCCAAACACATTCTGTAGCCAAAAGAGAACATGCACTCATCTCTCTCTCTCTCTCTCTCTCTCCCTCTCCTGGATATCTACTTCTTTCTCCTTTATCCATTTATCTCTTTATCTCACTCTTTGATCTCTTTCCATGGTGCTAGTCAGGTCCAAAGACTGGTCCAGCCAAAGTGTGTGTGTGTGTGTGTGTGTAACTTCCATGTGGTGCAAAACAGCTGACGGGGCTATAACTGCACTCTGAATATGCTCATGACTCACTGATTCGGCCTCAGTGATAGCAATAGCATATACGTATCAGCTTTAGCCAGACAGCAACTTCAGCAAATGCCTTATGTCCAGCTGCACATCAGCATCTAGAGGCAACAAACCTTCAGGGCCCAGCTTCAGTTTACTCTCAAGACCCAGCTTCAGTTTACTCTCAAAACCCAGCTTCAGTTTACTCTTAAACCCAGCTTCAGTTTACTCTTAAACCCAGCTTCAGTTTACTCTCAAAACACAGCTTCAGTTTACTCCTAAACCCAGCTTCAGTTTACTCTCAAAACACAGCTTCAGTTTACTCCTAAACCCAGCTTCAGTTTACTCTTAAACCCAGCTTCAGTTTACTCTCAAAACCCAGCTTCAGTTTACACTCAAAACCTAGCTTCAGTTTACTCTCAAAACCCAGCTTCAGGTTACACTCAAACCCAGCTTCAGGTTACACTCAAACCCAGCTTCAGTTTACTCTCAAACCCAGCTTCAGTTTACTCTCAAAACCCAGCTTCAGTTTACTCCTAAACCCAGCTTCAGTTTACTCCTAAACCCAGCTTCAGTTTACTCTCAAAACCAGTTTACTTCTAAACCCAGCTTCAGTTTACTCTCAAAACCCAGCTTTAGTTTACTCTCAAACCCAGCTTCAGTTTACTCTCAAAACCCAGCTTCAGTTTACTCTTAAACCCAGCTTTAGTTTACTCTCAAACCCAGCTTCAGTTTACTCTCAAAACCCAGCTTCAGTTTACTCTCAAAACCCAGCTTCAGTTTACTCTCAAACCCAGCTTCAGTTTACTCCTAAACCCAGCTTCAGTTTACTCTCAAAACCCAGCTTCAGTTTACTCCTAAACCCAGCTTCAGTTTACTCCTAAACCCAGCTTCAGTTTACTCTCAAAACCCAGCTTCAGTTTACTCTCAAAACCCAGCTTCAGTTTACTCCTAAACCCAGCTTCAGTTTACTCTCAAAACCCAGCTTCAGTTTACTCTCAAAACCCAGCTTCAGTTTACTCTCAAAACCCAGCTTCAGTTTACTCTCAAAACCCAGCTTCAGTTTACTCTCAAACCCAGCTTCAGTTTACTCTCAAAACCCAGCTTCAGTTTACTCTCAAAACCCAGCTTCAGTTTACTCTCAAAACCCAGCTTCAGTTTACTCCTAAACCCAGCTTCAGTTTACTCCTAAACCCAGCTTCAGTTTACTCTCAAACCCAGCTTCAGTTTACTCTCAGCACCCAGCTTCAGATAATTCTCTGGACCCAGATTTAGTAAACCTTAAGGATCCAGCTTTAGCTAACTCTACAAACCCAGCTTCAGCTAATCCTCAGAACCCAAATTCAGCTAACCATCAGGGCCCAAATTCAGCTAACGCTCAAGACCCAATTTAAGCTAACCCATTTAGCATCACTTGGCTCTTATTATCCAGCTTCATGTAACGCTCAAGCGGCAGCTTCAGCTAACTCTAAGGACCCAGCTACAGTTAACTTTCAAGACCAAGGATTAGCAAGCTTTCAGTTTCCACCTCAGCTAATATTCTGCTCTTAGGATGCAGCTTCAGCTAACTCAAAACAGCTTTGGCTAGTATTCGGGGTCCAGCTCTAACCAGCAAGATTCAGCTAACCTCCAGTGTTAAGATTTAACCGCTACAGTTAACAGTGTTTAGCTGTAATTAACCTTCAAATGTTGGCAAGTGTAGAAAAACATCGACGCAACATGCTAGGCACAATTCAACCATGGAGGAATCTAACCAATCAGTGATATTCATGAATGCCTTGGCATGAGTTCTCCTGCTCCTGTATAAACCTCATGTTAGTCTTTTCAGCTAATATGAGGTGGGTATTAGGAACAGTCTATCTTCCTCATAAACCTCTTATTTACAGCCTGTTTGCTTTTCAAAATCGACTTCACCTGCTATAGTCTTTAAATTGAAAGTTGTACTTTCCTAATTTGCCTTAAAAGTTAAAATGGACTTTACTTTTCCAATTTACTTTTAAAAAGCAGCCAGAATATAATTGCATCTCGATTTCACAGAGATCTGAAAAGCATTTTCCCCCAATTGTGGCTGAAGCCTGCCACAGTCTAGGGTTTGCATGCCACCATTACAATAGGCTACATTTGATTGCAGAATATTACACTAGCTTTGCTGCACTCTGCAGGACTTCATATGTAGAACTGTCAACTACCACCGTGCTGGCATGCTCCAAGCAGTGAGCTCGAGCCACATTAGAGGAGCAACCTGATGTGCAATCCTCTGGACTTATGTCCAGCTGCACATCAGCATCTAGGGTCAACAGGGCCCAGCTTCAGTTTACTCTTAAACCCAGCTTTAGCTAACCCTCAGCACCCAGCTTTAGCTAACCCTCAGCACCCAGCTTCAGCTAACCCTCAGCACCCAGCTTCAGCTAATTCTCCGGACCCAGATTTAGTTAACTCTCAGGATACAGCTTCAGCTAACTCTACAGACCCAGCTCCAGCTAACCCTCAGGATCCAGCCTTAGGTAACTCTAAGGATCCAACTTTAGCCAACCATCAGGATCCAGCTTTAGTTAACTCTCAGGATACAGCTTCAGCTAACTCCAAGGACCCAGCTTTAGCGAACCCTCGGAATCCTGCTTTAGGAACCTCTACAGGACCCAGCTTTAGCTAATTCTCCAGACCCAGATTTAGCTAACCATCAGGATCCAGCTTTAGGTAACTCTCAGGTTTCAGCTTTAGCTAACCATCAGGACCCAGCTTTAGCGAACCCTCGGGATCCAGCTTTAGGTAACTCTCAGGACCCAGCCTTAGCTAACCCTCAGGATCCAGCATTAGCTAAACATCAGGATCCAGCTTTAGGTGACTCTCAGGATCCAGCTTTAGCTAACTCTCAGGTTTCAGCTTTAGCTAACCATCAGGACCCAGCTTTAGCGAACCCTCGGGATCCAGCTTTAGGTAACTCTCAGGACCCAGCCTTAGCTAACCATCAGGATCCAGCTTTAGATGACTCTCAGGATCCAGCTTTAGCTAACCATCAGGACCCAGCTTTAGCTAACCCTCAGGATCCAGCTTTAGGTAACTCTCAGGACCCAGCCTTAGCTAACCCTCGGGATCCAGCTTTAGCTAACCATCAGGATCCAGCTTTAGCTAACCCTCAGGATCCAGCTTTAGGTAACTCTCAGGACCCAGCCTTAGCTAACCCTCGGGATCCAGCTTTAGCTAACCATCAGGATCCAGCTTTAGATGACTCTCAGGATCCAACTTTAGCTAACTCTCATGACCGAGCTTTAGCGAACCCTCGGGATCCCGCTTTAGGCAACTCTCAGGATCCAGCTTTAGGTAACCCTCAGGATCCAGCTTTAGGTAACCCTAAAGGTTCAGCTATAGCCAACTCTCAGAACCCAAATTAAGCTAACTCTCAGGTTAGAACTGAAGAACTGTCATCAACAACCTTGTTCGGCATGCTCCAAGCAGTGAGCTGGAGCCACATTAGAAGAGCGCGACACGATGGTGAAGACAGGAACTAGACATGTGAAACATTTAATGGCTATAAAAGCTGCATTATAAAAAAAAGCTACTGTAGTAAAGGGTTGTGTATGTGTAGCTTGCTGCCTGAGACATTGTCCTGCCACGGGGTTCAGATAAGGCCTAAACACTGTCTGAGTGTGTAGACTGGCCAGTCGCATGAGAAGGTACAGTCAGGTTGACGGTAGTAACTGACGGCGTTTTATCAAGACACTTTACAGCTGTCTGCTTCGACGCTGGTCTTTTTCCCTCGTAGCCAACCATGAACAATAACCATGTCTCGCTGTCTCATTCCACTCGTGTTTCAGTGCGAGAGCCAGAGTGTGCGGAAAGTCCTGGGGGGCCCGTAGTCTGGCCAGATGGCAGCGTCTACCGCACGGGAGGTCTAACACACTAGACTCCAACCTGTTTCATTATTTAAGACATGCTTTCTCTCCCTCTCTCTCTCTTCTCTCTCTCTTCTCTCTCTTCCTTTCTATCTGTGCTATTAAAGACGTAGCCGTGAACCCGTGGCCTCATAACAGAGAAAGGACGAGAAACAGAAGAGCCGGAGACAGCTGAAAGAAGACCAGAAGGAAAAAAGAGACACGGAGAGAGGAAGACGAGTGACTGAGGAGCTGCTTTGACATATTGACACGATAAAACCCGAGAGGCCTCCAAGTAGATAAAAGGAATTAGCCAAACAGGACAGAGCCGATAGCCGCCGCGGCACTGGGCTTGCTTCAAACTGATACGCCTGCCTTCTTAACAACCCAACTCTCACCATCAGGCCCAGACCCCAGAGAAGGACAGAGTGAGAGGGAGAACAGAAAGGAAGGAAATGAGCGAAACGGCCAAATAAAAGGAGCAGGAGAGTGGGAGTAGGAGAGAAGCCGAGAGGAGAAGAAGAAAGAGAAATAAGCCCTCTTAAGATCTCAGACAGGCTTAAGTCCAGCAAAGCAAAAGGACCAAACAGCCCTAAAGCACCACAGCTTGCATAAAACAAATCCCACGGCTAGCGAGAGGCGCTATGATGCTAACTAGCATGCTGCATAGACAGTGGGACCTCCAGTAGCCGGCTAACCTCCATGCACTGCCGATACTAGAGAGAAGCGCTATGATGCTAACTAGCATGCTGCGTAGACAGTGGGACCTACAGTAGCCGGCTAACCTCCATTCACTGCCGATACTAGAACACCTATAGCCTCAGAATCCAGCTTCAGCTAATTCTCCGGACCCAGCTACAGCTAATTCTCCGGACCCAGATTTAGTTAACTCTCAGGATACAGCTTCAGCTAACTCTACAGACCCAGCTCCAGCTAACCCTCAGGATCCAACCTTGGGTAACTCTCAGGACCCAGCTTTAGGTAACGCTCAGGACCCAGCTTTAGATAATTCTCCGGACCCAGATTTAGCTAACTCTACAGACCCAGCTTCAGCTAACCCTCAGGATCCAGCCTTAGGTAACTCTAAGGACCCAGCTTCAGCTAACTCTCAGGATCCAGCTTTAGCTAACCATCAGGATCCAGCTTAGATCCAAATCCCACGGCTAGCGAGAGAAGCGCTATGATGCTAACTAGCATGCTGCAGAGACAGTGGGACTTCCAGTAGCCGGCTAACCTCCATGCACTGCCGATACTAGAACGCCTATAGCCTTTAGCTAGAGCAGTCAAAGCAAAACAGCATAGCTGACTCTCCAGAGAGCGGCTTCAGTAGCTACAAGGCTAATGTTATATTATAAATATAAGCTTATGCAAATCAATTAGCATCATATAAGACATATTTAAATCATTGGACCCAAAATGATGTCAATTTACTGAAACCTCTCAAATAAAACTTTTACTGCGAAGCATCACATTTGGTTTCCGCTGGTTTAAGTTAAAATGTCTGAGATGAACAGCAGCTAGACGGGCTGGGAGTGACTCTGTAAGGTCCTGGTAGGTTGTCACAGGTATCTGGAGCCATGCTGACTGCAGTGCATCCCACAGCTGCTGGAGAAAACCGACGATCAAGGTGGTCCCACAGATGCTCAAGTGAGTTCAAGTCAGGGTAGCACTTGGAAGTCTCGGTCATGCTCTTCCAACTAGTGTCAGACATTTCTAGCCTTGGGACATGGGTAGCATTGTCTTGCTGGAAGATCCCATCCGCCCCAGGGAGGGTGTATGGGTGTACGTGATCTGCAGGGAGGGATTCATACCTAAATGGGTCGAGAGAGTCTTCCACATGGACGAGTGGACCCAGAGAATGCCAGAAAAATGTGACTTCCGTCATGCTGAAAGTAGGAAGTGGTCATAATAATGTGATTTGACTGTGTATAATGAGTATCTTGGTCTCTCCCCACTAAAATAAATAGATGTCTGGTCTTGTACAACTGGAAATCCAGTCCGACTGTCTTTCAAAGATGGCCGCCGAGCTAACACACGTTCCTATAGGGACTAGTAGCCTTTTCCTGCGTACATTTAAATCCGTGTCAACCTTAATGTATGTTTGTGCTCTCATTCTGAGACTGATTCAGTATAGTACCATCAACAATGTTGAGTGGCACAGAATCTAAACGATGCTCCAAGGGTTTTAGTGCCGTCGTTTGTGTTGTTTGTCCTGTACACTGTTTAATATACTGTCGTTTTCAGATACATAAACCAAAGTACAGGTTTCAAGGTGACTACTGGTTACTACTGGTTTTAGTCAGGCATCAGAGTTTTATGGTCTATGAAGTCGTTTCTGACACAAGCCTTGTCGAAAAGCTTCAAAGCAAACGGCCTACACCATTGGGGTTAGACCTTCAGACCTACAATGCTTTAAACAGTTGTGGGCATGTTGATAATTCTACACAGACCATGGCTGTACTTTTCCCACAGCATCGGTTCCAGAGGGAGCGCTGATGTTTGTCTCCTGCTGAATATTTGAGAAATTGGCTAATGCGGTATGCTAATAGTTTCTCAGGCCTTAAAACAAGCAAGTCGAGGTTTCTTTGGAAAGGCAGATTTAATTTAAATGTCAGGCTGGCTTTAAATGGAAACGAACACGAGCGTGACAGAATAGCCTTTTACAGTGAGGTACGTTATGATTTAGTTAGCATCAAAATGCTAGGACTTTGAATGAAAGCCAGCTGTAGAAGTGTTTCTACACACCAGTACATGGCACGATATCTAACCATGCCCTGCCTGGCAAGGCTCCTTCAGCCCTTCATCGGTTCTAATGCGCCTGGTCCTTGATGAAGTGTTTTTGAAGGAAGGGAAAACTTGAAAAGAAGTACAAACGAGCACGGACTAAAAAGCAGTGTCCCTCTCAAACTGTTACTGGCTAACTTCGCAGCTAGCGTTCTCTACTAAGCATACCGATGCTAGCCAACAGCTTGGACATTAGTTCAAAAACATGTAGCAGCAGGCCTTGTGCGCTCTGAAGGATGAAGTCTGTGTGCAGGAGTGCTTGTGTGTTTTAGCCCAGATTGGTGTTGCTCCCACACAGCATGGAGGGTGGGGGGACTTAAAAAGACCGGAGCACTGGCTATGGCTAAAATTGGAAGAACACTGGCTGAACAGAAAGCGAACACAAAAAGAAGAAAGTTGATTCAAACGTTGGACGGCTTAGATGTTTTACATAACCGAGCTTTAGAAACTGCCAGTAGGTTAGTTCATCCAAGATGGAACTCCAGCAGTAACCCATTTTGCATGGCCAAGAAATTAAACATGGGCTTCATTAACATTAGCTTACTATGCAAAGGAGCAACTAATTAATGAAATGATTAACCCTTCGAGTCAGCAGGTGTAGCAAGCATGATCCAACGTGTGGTTGGCTCCAGACGTCGCAGCATAAAAGCAAAGGCTCATCGAGTGTTACCGTCAACATCCATGAAAGTTTGGAAAACTATACTAGCTTTTTGGTTGACACTGATAAACCAGATGTGTCTAAAGTAGGGATGCGCCAAAATGTATTTTTTTTTTTTACTACTGCATAAATTAAATAGGCACCCCAGCAGACACACCAACAACATCCCAGCAGACACGCCAACACCATCCCAGCAGAGACACCAACAACATCCCAGCAGACACACCAACACCATCCCAGCAGACACACTAACGACATCCCAGCAGACAACCAACAACATCCCAGCACACACACCACCACCATGCCATCAGACACACCGACACCATCCCAGCAGACACACCTACACCATCCCAGCAGACAACCAACAACATCCCAGCACACACACCACCAACTTGCCATCAGGCACACCGACACCATCCCAGCAGATACACCAACAACATCTCAGCAGACACACCGAAACCATTCCAGCAGACACACCAACAACAACCCAGCAGACACACAAACAACATCCCAGCAGACACACCAACAACATCCCAGCAGACACGCCAACACCATCCCAGCAGAGACACCAACAACATCCCAGCAGACACACCAACACCATCCCAGCAGACACACTAACGACATCCCAGCAGACACACCACCACCATCCCAGCAGACACACCACCACCATCCCAGCAGACAACTAGCAACATCCCAGCAGAGACACCAACAACATCCCAGCAGACACACCAACACCATCCCAGCAGACACACTAACGACATCCCAGCAGACACACCACCACCATCCCAGCAGACACACCACCACCATCCCAGCAGACACACCACCACCATCCCAGCAGACAACTAGCAACATCCCAGCAGAGACACCAACAACATCCCAGCAGACACACCAACACCATCCCAGCAGACACACCGACAACAACCCAGCAGACAACCAGCAACATCCCAGCAGACAAACCAACACCATCCCAGCAGACACACCGACAACAACCCAGCAGACAACCAGCAACATCCCAGCAGACAAACCAACACCATCCCAGCAGACACGCCAACACCATCCCAGCAGACACACCAACACACCATCCCAGCAGACACAACAACACCATCCCAGCAGAGACACCAACAACATCCCAGCAGAGACACCAACAACATCCCAGCAGACACACCGACACCATCCCAGCAGACACACCAACACCATCCCAGCAGACACACCAACAGCATCCCAGCAGACACACCAACACCATCCCAGCAGACAACCAGCAACATCCCAGCAGACACACCAACACCATCCCAGCAGACAACCAACAACATCCCAGCAGAGACACCAACAACAACCCAGCAGAGACACCAACAACAACTCAGCAGACAACCAGCATCATCCCAGCAGACACACCAACACCATCCCAGCAGACACGCCAACACCATCCCAGCAGACACACCAACAACAACCCAGCAGAGACACCAACAACATCCCAGCAGACACACCGACACCATCCCAGCAGACACACCAACAACAACCCAGCAGAGACACCAACAACATCCCAGCAGACACACCAGCAACATCCCAGCAGACGCACCAACACCATCCCAGCAGACACACCAAAAACATCCCAGCAGACACACCAAAAACATCCCAGCAGACACACCAACAACATCCCAGCAGACACACCAACACCATCCCAGCAGACACACCAACAACATCCCAGCAGACACACCAACAACAACCCAGCAGACACACCAACACCATCCCAGCAGACACACCAACAACAACCCAGCAGACACACCAACACCATCCCAGCAGACACACCAACAACATCCCAGCAGACACACCAACAACAACCCAGCAGAGACACCAACAACATCCCAGCAGACACACCAACACCATCCCAGCAGACAAACCTACACCATCCCAGCAGACACACCAACAACATCCCAGCAGACACACCAACACCATCCCAGCAGACACACCAACAACCCAGCAGACACACCAACAACAACCCAGCAGACACACCAACAACCCAGCAGACACACCAACAACAACCCAGCAGACACACCAACAACATCCCAGCAGACACACCAACAACATCCCAGCAGACACACCAACAACAACCCAGCAGACACACCAACAACATCCCAGCAGACACACCAACACCATCCCAGCAGACACACCAACAACAACCCAGCAGACACACCAACACCATCCCAGCAGACACACCAACAACCCAGCAGACACACCAACACCATCCCAGCAGACACACCACCAACAGCATCCCAGCAGACACACCAACACCATCCCAGCAGACACACCAACAACAACCCAGCAGACACACCAACACCATCCCAGCAGACACACCAACAACAACCCAGCAGACACACCAACACCATCCCAGCAGACACACCAACAACCCAGCAGACACACCAACACCATCCCAGCAGACACACCAACAACAACCCAGCAGACACACCAACACCATCCCAGCAGACACACCAACACCATCCCAGCAGACACACCAACACCATCCCAGCAGACACACCAACTACTGATAACATCCCAGTGGACGTGTCTGCTGCATTCGAACGTTCAGTGCATCCCTAGTCCAGAGCATGCCAAAATCGACACGGTCCTGGCGCTGCACGTATCTAGCATTACAATGGGGAGCGGTGTTCATGCCTCCGAAGGTGCCGTCAGTAATTGTCAGAGCCAATAAAGCAGCACACGCTGGGATATTCCGAGTATATTAAGCTGCTAAAACTGGATCTGCTTTTCCAGGCCGCCAGCGAATGTTCCCAGCAGTGAATACAAGCTAGCCACTAATTAGCATATTGGTGGCCATTCGTTTTCATTCATTTGGCTTCTCGGCCTGAACTGTTCCTCTAAGTGGACAGCCTAACAAACACATAGGCTTGCTCTCGCACACACACTGGCATGCACACCCACTCTTGCTCACTCGCTCTGATGTCAGACAGCACCCTTGTGTTCTATCACCGGTTGCTTGGCATTTACAATATTCCTGCTCAGTGTGATCTCTCTCCGTCACTCTCTCTCTCTGTTTTCTCCCCCTCCCGATGTGATCCGCGATATTCCGCTTTATTGGACCATGCAAATAACTCTGCCAGAGCAGAGCAGCAGTAAAAGGACGGCGGGAAACTGCCGATTACAGATAAACCCTGGGTGCTAAATCTAGACTGAAACTGCTGGCGATGCAGTATCGCCATAAATGGCGCGGGGGAATAGATGCAGAAGATGTGAGCAACATAAAAGAAGACACCAGCAGAAATGACCACACGCCATGGACTCTACACTCAGATCCCAGCGTCCAGCACGGCCTGTACCGCCCTAATGGATACGACAGTTCCTCAGCATTCCTGCTAGCTGTGGCTAATGTTAGCAAAGCCTCCTCTGCCCCCATGTTGTTGTGCCGTCTCACGGTTAGTAGTGGACAGAGCCTAGTGAGTGCGTCTCCTTTCGCTCTTTCATCAGTCCTCAAGGGTGCACTGCCATTTTAGGGCTTTCAGCTTGGAATTTCTGACCTCAGGCTAGGAAGCAGCGAAATTCCTTAACGGAGAAATCCTGCCTTGAAAGTCAGGAGAGCCTCCTCAAGTATGATGTCAAATCGGCAGGGTTTTTCGCACCATCAGACGTAAATAAGTACCAGCTCTCTACTTTTAAACACAGCCAGGTCAGTTCAAAAGTTCAAAGTTCAAAGTTCAAGACCAAACGCATACGCTGGTTGAATCTATGATATTAGATGAGCAGAAGGTTAGAGCCATTTTCACCAGTTGTGTCTTCTGCATTTAACCCATCAGTGAAGTGTAATACTCACACCGACACTAGGGGGCAGTGAGCATGGGTAGGCCAGCGCTACCCGTGGCGCCCCAGGAGCAGTTGGGGGGTTAGGTGCCTTGCTCAGACGCACTTCAGTTGTTACTGTCGGTTCAGGGAATCGAACCACAAGGCTGATTCCTTAACCTCCAGCCCATGACTGCCCCAACACTGACGCTCAACACTTCATCAACATTGGAGTTACCCTTATTAGATGTGGCCTGTTAGCCACACCCCTTGGTAATGGCATAAATCCGAGCTTGAACCTCCTACTTCCGGTTAAGTCGGGTACTGCATTGCTTGGTGATGGTGTTCCCATCTCTCTAGAACACTAACTCAACTCTAAGATGCTAAACTGATCTGCCTTGTATTACCTCTTAGTGCCCGTAAGCTACCTTATAGTCGTACATAGAAGTTTGGGCACCGCCCACTGCCAGTAGAACTGGAAGTACGGAAGACCTCAGTTACTTTAAACGTGGCACTGCCATAGAATGCCAGAAGCGAGGCAGCTTGGGAAGCTTCTGCCCTGCTAGATCTGCCCCAGACAACCGTAAGTGCCAGTAAACAGCTCAGCTATAAAGCAGTAAGCCATGCAAAAAACAGAATTCCATAAAATATGCTTATGCTCCATTGCATCACTCGCTACAGCGTTCCAACCTGCCGCGACATGAGTACATGAAAACTGTGGGTTTCAATGGCTGAGCAACTGCACAAGCCTAAGATCATTACGCATCAAAGTCAAGCGTCAGCTGGAGTGGCGCAAAGCCCCGCCCCCAGACTTTCTCTAGTCCATGCTCTTGTCCAGTCTGTAGTACAAGCACTAACCCAAGCCACACATGCTAGCTGGTGAAATGTTGCCATTTGATAATGGAAGTGTTCTGATGTTCATTGGCGATGATTTTGAGGGGGTTACTCTTCAGCCACGCTAACATATCGTCACTGTCCCAAGAAAACCATGTATCTCCATTTTTGTTGGTTTTTATTTTTATGACTCATTTGATCACATGAGCTGCTCTTTACACTGTGTGGAAATTTTATGAAGAATGGACCAACAGAAACAGCCCGAAACTGCTTGGAGAGACGTCTGGTTCCATTGACTTCTATTCAAATGAAATAAGGTTTTTGGCCTCTCCTGTAAAGTTACCATTTTGGAGATACCTGTTTTTCTTTGGACAGCGACGATATGTTGACCCCATGTACTAACAACAGACTTGCTGAACAGTGCTGACACCCATCGGCCTTTGCTGTACTGGTTCAGAAGCTCAGCGTGTTGCCTAACACTACGTTTCCAGGGTTGCCCCCACGCGTTCTTGAGCTGTCTATTAAAGTGCCCCTACGTCTTTTCCTTCCAAACTACAGTAACGGTTGCCTGACTTTGACTTTTAACGCCCTTTCCCTCACTATCTCTCTCTACATCAGACAAACGAGACCCGACTATCAAGTCCTGTCCTGACATGCCATGGGTAACACCACAAAGCACAACCTATTCGCACTTCCCCCAAAGACCCAGCAGAATCCCTGACCTCAGACGCATGAGCTAAATGAGAATCGAGAATGAGTGAGCGGGTCACGGCACCACCTGCAGGCACAAAGCCACACACGTTATTGGATGAGGTGATGGTGCATGTTAAGACGAAAAGCAGGCGAACGTGTGCGCGTGCCGGCAGGGGCCCAAAGAGGTGTCTATAAATACGTTAGTGAACCAGGCCAGAGCAGAAAATAGGGAAATGAAGCAGGACAACCTCCAGTGGGCCAACAGAGAGAGAGAGAGAGAGAGAGAGAGAGAGAGAGAGAGCACTATTAAGACAGAGGCATGGACTACTTTTGTAACTCAAGACATCCAAACAAAGGCCAGTGTTCAGTTTCACCACTCAGACGTGGAATAAACAGGAATGGCAGGTATAAAGGCTGGAATTTGACTGTTGGACCCAAAACATAATTAAATCGATAAATGCTGTGGGTGGGCCGGCGCTAAATCGGCAAAATACAATAATATCACTTTCACTGCTACATATCCAGATTAGGATCTTTCTGGCAACACATTAAAAGCCGATCGGTAAACCCTTGTTAGGACCTGTTAAAAAAAATAGGGGTGGGGAAAATAAGTATATCTGTTGACAGCTGCACCCAGAAGGAGGTGTGGGCTTGTAACCAGGATCAATAACTGATGATACATTTAGACTGATATGATCAATATTTATTGAGCTACACATACAGAAGTCTGTCTCCCAGTATGGCACCGGGCGGCCATGTTTGCTAACCCAACACGCCAGACGTCTTGGTATGGAGCTGTAGAGGTTCCTAATGGTGTCCTGTGATAATCCATCCCATGCAGCTTATCCTCACACAGTTCCTGCAGATGGTGTGGTAGGGGTGGAGGTGGAGGGACACCAGGCCTTCTGGACGTGTGACAACAACCGTTCATCTTGGTGCTGACCACGGTGCCTCCACACACGAATTCGTTGGGCGTCTCCACCAAGACTAAAGCGGGACTCGTCACTGAAGATGACCCGCTGCCATTCTGAGTCACTCCATGACAGTCTGGCACGACACCATGGTAGTCTTGTTTTTAGTCTTTGTGGGGACCAGATCTTTCTATGGTGATAGAAGAGGTCCAGGAATGTGTGGAGACGCACCACAAAGGCATGAATACCAACATGGAAGTGTGTGCGGTGGGGGGAACAGAAGGACAGGGTGGTGCTGCGTCTTTGTTTTTAACCTTTAAGAAGAGCGTGCGAGTGGTGCAGTAAGAGCCCGTCCGGCTCCTGCAACAAGCTACACACACACATCAATACACACACACACACACACACACACACACCAATACACACAAATCAATACACACACACGCAACAATACAAACGCAGATTGCTCCAATAATCAGAACACCGCGTACATCCTCTGCGAAATCTGTTTCAGGGTTTATCAAGGCACAGCAAGAACTCTGACATCACCTGAGGAGAGCAGCTCAGGTAAACACATACAGAGAGAGAGAGAGAGAGAGAGAGAGAGAGAGGGAGGGAGAGAGAGAGAGAGAGAGAGATCAAAAAGTGTTGTTTTCTCCAAACGCTGTCTCTGACATCCCAGTTTGTCTTTGTCAAACAGCTACAAACCACATTCGAATTTAAAAGAGACTCACTGTGTGTGTGTGTGTGCATGTGTGTGCGTGTGTGTCTGTGTGTGTGTGTGTGTGTGTCTGTGTGCATGTGTGTGCGTGTGTCTGTGTGTGTGTGCATGTGTGTCTGTGTGTGTGTCTGTGTGTGTGTGCATGTGTGTGCGTGTGTGTCTGTGTGTGTGAGTGTGTGTGTGTGTGTGTCTGTGTGCATGTGTGTGCGTGTGTGTCTGTGTGTGTGTGCGTGTGTGTGTGCATGTGTGTCTGTGTGCATGTGTGTGCGTGTGTGTCTGTGTGTGTGAGTGTGTGTGCGTGTGTGTCTGTGTGCATGTGTGTGCGTGTGTGTCTGTGTGTGTGAGTGTGTGTGCGTGTGTGTGTGCATGTGTGTCTGTGTGCGTGTGTGTCTGTGTGTGTGAGTGTGTGTGCGTGTGTGTCTGTGAGTGTGAGTGTGTGTGCGTGTGTGTCTTTGTGTGTGCGTGTGTGTGTGTGTGTGTATGTGTGTGTGTGTGAGTGTGTGTTTGTGTGTGTGTGTGTGTGTGTGTGTGTCTGTGTGCATGTGTGTGCGTGTGTGTCTGTGTGTGTGAGTGCGTGTGTGTCTGTGTGTGTGTGCGTGTGTGTCTGTGTGCATGTGTGTGCGTGTGAGTGTGTGTCTGTGAGTGTGTGTGTGTGTATGCGTGTGTGTTTGTGTGTGTCTGTGTGTGTGAGTGTGTGTGCGTGTGTGTCTGTGAGTGTCTGTGAGTGTGTGCGTGTGTGTGTCTGTGTGCATGTGTGTGCGTGTGTGTCTGTGTGTGTGTCTGTGTGACTCTTCCTCTTCTTTTTCACGTTCTCTCTCTCTTTCAGTCTTCTTTGTTTTCCCCCTCTCCTCTCTCATTCTTTTCCTCAGCCTTTCTCATTCTCTGTCCTCTTCTACACCTCTCCTTCTATCTCTCCTACGTTCTCTCGTTTCTTTTCTCTTGTTCCTCCTCTCCCATTTTACCTCTCGCTCCCTTTCTCTCTCAATTCTCTTTCATCTCTCTCCTCCTCTCCGTCTCTAATTCTCTCCTTCCCCCTCTCTTGCCTTTACCCAGTGTCACTTTCTTTCTATCCTACTCCTTCCTTCTCCCACTGGATAAAGCTGGCACTGGGTTGCCAAGCTACAATGTCCAGATTTCATCATTTTACAGGATTTTTAATGAACATATTTCCTGTAAAGCCAGTTCATTGGGGATTATGAATATTCATACAGCACTGCTGCAAATCACCAGCCATAATGTATGGTATATAGCTGTATGGATTTTAATATAATAACACAGCCTTAAAATCTATACATGCTAGCATGCTATCAATGCTAGCTATTCTCAAAGTCAGGGAAAAACTGGGTTTTGCTTTATAGCATAACATGCTAGCATGCTATCAATGCTAGCTATTCTCAAAGTCAGGGAAAAACTGAGGTTTTGCTATATAGCATAACATGCTAGCATGCTATCAATGCTAGCTATTCTCAAAGTCAGGGAAAACTGGGGTTTTGCTTTATAGCATAACATGCTAGCATGCTATCAAGCTAGCTATTCTCAAAGTCAGTGAAAAACCGGGGTTTTGCTTTATAGCATAACATGATGGTATGCTGTCTATGCTAGCTATACCTAAAGTCCGAGAAAACTGCGGTTTTGCTTTTGTACCATAACATGCCAACATTCATGGGGAATTATGAATATTCATACAGCACTGCTACAAATCACCAGCCATAATTTATGGTATATAGCTGTATGGATATTACTATAATAACTCGGCCTTAAAATCTATACCCCATATATACCCCATAAAGCTCTTAAGCTGTTTCCTTGACGTTGCAGTGAACTTCATATGTTCAGCCAGTGCCGTGTTCAGTGACCCTGCACTGCAGATGCATTAATATTTCATGCTAGTCAAGAGTCCTCATGGGTCCCATACGCTGGAACACACACGTACAGACCTACACACATCACCCAAACACAGCCGACCAATGGATCTCGGACGATGTGAGGCCATATGCTCACAGTGGTACATGACTGCAGGCCTGCAGGCGTCTGTACACTCCCAGGATGGCTGCCCCCAACTGTAAGAGCTCGAAGGCATCACACGACATGACACAGCAAACCACGCTGCAGCACTCGCAGCAACACAGCGGCCCCGCCCCCAATACTGGCATTCACTGAGGGAGCACTGAATTAGGAACACCAGGTGGGGAACCCTTTGCTCTCAAAGCAGCCTCATCCACGCTGACACCACTGCAAGGCTTCCATTCCGTGACTCTACCATTCCACCACATCCCAAAGGTGTTCTATTGGACTCAGATCCAAGACTGATTGGTATTAACCGGCACAGAGTGAACGCTCACTCCACCGGCACACCGTGTCCACCACACAAAGCAGATTGGGTCCATAGACTCATGCTGGCCCCAAAATGATGGTGGGGTCAACAGTGCCTCTAATAAAGCAGACAGTGACTACACTGTGCTATACAGCAGGACTACCACACTACAACAGGTCTGGTAACAGAACCTACTGTGTAACAGAATGCAGTGTCTACAGCAGGTGTATGAGACTCCACTCCTCTGTATGGTCATCAGCCCTGCTGAGTTTAGCATTCCACCCCATTTAACACAGCTAATTCAGCCCATCAGGTCATTAGCAAGGCCTTCAGGAGGGGCACTACAAGAGGGTCAACACTCATCTCTATATAGCTGTAGTCCTAAAGGCCCTGTGTTCAGCACTGATCCAGACTGTACAATCCAAAGACTTACATTAAACCAAGTCGCAGGTTAAGGCTGTTAAAAAGTCCCCAGGAACAAAGAAGCGTGGTTTAAGGGTGGATAAGAACGCAGCACAAACACACACTCATGCTAGCTGTTGTTAAAGTCTGAAAAGACTGGGGTTTTGCTATACAGTACAACATGCTAGCATGCTAGCTATGCTAGGTATTCTTAAGGTCTAAGAAAACTGGGGTTTTGCTTTTGTACCATAACATGCTAGCATGCTATCAATGCTAGCTATTCTCAAAGTCAGGGAAAAACTGGGGCTATGCTTTATAGCATAACATGCTACCATGCTATCAATGCTAGCTATTCTTAAAGTCAGGGAAAAACTGGGGTTATGCTTTATAGCATAACATGCTAGCATGCTATCAATGCTAGCTATTCTCAAAGTCAGGAAAAAACTGGGGTTTTGCTTTATAGCATAACATGCTAGCATGCTATCAATGCTAGCTATTCTCAATGTCAGGGAAAAACTGGGGTTTTGCTTTATAGGATAACATGCTAGCATGCTATCAATGCTAGCTATTGTCAAAGTCAGGGAATAACTGGGGTTTTGCTTTATAGCATAACATGCTAGAATGCTGTCTATGCTAGCTATACCTAAAGTCTGAGAAAACTGGGGTTTTGCTTTTGTACCACAACATTCTAGCATGCTATCTATGCTAGCTATTCTCAATGTCAGGGAAAAAACTGGGGTTTTGCTTTGTAGCATAACATGCTAGCATGCTATCTATGCTAGCTATTGTCAAAGTCAGGGAATAACTGGGGTTTTGCTTTATAGCATAACATGCTAGAATGCTGTCTATGCTAGCTATACCTAAAGTCTGAGAAAACTGGGGTTTAGCTTTTGTAGCATAACATTCTAGCATGCTATGTATGCTAGCTATTCTCAAAGTCAGGGAAAAACAGGCGTTTTAATGCTTTATAGCATAACATGCTAGCATGCTATCTATGCTAGCTATTCTCAAACTCTGAGAAAACTGGGCTTTTGCTTTCCCAGTCTGTTCTTCTTCTGAGTTGATATTCAGCTAAGTAACTCTGGACGCCAGCAAAACCAGTCTATGTTGAGTTGTGAATGTTGGTATTGCCATGCTGGTTGACCAGCTACACCAGCACCAGACCGGCACAGAATGAACAGTGGTCTGTGCTGTTTGTTTTCCAGCAGGCTTAAATGACTCTTCTATCAAAACATGCTAACGCTGCTAACGATGAATCAGAATGAAACTGAATCCCCAGCCAAGGAAAAGAGTGTGGTGACTTGAAAGCAGATTAATTAACCCCAATCTATTGAGTACCTTAAAAAATAATCCCAATTATAACAATGAGCTTAGCTCAGCAAACGGGCAGAGATACTTTAGAGCTCATTTAAGCCTCAGTGATTGAGCACCGGAGATGAAGGAGCATCGTCCAAGCTCCTGTTGGCTCGGAGAGGAAGCACCGCGGAGCGTTCGAGCGCGACGCTAGTAGCGGGGAGTGTTGGACAGAGCGGCCTCCGAGGGGCTACTTCCTTTTAGCCATGAAGGATTACACACGGAGCACTGCTCAAAGCATGACTCAGCAGGATTAAGAGATTACCACCTGTCTGACATAAACAGACATTCATGTAAACACATAAACACATACATACTCATTTAGCGCATGAGCACAGCGGGTCAGGCTGCGATGGACATACAGATACGTGCAGGAGGAGAGGACAAACAAAGGGGAATTACGAAATTTACTTTTCAGCCTTTCTCTACTACTCAACCATGGAGATGTACCAAAGCCAGCAGTGAACCTACACATGTATTGATACAGTATACAATGCTTATGATGATAATTCATCTTGGTGGACTAGTTTGCCTTTTACACCCATCTGTGAACCTCCACCAATGCCAAAAGTCTGAGGCATCCGCAAATAGCTGCACCCAGAAGGAATCACCCCACAGGAATGAAACTTGGTGGGTAGGTTTGACATTGTGAGACATGCTAATGATTCCAGTTTCACGCTCAGCCACGCATGACTGACCCACAGCCACAATGGCAGACATCCAGCGAGCAGTGATGCCTCCATGAGTCATCCTGTTACTGCAGCACCATAGGCGGACGGCTGCACCACGTAGGTCTACATGCACACAGACCGTTACACCGACTGTCCCTAACACCACGTCACCGTCACCAAGACTACAATGGTGATCAGGAGTGACTCGGAATAGCAGAGGATCATCTTTAGACGGCCAGCGAGGCACCGTGGTCACCACCAAGATGAAGTCTAAAAGGCCTGGACTTCACTCCACCTCCACCCCTACCGCACCATCTGCAGGAACTGTGTGAGGATGTTCAAGCTGCATGGAATGGATTATCACAGGACACCATTAGGAACCTCTACAGCTCCATACCTGGGTTAGCAAACATGGCGGCTCAACACCATACTGCTCGGGGAAAGGGGTCAAAGGCCACGCGTTAACAAATACAGTAGTGTGCAATTACACTTTTCCACCACAGAGGTCGCCAAATTCCCCCAAATGACATAGTGTAGGTTTTAATATCAGCTGCCAAGACAAATCTATGCTAATTTCATGTTTTAGATGATACATAATATATAAACCAACAACCGTCTTGTCCCCCCAGCCCTGTCTGACTCTCCCTGTTTTCCCGCCTGTTTTGTCCATCCGCCCTAATGAAGACGGACGGCTTGCCAAGGCATCTGCCCTTCGCCTACAAATAATGAATCTCCAGCTAAGCTCATTATTGTGCCCATAACCATCAATAACCTCTTATTTAATCTACCAATGAGCATTAATAACCTCCTGTGCTCTCTCCACGGCTGCTTGGGAACTCGGCGACATTTAGCAAATCACTCTCTTTTAGAGCCGAAAATTTTATTCCCGCACTGCAGCCCGGGATACTGGGAGAATGCCATTTGTCTCAGGGTGGATTTGGCTGGATTTGGATGAGGGCGAGAGGCAGACACCGAGAAAGAGAGAGAGAGAGAGAGAGAGAGAGAGAGAGAGAGAGAGAGAGTGATGAGCACCTGCAGGCCACTGTAGATTAGAGAGGGAAGTTTTCTTAATCCTCGGAAAAGTTGCAGGGAGAGGGATCAGTTTAAGTCCCTCGCTGTAGAAAAGTGCAAAGGCCACTTCTGAGCGAGGGATAGTAAATTAGGAAAATATTTCAGTGTGTGATATTACCCGGGATTTGGAATACAGTATGGATTGAGGTGTAAAAATTAAGATTTCCAGTTTCTGTTCGTGAAACACAGCTCTTAAAATAAAATCCCTTTTTAATAAAATACATTTTTCCCGTAACTCTGTGGTCAAACTAATGGGAGAACTTTACCAAATTATACATAATTAAATAATTATCATCAGTTTATATACATATTATTGTATTATATCATTATATTATTTTATTATAATTTATTATTATTGTTATTGTATTATATTATATATAATATTATTATATTATTGTTTATAATAATGATTAATATATACGATTAATATACAATATTATATTATATTATATATAATATTATTATATTATTGTTTATAATAACGATTTATATATATATATTATACACTTATTTATTTATTGTTTTATTTTATTTTAATATATATATATATATATATAATATATACTTATTTATGTATTGTTTTATTATATTGTTTTGGGCTAGGCCTGGAGTTCTGCAGATTCTCCCAGTGTCTGCGTGGGCTTCCTCCAGGGGATCCGGTTTCCACCCACGGTGTAAGACATGCAGTCAGGTGAACCGGAGAACCTAAACTGACCCCTAGGTGTTTGTGTGGAGTTGTGTGTCTGGGGGCTCTGCCCGGTGATGGACTGGGAGCCTGTCCAGGGTGTTTCCAGGGTTACGCCCCTGGGGAGCTGGGATAGGCTCCGGCACACCCCGCATTAATACGCAGGAAGAACAAAATGAATATTAATTTCAAAACTGATTATTAATGTTTACTGATCACGACAGCTACGTTTGTGGACCCTGTTCTATCAGGTGTTCTTCGGCTCAAGGTGGCGTTTGGGCCGGTTCGGGTCAGCTTCAAACGAACGTTTGGTGCTATGGCTTGGGTAGAAAACTCTCGGGCGCAATTAAAGCTCTCGCGTGTGGTAATGCTGTGTCAGCAGTAAACGAAGGGAAGCCTCTCTAATCCAGGTAGCTCTGCTTAAGGCACCGCATTTCCCAGTCACTAATCCATACAGCAGGCCATGCAGGAAACTGCATCTCTCTCTCTCTTTCTCTGTACTATTTTTCCTTTCGCCGATCCTTCTCTTTTTCTCTCATTCCCACTGCCCTACATAACCGTAACCACTCCATCACATCTGTTGCCTAGCGATGACTTTTGTGAGTGCAGCCAGTTCTGTTTCATTTTTCATTCTCCCTCTCTCTCTCTCTCTCTCTCTCTCTGTCTCTCTCTCTCTCTCTTTCTCACTCTCACACACACACACACATTCACATACACTCAGTGACCCAGCCTAGAACAGATTTCGAGTGGCCCAGACGTCAACAGAACTTTCCCGCTTACCTCAAACACAGCCGATTAGCCATCATGTGTTCAGTGTCTAAAGTTTGCTTCACTAGTTTTGCACTGGAGCTACGAGGCTAATGTAGCTAACCAGTTATGGAAGCTAGCAATAGTTATACGGTATTCCAGAGGACAGTCATATATCCCACTGCTAGGAAAACCAGCACAGGCCAGCATATGATGTGCTTTGCATGCTGGTCAACAGCAATGGACGCTTATATACCAATGACCATCAATCAACCAGCATGTTGGTGTTGCTATCCCAGCTAGCAGGGAACATTCCCAGAACTTACGTTACCTAGTAAGTCCCAACGAAGTTTTAAAGTACTTTTTTTTAAGATGCTTATAATGTCAGATTATGTTCCTATAAGGTTAAAGGTCAACTACAACATTCACATAATGTTTTGAGGACGTTCTAAGGACCACAGATTATGATATGATATCAAAAGTAGAACATTCCCAGTGCAACATTCCCAAAAATGTTATATGGATGTTCCCGAGACCTGAGATGAATTCTGAAAGAACATTCTGGGAACCGAAAGAAAACTTATTCTCAGAATGTTTTGGAACAAAGCATTTCTAGCCGGGATGCCGCTAAACCCGCACCGTACCACCATAAACCGGCTTTGGCTAGCATGTGTCATTTTCAGGAGGGCCCTCATCTTCATCAATTTAACAAACGATCTGATATCGTTTTCATGTTTTCGTTCTCCAGGGTTCTCTCACTACACTACCCAGCATGCATTATGAAAACACATACACACATTGGCTCCGGTTGACTTACTGCGGCCCTGTGCAGCACTCAGCGGTGCATGATGGACTTTTAACAAAACAGGCTGCTTCGGAATTCTGTCCTATAGAACCTCGCCACGTCGGCTGCAGTTTTGCAAATCGGGCATTTCGCCTGTTCGCCATCTGCTGCACCACATCAGAACATCACCCATGTTTGCTGGAATCCATGACGACAAACATGACATGCGTATCATATGTGTTATGTGCTCATGGGACAGAGCTCTGGCCCTGTTATCTCCCGGTTCTCTCTCATCACCTCTCCCAAACGGGACGCCATTTACTTCACCTCCTCCTTTTGGCACTTGACTATTTACACATGTCCACCAAACACCGAAACAACCAAAAAGAGTGTGGCTGTAGCGGAAGTCAAACACAGCACGATGGGCCAGCGTCATTAGCAGTTAAAGCTGACCAGCATGCTAGCCAAAGTCAGGCTAAGTTGAAACTAAACAGCCATTGTTGTTAGTCAGTGCTAGCTTAGCCAATGGCCTACAGGCTAATAAATGCAACCAAGCCAGCACTGAAGCCACTCTTAGCATGGTTATTGAAATTAGTGGTTACTATGGATCAAAAATGGATGCCAGAGATCATTTTTTCACTCTTCAGCCAGACAAATTAGCCGAAATTAGCGGAGGTAGCTAGCCCATTACAGTAGCATTAGCTACCTGCCTTCTTGGGCAGCTAATAAAGACATGCTAAAATGGCTAGCCCCAGAAAAACCACCCCAAAGCAGCTGTGTGTGACGTCCTTTCCATTTTAAGGACGTTTTCATAGCGGGTATTTCACTACGCAAGATTTCTTGGCTAGCCTGATAGCTTAGGCCTACAGGAGTCCAACAGGAGAAGGGCTCAGGGACAGTCCACGTTTGGCTAGCTCAGAAATCTAGCTTTATGAAAACCCACGCCTCTAGCATTAGCCTAGCCAAACACCTTGCACTGGTGCTATAGCTAAATTAGCCTCTTAAGGAGGCAAGCTTCAGACACCAAGCGCGCCATGGTTGATTGACTCCGTTCAGGGCAAGGGGAAAAAATTCAAGCTTAATTTTTGGCCAAACTATCATTTTAACAACTGGATTTTCCCCATTACGGTAACCGCGTTAATGTTTAACCACCCGTGCCGCTCTCTCCCTTTCGGAATTCTCTCTATGGTAAGCAGTGCAGCAGGTTCGAGCGAGACAGGTAGCTCCCAACTGTCTCTTTTTATCTTTCCAATGCCGCAGTGTCATCGCTGACCTCCGCTGGAAAGTGACCCCTCCGCCCGCACCAAAGGACGACTCACTGACACACGTGGGCGTGTGCGCTTGTGCGCGTGTGCAGCCAAGCAAGGTGTTGAAAACTATCTGTGCCGTTTAGCCGGGACGGAAAAGGGAGTTCGAATGCAGCCTTGAGGGGAGAGCAAACACCACACACACACACGTGCGTACCACACACACACACTCTCAGGTTACACTGTATGGAAGTAGAAACGCTTTTGGCAGGGATGAGTCCCACCTGTTGGAGCAGCTCTAGGCGGAGAGGTTGAAATCAAATCTAAGGCAACAAACACCGAAAACAATTTACTGACGGCACCGCTAGCGTAGTAACCTGGAGGTCCAGAATAACACCTCACACACACACAGGGACGGTAAAAGTTGTGCGGCGTCGTTTGACTCATAGGCCCTATGGGGTAAGAGCAGGGTCAACTCTGGAAAAAAAAAACCCCGATACAATACTGCATCACTCCGTCTGCCCTGCGTCCACCCAGCCCTTATTTTTAGCCCTGTTTCGCTTCACGCAGAGCTGACATTTGGTGTAACCGTCAGTGGTAAAACCGGCTTATTTGTGATGTCCCATTTTGGAATGATTTATACGTGAGGCTGACGACAGATGTTAAAAGGAATCGGGGCCTAAAACTAAACCTACGGTTCAATATGTTATTGGTCATGTTCTGCGGAATCCTGTAGCGCGGCATTATGTCCCTCGGCCTCATCGACTCAACAGAATGCAAACTTATCAGTGTTCTCTCTGTACAGTACCCAGAATGCACTGCACAAATACATTATACCATTCAGAGTCCCTGTAGTGTCTGTCAATCCTGACTGCTGGCCTGGCTGCGGATCTATAGGCTACTATACAACCGAGCTAGCATTAGTGTAGCTCAATACACAGAGCTGTATTCACTCCACACCAGCTACCTCACTCCACACCAGCTACCTCACTCCACACCAGCTACCTCACCCCACACCAGTTACCTCACTCCACATCATACTCCACCATCCTTACTCCACAACAGGTACCTCACTCCACCATCCTCACTCCACACCAGCTACCTCACCCCACACCAGCTACCTCACTCCACACCAGCTACCTCACTCCACACCACCACTTCACCATCCTTACTCCACAACAGGTACCTCACTCCACCATCCTCACTCCACAACAGCTACCTCACTTTACCATCCTCACTTCACACCAGCTACCTTACTTCACACCAGCTACCTCACCCCACACCAGCTACCTCACTCCACACCATAATCCACCATCCTTACTCCACACCAGCTACCTCACTCCACACCCTCATTCTACCATTCTCACTCCACACCAGCTACCTCACTCCACACCAGCTACCTCACTCCACACCCTCATTCTACCATTCTCACTCCACACCAGCTACCACACTCCACACCACCACTCTACCATCTTCACTCCACACCAGCTACCACGCTACACACCAGCTACCTTATTCCACACCAGCTAACTCACTCTACACCATCATCCTTACTCCACAACAACTACCTCACTCCCCACCAGCTACCTCGCTCCACACCAGCTACCTCACGCCACACCAGCTACCTCACTCCACACCACACTTCACCATTCTTATTCCACACCAGCTACCTCACTCAACCATCCTTACTCCACACCAACTACCTCGCTCCACACCACCACTTCACCATCCTTACTCCACAACAGGTACCTCACTCCACCATCCTCACTCCACACCAGCTACCTCACTTCACCATCCTCACTCCACACCAGCTACCTCACTCCAAACCAGCTACCTCACTCCACACCACCATCCATACTCCACACCAGCTACCTCACTCCACACCAGCTACCACACTCCACACCAGCTACCTCACTCCACTCCACCATCCTTACTCCACAACAACTGCCTCACTCCACACCAGCTACCTCACTCCACACCACACTCCACCATTCTTACTCCACACCAGCTACCTCACTCCACCATCCTTACTCCACACCAGCTACCTCGCTCCACACCACCACTTCACCATCCTCACTCTACACCAGCTACCTCACTCCACACCACCACTCCACAATCCTCACTCCATACCAGCTATCTCACACCACACAACCACTCTACCATACTCACTCCACACCACCACTCTACTATCCTCGCTCCACACCAGCTTCCTCACTCCACACCACCACTCTACCAGCCTCACTTCACACCAGCTGCCTCACTACAGACCACCATCCTTACTCCACACCAGCTGCCTCATTCCACACCACACTCCACCATCCTTACTCCAGACCAGCAATTAATGTTGACACAAGCTTGTCAGACAAAATATCTCAGTGACGGAGGTGAATAATGAGGAGACAGAGCAAGCTGTGTGGCTGTTTATTAGGAAGATGAGCATTAGCGCAGGTCACACGGCAGAATAAACGTAAACTGAAATTGAGGAAGAGTGACGCTCTGGTAAACAGCAGGTGTGCGGTAATATCTTCATAATATCCTTAGTCTCCAGTTCATCTCAGTTCAGTCAGAAACTTTTAACATTACATTTTTAACACTATTTTCATTACACGTTTGGTAACAGACAGAACTCTGATTTTCAACCTTGAGCAGTTTCGGCATTCCTGCCTGGAGATAAGAAGCTGAACGATAAGATAAAATTCCTAAAAGAAGATGTGAAAAATCTCATCTTGACCTTGTGAGCTCTTAATTCAGGATTAAAGATGTAAATAGGCAAGGCAGTCAGAAAGAGTGGGGTGAGGGAATATTCTCACACAGTTCCTGCAGATGGTGCGGTAGGGGTGACCCGCTGCCATTCTGAGTCACTCTAAACAGTCTGGTACGACGCCATTGCAGTCTTTGGTGACGGTGACATGGTGTTAAGGACAGTCGTCGTAGCGATCTGCGTGCATGCAGTCCTGCGTGGTGCAGCCGTCTGCCAATGGTGCTGGCCCTAACATGACTCATGGAGGCACCGCCCATCATTTTCTGTTCTATATATAGATATATAGAATTGATTATGGAATTGAGCTCTCATTTTCTCGCCACTGCTCGTAGTGAGCATGCTCAGTGGGACCCCCAGGGCTGATCTTGCTCAGAGTGACACCCCGACTCCGAGGCTGGAGTGAGAACATGCAAGCATCTGAACGCACACCCACCCACGCACACACCTTACAGTCTGTAATTCAATCCGTCACACAACAGAATAAGAAAGTGTGGGAAAGGTCGAGCGAGAGAGAGATAGACAGTGATAGAAAGAGAGAGAGAGAGAGAGAGAGAGAGAGAGAGAGAGAGAGAGATTATCCAGTGTGTAAAACTAATGCGACAGTCTTATATTTCACTGACGCCGCACCTCGTAATGGGTGTAGACCTGTGTAAAAGAGACAGTGAAGAACAGAAGAAAGGTTGAACGCTTGAAGAGACACATGGAAAATTAAGGCAGGCAAATGAGAGAGCACGACGCCACGGAAGGCTGAGCGAGATGCGTTGGCCCGGGGAAGCCGAGCTGTAATATAATCTAACACGTAAGAAGACTTGCCATAGCTGTGCCAGGAAAAGGCACGGAACTGAGCCGAACCGAGCCGAGCTGCACTGAATCGGGGTGAACTGAACTGAGGCAACCATTGCTGATTAGCGTTCCCCGAACGCCGCGTCGTCCTGGAAGTCCTGGCGCTAATTGAAACATAGCTGCTAATAAGTGTCTCATTACAGCCGCAGTGTCTGGGCTCGGTGTGGAATGCGCACCCGGCTGCACAGAGAGATAAAGAGAGGGAACGGGAAAGGTAGAAGAACCTTGAGAAGATACTACAGTCCTGCATCTGTGTTCAAGGACGTAGCGGCAGGACACCTTTTGTCCTTCACCCATCCATCTGGTATCAGTTCCTTTCTTACTTATGAAAGGTGAAACTGATGCTAGGTCACAGCCCTCAGTTAGTCATACAGTAGGCTAGACATGCTAATCGTCAGACGGGATCATCAAATGAACCGTTTAAGCCGTTAGCAGCACCACAGCCGATACGTGTAGCATGTATGTCCGTGACAGCTTGAACACATGTCTGTTTTCACTGTATAGAACTCTCACATGCTCGATTAGCCCTGGAACAGTGTCTGGCGGCAGCGAGCTAATTAAGCTAACAAGCGAAGCGGCTACTTGGTTTTAGCTCATTTGAAGACTTTCAGACTGACGTCTTCCATTACACTGTGCTAAAGTCAGTCTGGGCTGTACTTAGATCTTCATTTGTCTCCAAATCCACAGTGACGGTTTGGTATTTCCAAGTAGCAGATTGCCAACAACCTGATTTGCATGCACTTGACATGAAGAGGCTACTGTTTTTGGCTACTCTGAGGAAATTCTGAATTTCGTCCGTCGCCAAACCGGTTGGAGTGAGTCTAGGAGGCCTTTTATCTGTGTATTAGCACATGGTGATATCGCTGGATGTGCCGCTACCAGCACCTATAATGTCTAGAACCTTCCCTCATGGAAAAAGAACAGCAACAGGTGGGGTTAGCACCCGTCCCGTAAAATACGGAATCGTCCTTTATGTGGCAACTAAATTTTGTGTCCCGTATTAAACCAATATGGAACGCGGTTTGTTCCGTATTTCCATAAATGTTGGTAAATGTGTTCCGTATTCTCGTAAATGTCCTTAAATTTGTTCCATATTTCTGTAAATGTCCGTAAATTTGTTCCGTATTCTCGTAAATGTCCGTAAATTTGTTCCGTATTTCTGTAAATGTCCGTAAATTTGTTCTGTATTTCTGTAAATGTCCGTAAATTTGTTCCGTATTTCTGTAAATGTCCGTAAATTTGTTCCGTATTTCTGCAAATGTCCGTAAATTTGTTCTGGGTTTCCGTAAATGTCCTTAAATTTGTTCCGTATTTCTGTAAATGTCTGTAAATTTGTTCCGTATTTCTGTAAATGTCCGTAAATCTGTTCCGTATATCCGTAAATGTCCGTAAATTTGTTCTGTATTTCCGTAAATGTTCCGTAAAACCATCACCCCCCAACCCTCCCCTGAATCGGCTCAAATACGGAGGCGCGATTTCGTACACATGTCACTCACACATGACCACGCCCAACACCCCCACCCCTCACCCCCCATCCTTTATTATTATTTCTGAAAGGTGGCAACCCTAAGCACAGGCCAGCATGGATTTCACACACGGTCAGCTTAAATAAACTTCTACTTGCTGCTACTCAGCATACCGGCATCCAATACACAACCTAAACTGGTTTGCTGGTTACCAGTGCTGATCTGTGCTGTTTTGGTCTAGCAGGGTTGATAGGCGGTGTCCGGATAGGAGGCTTGTTATCACTGACAACAAGCGTGTCATTAGCCCATGCAGGCAACACATGTTAGGATAGTCTAGTAGGTAATCAAACTGGGCTACATCATGCTGAGCTGTATGAAGAACTTTCATTTGTGGGCCTGATATAAAGTGATTTACTTTTGACACTAAACATTATTTGCTAAGCTAATTCACAGGCTACCAAACATAAAAAACAAAGGACGAATACATAAGTTAGACTCTGTGTGGAAACCGAGAAATGAAAAATGGAATTTTGTCTAATGGTCCGTTTAACCACCATTAGCTCACGTAGAAAATGATGGTCAAAACTCAAAAAGTGGACCACCAGCTTTGCCTTTAGCGGCTAACATTCGTCCACTGCCCTCTTGCTATCAAGACTCATTAGCATCCAGGCTTTTAACTGACTGATAAGAGCACACTTATTTTAAATGCTGTGTGATGATGCTAATAGAGTCTGCTAGCATTCGACTAGTGCCAGCTCATTTCAAGACTTTCCAAACTTGATGACGATGATGACGATGCTTTATGTGTAAAGGAACGCCTCTACTAGCATTTCATTAGCATCTCCTAGCAGCTAAATGCACTATATCTAATTAGCCTAAGCTAATAACTAAAAGCTAATTGTTTTCAGCTAATCTAAAGATTTTTCTGTCTATCATTCTTTGTCAATCTAGTCTAAATGTTATCCAGGGAGTATTAAGACCATACAGCTAAGTACAGTATGTCTAATTAGCCTAAGCTAATAACCAATAATTAGCTCTATAACTAATAATAACCACTAATTAGCTCATTTTGTCAATCTTTAGCTTTCATTAACCTGGAAAAATCATGTTGAGGAGTATAAGAAATTTTGCTCTCTGTGAGGAAGACGATGCTTTTTGTACAAGAGTGCCTACAGCCTCTACTAGCATTTGATTAGCATCTGCTAGCAGCCTAATGTAGTATGTCTAATTAGTCGAAGATAAAAACCGGTAATTAATCGTTTTCAGCTCATTTAAAGATTTTCTGTCTATCATTCTTTGTCAAACTAGTCTAAACTTTATCCAGGGTGTTTTTAGAACATACAGCTAAATGCAGTATGTCTAATTAGCCTAGGCTAATAACCGGTAATTAATCGTTTTCAGCTAATTTAAAGATTTGCTGTCTATCATTCTTGTCAGACTAGTCTAAGCTTAATCCGGGGTATATTAAGACCTTTCATCTGTGTGAAAATACGCGGGGAAGGTGTCTTATTTACGTGTAATAGAGTGCCAACATCTCTACTAGCGTCTGATTAGCGCCCGCTAGTAACTTAATGGGCCTCAGTGACAGAAGTGGAGCTGGCCCATCATTGCTCTTAGCTGTAAATGAGCTAGACTGCATGCGCTGCCCCGCAGCTGCTAGAAGCTCTAATGAGAGGCTATAGATTAGCACTTCAAACCTGACCCCATCCCTCTTTTTCTCCCTCTCCCTCTCTCTCTTTCCCTTTTGTCCGTCCTCACATCCTTCTAGCCATCTTTCGTCAACCGTCTCTCTTTCCGAACAGCTTGTTCTCTCATTTCTTCTCGTTTGCACTGCCTCTGTTCACGGCCTTTAATTCTTTGGCTCTCGCTGTCACTTCATCCCTCCGTTCCTTTAGCTCACCCTCCATGTCTTTGACAGACAGTCTCCAGCCACCTTTCCCTTTATCTCTCTCTCTTTCTCTCTCTCTCTCCCTCTCTCCTGCTGTCTAAATTTGTCTTCCCTCGTTCTCTCTTTTTCTCGCTGCTTTCCTTTGTTCCTCGCACGAAGGCCGTCCTGAGGGACAGTACCATCTGATGGTTGTCTCCCATAATGACAGTGAAGATGTAGGCCAGAGTTGCGCCCGTGCATGACCACCTGCGCCTCCTCAAAACATGTGCGCTGGTGTTACTGCGCCGTCGAGGCGTTTCTGGGGATTCGGCCAATGGCTGCTGCACATTCACACCACAGGAAAAGACTGTAGGGCACTCTAAAGCACAGCGATGTGCACGTCAGCCCTGTCACAACATAACCCGGAGCCGTCCAACCGGTGACTATATAGTAGAAGATCATTAAAATACACCGTAAGGAGCATTGTAGTCACTTCAAGCCATTTCTGATCCATTTCTGTTGGTCCATTCATCGTTATTCATCAGTTACTATGCAAAGGGTGCATGGTGTTTTCCAAATGGAGCAAAACATTGAATGACAGAACTGTGATAATACACCGCCAACTACGTTTAAACACCCGTCAATGTGAAAACAAGCTAACACGTCAACTACAACACGTTTTTCTGCTCATTTTAATGGACAGTTTCCATGTATTAGTGAAGTTTAACAGATTGGGAACACACCCAAACCTGTATATGACTGAGATACAGTTTATCTGCTTCACGTGGGTCTGCAAAGAGGGCAGCTTCACTCCGTTATAACAACAGAACAATGGACAGTGCTTCTCAGTAATGTCTCTTTAAGATTAATAACTGAATACTGAGCCCTGGGATAAATAACACAGGAGCCTAATACGCATAACCAAAAATTCCAGATGTGAACTCTAATGCATTTATAAGCATGATCTTTGCACTCAAAGACTACTCACTACTGCCCAACTGAATTATCATATGTCAATATTCACATTCTGTGATTTTATCAGTAGTGTAG
Source organism: Prochilodus magdalenae (assembly GCA_024036415.1). Classification (NCBI taxonomy): domain Eukaryota; kingdom Metazoa; phylum Chordata; class Actinopteri; order Characiformes; family Prochilodontidae; genus Prochilodus; species Prochilodus magdalenae. The sequence goes on from JAMWET010000955.1 coordinate 31,841, forward strand.
GTCAAAAAATTTTATCACCAAAGTCAAAGAAGTTATTACTAACATGAACACACAAGATAAGGGAAAAAATGTTTGATGTTTGTTGATGTTTGTTTGTTTTTTATATGTGTATACATAATACATCTAATACCTATATGTGTATATATGAAATATATTATATATATATTGTATACAGTATAGAATAATATATTATAAAAACATTGTAATTGTATATTATATATCAAATTATATATAAAATGAATTATTATATAATAATATAATTATATCAATAAAATTATATACAAATTAAATATAAAAACAATGTTTATATATGCGTAATAAATAATAAAAGGTGTAAACATGTGTAAATAAATATATAATAGATATATAAATACTCTATAAATATATATTATATATATTATATATATATATATATATTATATATTATATTTTTTATATGATATATATATATAATGTATAATATGTATATATTGTATATATTTCTGTATTATTATATAATAATAATAAAAAATAAAATTATATATATATATAATTTATTTTTCATTTATTATATAATATATTATTATATATTATAGATTATGTGTATATATATCTATATATATATATATATATATATATATATATATATATATATATATATATATATATATATATATATATATATATATTGTTTGTTTTTTTTTTTTTTTTTTTTTTTTTTTTTTAATTATTATTATTATTTCCCAAAAATCTATATCAGCACCGGCCACAAAAACATTCAAAATGCTCAAATCAGTTGTGTCCTAATATGTCACGCACACATGCCCATACACAATAGATGCAAAGGCATCTTCATCCCTGCCACCCACAGGCTTGACATTTTCGTGAACACGGGCCGAATTACGAGGTCATTTAGGCTGATTATGCGTGTGACTTGGCCCAGTGTGTACATACTGAAGGTTTTAGGGCTGCAGCTGTGCATGTAGCACCGGCTAATGATGGGCTGCTACCCTTTCCTGTGGGTTAATGTACATGGCAATGCTCTGGTTCATACAGGAGCGTCTTTAAAACAGTTTGACTTTCACTCGTAAACATCCATCAGTCAGCCTGCATGAGCTAACGAACACAGATGCCAGCAAAGACGCACAGCAGCGCTAATCAGCATCCCTGCTCAGGCTAACGGACAGAGATGTAAACAAACACACTCATCAATCACTGCCAGCACCTCTCGGTAGCAGGCTGGTGACCCAGTCGGGGCGGATCGGCGAGAGGAAATTGCACGGCGGATGAGAACAAAGTGCGAGGGTAGCCAAGAAACTTTTCCTCACTTTACTGTGACAAAGTGAGCGAGGCACTGAAATTAGGGTGGAGGTGGCCTCTGGCAATGCAATGTAGATCATCTATTTTCTCATTCCCTTTTTCCTTTTTTTCCCTTCTTTCTCCTCCTTTCCTTTTTCCTTTTTTTTTTCCGGAGCGCTCCGTCCTCCCTGCATCTGGGATGTGTTCAAGGGCGTAGCGGCGCAACTTCTTTTCGAGCGAAGCTCTCCAGGGGAACAGGCCTGATGTGGGATCAGGTTCTGCTTTAGTGGTATGATTGTATTTAGTAGGATATGAAAGGTTACACTGATCCTAGACCAGGCCTCAGATAAGTTCCGCTGACCCGCGTTTATCAGACACCTGAAATGAGGCTACGCATGCTAATCTGGGATCTAGGTATTTCATATTTAGTCAGATATGAAACCGGACTGCTGGTATGGACAGAATATCGATATTGCGATTGTACCGTGACTGCAGTTAACACCTTGTGACATGGGGAAAGGTTGGCCTGTAGGTCTGGGACGATACATCGAAAAATCAATACATCATGAAATAATTATCAATAAAAATCAGTACTTTAACTCCTTAAAATGATTCAGTTATACATCACTACTGTAGCAAACGTGTTATTCTTTATTTATAGTAGTTAAAATCAAATAAAATTTATATTAATATTATATTAATAATTTTTTTATATGTAAATCAATGTATTTTATTTTTCCCACGTAATGTGGGACCAGATCTAATGGCCCATTCATAATGAAGCTCTAGCTATGCTAAAAAAAATATTGGAAAATATATCCTGAATTTCCTTTCGGTTGTTTTTCGTTTTTTTAATAAAAGTGTTTGATGTAGCATGTAAACATTACTGAGGTTTAAAAACATATCACTCACTTCCCACTTCATTCGGCCCAACTGTGAAAACGTGTTTTTGTGATGTCATGAAAAACAACATATATACATATCCATCTACTCCGGATCTACAGCAGTCTAGCCCCGCCCATTCAGACTGAAGTTATAAGGGGTGTTTCAGCACTGGCTGCTTTCCAAATCAGGCTCAATACAGGCCAGCCAACCAGAAAAGAGCTCATTAACATACGTCGGTTGAACACACCTGTTTTATCTCAAGCGATAAAGAGAGGTCTAAAAAAAAAAAAAAGTTAATTGATTTCATCTCATTTATCAATAACTATCAATAATTCGATAAGTTATTTAGCATTACCAAAACAATTTAAGATTATTGTTAGATTATAGGAAAGACTGGATTAATTAGAGGCTCATTTGCATATTTAATATTACAAAGACCTATACAGCTATATATATATATATATATGTAACAGTTCTACCTTTCCTTCTGTATCATTTATATATAGATATAGATATATACCTGTAATGTATAGGGAGAACCCTAGATCCAATTAGTTTGATTTGCACAGATGGCCTAGTAATGAAAAAATAATAATTAATCATAAATTAATAATAATAATGACTAAATAACTAATATATTACATCCTATTCAATATGATTAACGTTATTATATAATATTATTATATACTAATATGATAATATTAAACATATTTTTACCATTATTATTTACAAATATTTTATTATAATATTTATTAGTTTGTTTTGTATATATATATATATATATATATACATTAATAAATATTATTATTAAATATTATTAAATATTATATATTATATTATATATATATATATATATATATTTTTTTTTTGGTAATATATATATATATATATATATATATATATATATATATATATATATATATTGAGGATCGCTATGTTTAGTACAGTGCATGTCCAAACAACTCAGCCTAGCATGAACACCAATGTTTAAAATTGTCCCCAGTGGAAAAACTCAAGTAGTCGGAATGTGCACTTGTTTTATCCGGACTGCCACATCTATGATGTTGAACAGCGCTATAGGCTTCCGAGGGAAACTGCTAAAGCTGTCAGTCAATAAATGAATAAGTAAGAGACAGCGGGAGCGCTTTAACAGGCCTGTGGGTCTTTAATGTAATACACGGTTAAAGGTCCAAGCGTCTGGACAGGGTGAAATGTGTTCATGTAATAGGAGGTTATGTCGCGTTCCGCCCGCGCTCCCAATTCATATTCCAGAAGGCTGAGATAACGTTCTAATTACACGTTCTGGAATTGCTTAAGATCCGAAAGAAAATCCAGACATTCCTGCAGAGTTCCTGGGCATAACCTGAAAAAAAAGGAAAACAGAGCCTTTCCGTCCAGCCCGTTACAGCGCAGGCCACTCCGTCCCTCCATCCCTCGGTCCCTCCATCATTTCATTAAAGGAGTGTTATTAAAATCCACTTAACGGCGCGCGCAGCACTGCGCGATGGAAAGTATGCAGTAGGCCAACAGGCCCCGGAAAGTCTGACCCTCCACATCTGCTTCGAATCTGTTTAAAACACACGGCCCACGTTCGCTCGATCACTTGTCTTACACACCCTGAGAAACGGGGGGAGTGAGAGGGGAAAGGACGGAGAGATAGAGAGCAAGAAGAGAGAGAGAGAGAGAGATAGCGAGCAAGTACGTTTCTGTGTTGTGACGGCTTCGGCTGTGTGGACAGCGAGGGAGCTCGGCGCTGTTTGAACAACCCCCGTCCTCTGGTGCAACAGGAACGTGCCAGATAGCTTTGAGGGGTTAGCACAGTTACGCTAAGGTCTCCCAACCGCTCGTCTGGTGAGGCGACAACACAAGCAGGCACGGATGCAATCAGACAGTCCGATAAACGCCAAGATACTAAACCAGCAAGGTATAACGATCTGCTTGGGTACAGCCGACAGGTTTCAAATCAGATGCCATCAATCACACACCTAACGACCCATTGCTAGTACACATGTCCACGTTCACCCGAGGTTAGCCCATGCCGTCAACGCCGGGACGGATTTATAAACAATGGGCTACATCATCCATCCTCAGGAAGAACGGTGGTGGATCAGTGTTAGACTGCGGTTGCCATGAGTTGCCAAAAACATCCCCGATGCACTAAGAGACATTACATCATAGCCACACGTCCCACATCAGCCAGGAACCCGCTAGGAGAGAGGAGTTCCATGACCGAGAACCTTGCAACAGTGATACACCACCAACACAAACACTGACGAGGACAGCTCAAGCTTTAAGCCAAGAGAAGAGGAGTCAAAGATGGATAGATAGATGAAAGGATGAAAGACACAAGAGCTGGAAAGAGGAACTGGCCTACAAGGCTTTCCCCTCCTTCGACACTTTGTTGGGCTTCATGCTTACGACGGCTTTGCAACATCGCCACGATGTCACAGAGCTCACGTTCGGCATCCATCATGCATGCATCCGTCCAACCAACCGTCAAGCATAGTCCAACGATATCACTTACATCACTCATGCACGTGGGTTTCTTCGCCGACAGAGCATTCCGGAAGCGGCGGGAGGTTCGGAAAACCCGGTGAACCCTTAGGAAATGCTCTGTCGGTGAGGACACCGGAAGCAACTTGTCCTTTACGAAGAAATCAAAAGGTGACTTACAAGATCTCATCGTTCTGGAACTCCAGCAGGCCATGGCTGTCCTCAAAGTCCTCGCCACCTCCTTTGGCCGAGCCTTCAACGGTCTTGTAGGGTACCATAACAACACCGCGGGCTCCAGACGTGCGGAGCACCTTCACCTCCATCACGCCTACGCTCTCACTAACGTGGATCACGGGCTCTTCGAACGTGAAGATCCCCGCATGGTCATCGTCGAAGATAGTGACGGTCGCGGTGGAGGGCAAGCCGAGATTCGCGATGGTCTCCACGTGATTGGCCTCGGCGGTCTCAGGCTCGGCCCCTTCGTGAAGGACTCGGACGTTGCTGAGGTGGATGTGAAAGTTTTCGTCCTCCTCAAAGATGTCATCGTCGATGATGCCAACGCGGATCTCCTTTTGCGTCTCGCCCGGCTTGAACACGACTGTGCCCTCGGTGAATTCGTAGTCCGAGCCGGCGTTCGCGGTGCCGTCTTCGGTGCGGAAATCGACCGACACCGTCTGGTTGATGTCGCCGCCGCGCCTCATCACGTTTACCGCCACAGTCCCGCAGTTCTCCAGGCACTGGTACGAGCCGGGTTCGAAGAAGATCTTGGAAATGGGGTCGTTTTCACCGGTGTCGCTGCGCACCTCGTGCATGCTCACCGCCTTACGGGCCTGGTCCGCCGCATGTTTCTTCAAAATGTTGCCGGCACCGGTCATCAGCCGTGTGGCCTGGCAGCGGTAGAAGGCGCGGCTCTTCTGCTGCTGGCTGAGAACCTGGTAGTTGGCGAGTTCGATCAGCTGCTCCATTTCCTTGTCGGGGTGCTTTTGCTTCAGCTCCTTCAGGATCTTCGCCATGTCCCGCCTGGCCTCCTCCTCGTCCAGATCTTTGTCCTCCAGGTCCAGTGTCAGGGTCCCATCCAGAAAGTCCACCGCGTGAGAGTTCAGCATCTTCCCGTCCATTTCGATGTCCACTTTAGATGGAAGCGGACGATCACCCTCAGTCTCGATGATCATGCCACGCTGCCTGCCGGCCCGGTACCGCTTGTAGACGTACTTGTAGAAGAGGAGACGCCGGTCGGCTATCCAGGCAAAGACCACGCAGATGGGGAAGAAGAAGAGAGTGAGGAGGCCTTCCCAAACGTGGACGACACCCGGCGAGATGACCGCCAGGATCAGGTAGAGCCACAGGTAGGCGAAGATGCTCCAGGCGGCGGTGACAAAGAACACGCGGAGATGCTTGACCTTCCGATGCTCCCCATCCGGAACCACGTAGACGCAGATCCCAATAATCACGAACATGTTGAAGGCGGCACTGCCCACAATGGTGGCGGGGCCGAGGTCGCCGGCTTCGAAGTTATGTCCGCACACTTCGATGACAGATAGTAGAATTTCAGGTGCGGAGGAACCCAAAGCCATGAGAGTGAGGTTGGACACGGTCTCGTTCCAGATACGTACAGTGGTAGTCGTCGTCTCTCCATTGGGTTTCTTAATGGTGATCTCTTTCTCCTGCGAAGTGATCACCTCGATCGATGCCATGAAGCGATCGGCGATGATTGACACCCCAAGGAACATGTACACCAGCGCCACGAAGTAGACAGTGGCCCGTGCCACCTTGTCCCCAAACGAGGGGTTCTGGGGCTCCCACACCGGTAGAATAACGCCAGGCTTGCACTCAGTGGTGCCCCCACAGGGATCCGATTTGTTGGCGGACGTGTTATGGCTGGAGCTGTGGTCTTGCACATTCTCCGCCATTACGCGGTGGAAGTTGGTGAGCAGTATCACCACGATCACCACATACTGGAGCCCCATCGAGAGGTACGAGGAAGTCTTGGGATGCCTCAACATTCTGGAATCGGTGACAGATAAACCTGTGGGACGGAGAGAACAGTAAGGGGTGATGAACGAGTCAACACAAGGAAGGAGTGCAGTGTAAACGGATGATCTAAGAGCCGTGCGGCGTTGTTAGAGGCAGGAAGTTACGGAGACTGGCGCTGGCTGACTTGCGCGCATGACGGAGCGGACCGGGATGAAATCTTGGCCATGGGAATTTTATGACGGAACGATTCTGTCAGGGATGGAGACGCGAACCATGTAGCATGCACAACGGTATATGAGAGCTGGCTTTGGGAAGTGCTTGCCGGTATATGGCTGCAGGGAAAGGGGGACCACTGGCCTCGGAAGCAGGACGCTGCTACGGCAGGCTATTGGACGGGATCCACTTATTCCGATTGGGAATACATGTCGGATTATGTGTTCCCTGACTTTCTTTCCCATATCTTTCCCAATATCTTTCCCATATTTTATCCTAATGGATGCACAGACGACCTGTGACCGACTCCACACGCGTCCCGTGTGCCCTAGCAGGATGTCCTACAGGAGGCTAATGGTCTCTAATGCTCACCACTGAACCAATTCCCACCAGGAAGCAAAAGCATCAGGTTTTAATCCCAGTGGTCAGTTTAGCAGCAGGGTCCTCGCGTGCGCGTGCCGTTTCATTCATTGAAACGTGTTCACGATCGCACGCTGAAACGAACCTAGCCTACTATGCGCACGTCCAAATCTCCGAACGCATGTCATCCCGTAACCTCAGCTCACCTACGCCAGACCCGTTCTCCGCCAGCTGCTGTTGCGCATCTAAGCCCGTGCACCGCGCATGGTGTGTCTCGAGACACGCTGCTCCGCTACAACATCCCAACGGAGTGGACCTGGCATCCCGAAGCCGAAGCGGCACATCCGCACGGACGGGTTCGGTTCCGTCCAACCAAGTTTCACGTGCACGAGCACATATCCTATCAGACCGCGCACAAAGCAGCAGCCGCAGTGGTTAGTTCGCTCCGGGCAGCCGAACGAAGCCCTCCGGTCTAACGCTAGTAGTGGGTGGGAAAGAGGGGAGTCCCGTAACAGACCACTCCGGGGTCCCGTCCCAAAGCAAGGCGACCCCCCCCTCCACGAACCGTACCGTAACTCGGCTGCAGCGTGTAAGAAAGCAAGCGGGTCTTACCTTTACCTCGTGCGGTAGGGAGGAAGGAGAGGTCAGGGCAAGTGTGGAGTCCTCCGCGTCCAAGCTCGCATTCGTCTCGGTGGGTTTTTGTTGGTGGTGTTTGGTGGTGGTAGTGATGATGGTGGAGGTGGTGGTGGTGGGTAGGAGGGGGTAGGTGGTGGTGGCGGCGGCGGCGGCGGCGGTGGTGGTGGTGTGTGTGTGGGGGGGGGGAGTTTGCTTTATATGCGCGAGACGGAAGGGTTAGATTCACTCCTCGGTTCCCATACGCGCACACACACACATACACGCACGCACGGGCACGCTCGAACGCGCGCGCTCGCACACACACATACGGGATATTGTTTTTTTTTTTTTTTTTTCGGGGAGGAGGAGGAGGAGGAGGAGGAGGAGGAGGGGGGGTCCTTTCTTTCCCGTGACTGACCCGCAGCGATCAGATGGCCGATGCTTCTTCAGCAGATCCCGCGCTTCAGAGGGCAGCGATCTCCAGCGCGCGCCAGTTCTTCCTCATTCTTTTCCAGCCGTCCCCCTCGCTCTCTTTTTCTCGCGCGCGCGCTCTGTGGCTGTCTCTCTTTCTCTCACACGCGCTCTGCCTCTCTGTCTCTCTCTCTCTCACTCCCTCTCTCTTCCTCGTGCGTGTATGTGAGAGTTAAAGCTGCGGCGGAGCTCCGGAGTGGGACTCTGCTGCTCTTGAATGGGGGAGCGACTCTCTCTCTCTCTCTCTCTCTCTCTCTCTCTCTCTCTCTCTCTCGCTCTCTCTCCCACACCCCCCTCTCTCTCTCTCATACGCTACGCACCGTGATTTGGAGCCCCCTCTAAACAGGACCCTCCTCCTCCTCCACCTATAACGTGGTGAAGCAGCACTCAGCCCCCTGCATCTGCCTCGCTCTCACAGCTCCTTCCATTACAGTCCCAGCTATCAATCAGCAATCAGATAAAGCCCATCCAGCATGAATACATCCAAAGCAAGCCAACACAATGATACTACCCAATCAAAACAGCGTAGGTGCAATAACCCCGCCCCCTCCTCTCTCTCTCTCCATCGGTTATAAATGTTTACTATAGAAACTGCCTATTTTGCCATATAAGGACATGTTCTATGTCTTTATCATTCTTACCATGTGTTAATCCTTATCCTTAATAGATTATTAATTAATGGTGTCCTGTGATAAGCCATCCCATGCAGCTTGAACATCCTCACACAGTTCCTGCAGATGGTGCAGTAGGGGTGGAGGTGGAGTGACACCAGGCCTTCTGGACGTGTGACAGCAAACCGTTCACCTTGGTGCTGACCACGGTGCCTCCACACACGGATTCGTTGGTCGTCCCCACCAAGACTAAAGGGAGATCCATGGCTGAAGATGATTCCATGACAGTCTGGTACGACACCACTGCAGTCTGTGGTGACGGTGACGTGGTGTTAAGGACAGTCGTGGTGACGGTCTGTGGCCATGTTGTCCTGCGTGGTGCTGGCACTATCAGGATGACTCATGGAGGACAGTCGAAGGTCCGCAGTTGTAGTGGTTTGGTCAGCCTGGTGCATTGGCAAGGCCCGTCTTCAAACCTATGCAGCAAGTTTCATTCCTACCGGCTGACTCCTTCTGGGTGCAGCTATTTGTGCAGCTATTCATTTGATGATAAGTGTATTTTTAATTGAATGCTAGTGGCGTCGTCCATTTCAGCCTTATCACCTGTGAGTAAGCACACTGGGCTGCCGCTGGTATGAAAAGGGCTCTATAAATATTATAGATATTATTATGATTCATGGTGAAGACATGCATTCAGGCTTGTCCAAGGGGACATACAAGAAGTCCAATGTAAACTGTGGATCGATGGCATGGGGCGGATCTTTGGAAAATGGTAGGTCCCAGCTTCATGCATTTGCTCAGGAAGTAACAGGAACAGGAAGTAACTCAATACATCAAAGCAGCCTTCTTACAAAACGAATCAATCACGCAACCCCATACAGGCCCCCCAAGCAGATAGGCTTCACTCACCCAACAGTCCGTATCACTGGAACCAAAGACCACCATTTTCAGATGGACCACGGCCTGGTTCTCTGGGCCTCTCCCAGGTTCGTCAACAGCCTTCCTACCTAGCCAACCACGAAACTCGCAGACCGAGCTGTCCTGTGTCCCTTTCAGTCAAACCGCCTTGTTTACATCTCAATCCATTAAGAGGCTTTTCCAATTAACCCATAGACCATATTATTGTAAAAGGTCTTTGGGAATGATGGATGGAAAACAGCATTCCTCTTGGGGACCAGCCTTAGTGTAGGGCTACCCTCTAGAAGTCGGCGAGTCGAATCGTCAGTCGGAGACCCTTTAAGTCAACTGACAACAGTGACTAATTATTTTTTCGTAAAACAGACTAAAGCTTACAGAAATGCACAAGAACATTAAGAATGTAAATATACATGTTAATAATTATTAAAGGGGAATAATAAATATATATAAAGTTTTAGCTGGGCTGTGATGCAGGCTTGCTAAGAAATTAAATCCACAGGACGGCGTGCGCTAGCGGTTCACCGCTGAAGGAAGCTAAAGCTGTGAAGCTGAGAAACATGGGGGGGACGATGTCACAGAGGAAGTCTGGAGGAGCTTCTGAAGAAGAGAATCCGAACTAATGAAACAGAATTCTGCTCGTCATTTAGTCAGACACCCAACACTGCTCCAAACGAGGGAGCTGACTTTCGGTTTAGACGTAACGGCTGTTTGCGGCGAAGGAGAAACGGACCGGAGACGCTTGTTTTATTATAATTCCGTTATTTTAGACCCTAAATTACAGATATGTTTATTTATTCGTCTACAGCTACGATATCTTTATTTTAAGATAACTACAGTCACTTAATACGCCTGCCGATAAACGAGAGATAATGATTTCAGCGCGGGGAATATAATAAACGGTTTCAGGTCTACCATTCTTCTCTTCATCTAATAATAATGTAAATATGGACTAATCTGGTTTTATTTAGCAGGTCATTATTTATGAGAGATGAAAGACGAAGGGTCCTCCTACTGAAGAAGCGGTTAAAAGTGAGATTAAAAGACTATAAGCTATAAGCGCTAATGTTTAGCATTAACACGAGCTGCTGCCCGACGCTGTATCCTGTAATTAAATCAGGCACCAGTTCAGGTCGATCATCATAAGTCCCACCTCTTTTAGTTCAGAAATATGTTCCTGTGACTCTGCTGACTTTCTAAATGAGGAGGATCAGATCTGAACCGTGTGCAGACTGATTTACTGAGTACTAGATAATGTACATGGAGAAAAAACATGAATGAGTAGTCGAATCGTCGACCAGGAAGGGGCGAATCCGATTCGACTGGCAAGTTGGGTACAGCCCTACTACAGTGTCACACTATTTTCCATCTTTCTGGTATTATTTGGTCCCCACAAAGACCTAAATACACCCCGCCCCCCAACACACACTCCCTGAGCTGTTAAAATGGATTACCTGGATCTGGATTTGAATCCCGGAGACCAGTATATGGAGATCAAAGTGTAAGCGTAATCACACCTACTGTACCTGAGGATGGTGTTTGACACAGGGATTACATGGACATGGCCCTGGAAGCTTGGGATAACGAGAGCAGTGTGGGAAACCCAGCTGGGTCCCTAGTCTAGGCCTCTGTCTAGAGGATCTATCTCCCATACTCTTTAATGTGGCTCAATGTGATACCAGGCCAACCCCTCACTGTGACCAAGATGGTCTATATTTAACGGTTTCTTGGGGCATAGTGTAGGTCATGCTGTCAGTGTGGCTTTCTCAGATTACCGCTGCTTGTTCTTTGACATAATTGCTTGCACGTCGCCTGTAGGAACGACATAGAACCTAAGCTCACAATGATTCACTAATGCCTTGTATGACAAATCAGTCTTGGTCATGGTTCCACTTGTTTGGCACTTGTCATCCCAGTCACTAGATGGCAACAGGGGTTCCGCTTTACCCTGGATCCATGGTTTAATGGACGGTTTAAATGCTCAGGAATATCGAGGCAAGATATTTGGGTTATGCTTCGTGATCTTGTCCACAGATTCAAGGGAATCACAGGTGGAGAGATGGAGATGAAATTCTTTAGACGCAGGAACAACAGAACTCTGTGGAGTAGGCCTCAAGGTGAGGGACTGAAGGTGATGCTAGTTCATGTGGAACTGGTACCCTACACCCCATTGGGCAGTCGAGAGAACTAGGTCAGCATATCAGAGAAGTTAAACTGGCTCAGTGCCTTAGGGTGCTCGGGTGCTTGTTATTGTGTCAGTTCTGCGCCCGACTCCTCCGAATGATGCTGAGCTCTCATATCATTTAATAAGGTCTGCCGAAACAAAGGGAGTTCCGGTATTCCCCTGACTGTGACAGTGGATGCTAAGACGTGATGCTAAGATGTTAACCAATTGGATGGAGGTCTTATACCTATAGCTTGGCGAAAAATCTCAATTGGAAAAGTGTTAAGAGTGAGTGAACCGTTTATGGTTTACCATGTTTCTCCAGAAATAAGGTCACCGGACAAAAAAAACTCAAGTCAACTTTCATATTTAAGGTGGTAGTAACTTCAGACTCCTGCAGATGGCGCTTCATTAGGAAGATGGGGCTATAAAAACCTGCAGGGTGTGAGTGATGGGATCCATAGATTGGGAGGAGGTGCTACAGTGCAGGGAATGTCTCGTTTCATGTGTGGAAAACGCTCCAGAGATGTTAATGATTGGCTAAAAGAGGGGACTGCATGTGGGCGTGGCCAAAGACCATAGTGTGAAGGAAGTAGCTGAATCTGCAGGTGTATGGAAGCAGCGTATGGTCATGTGGGTCTACCAGCAGTGGATAAAATCCCAGTCTACAGGGAATTCTACTCGGAATTGTGCCAGGGGAAGCATCCACCAAATCTGGAACCAACTGACCAATTCTTTGATGGACGAGTGGCTGAACACTAATGTGGCTACATCCAGAAACTCCATAAACTGAGCTTATAACCCTATAACTTAATCATATTTTCACGTGAGTTCAGAAAGTGGATTTAGAGGACAGTATAAACAAATTAGACAAAAAATATTATAGTTGGTTGTTTATTTATTGAGCAAAATGATGCGTACGTGGTGAAAAAGTATGTGAAGCTCTAGGATAAGTAGCTATTGTTAAAGACAATACTAAAAGGTGAAGGTGAAATTAGAGTCAGGTGTGGTGAAATTAATTAGAGTCAGGTGTGGTGAAATTAGAGTCAGGTGTGGTGAAATTAATTAGAGTCAGGTGTGGTGAAATTAGAGTCAGGTGTTTTCAATCAGTGGGATGGGAATCAGACGTGAATGGCCTCCCTGTCATATTTGAGAACAGGCATCTATCAAAGTCAGATTTTCAGGTGTCAAGGTGTCATGGCACGAACAAAGGACATTCCGAGGAACCTCAGAAGAAGAGTTGGTGATGCTCTTCTGGCTGGAAGGGCTACAAAACCATCTCAGAGTCAGACAGATTATGTGCAAATGGATGAAACAAAAAACCACTGACCACTGTTACCTTTGCCAGGAGCAGTTAACCAACAACCAGCACTCCAGGAGCAAGACGTGTAATAGTCCGTAAGGTCTCAAAGGGGTCCAGGAAACTTTCAATCAACTAAAGGCTTACAATGGCTAACACAATGGTCCACCTTCAGGAGGAACACTAGCCCACAAAGGAGTGTATAGCGGGGTCATATGGATAAAACCACTGCCCTCTGAATATAGCATTTTGTCTGATCTACAGTTTTCTGGAGATCACACGGAGAAGCCAGTGGGCTATTGCAAAAAAGGTTTATGGACAGATTAGACTGGAGATTCTGTCTGGAGCAAGCTTAACACTCCAGCATTCCACCATAAGAACCGTATCCCATCTGTGAAACATGGTGGTGGTAGTATCATAGGTTTAACCAGTTGTGCTGCATCTGGTCCAGAATGGCTAACTATCCATGATGAAGAAATGAACTCTGAAGAGGAAAAAGCAAAACGCTGTGAGGCTAGCTTGTGCTTCCTCTGAACATGCATGGAGGCGCTAACTGCTAATTCTGTTCCATCAGCTTACAGACACCTGCGTTAGCTAACATCGCACTGAGCGATGGCGGCAAGGGAGAATCATCCTAGAGAGAGCGAGGCCGATGATACCGCCACAAATGAGTAAGGCATCACAGGGATCCTTCTCCTGACACCGGGGCCAACACTGCGACAGCTGCGCTACATGGGAGCCCCAGGTTGTTCTTTTGGAATGCTTTCTTTTAGGGATTTTCAGTGTTAGCTTTAGCATGTAAGCTAACATTTAAAGCTTCTACAGTTACTTCATTTACTTTGAACTCCTAAACACAACACAACTCTCGCCACTTGCCACCATGACTTGGACTTGGAGCTTCACTGGCAGTCCAGTACAAGAGGTCAAGCTTCCCAGCACTAGTTCAAAAGGATTAGGTCAAACGAATGGCCTCATAAACATAAAGAGTTGGCAGTCATCGGAAACGTCTGGCATCAGCACAGGCCCTCCTTCCTTCAATCACTCAGACATAGCACTACGGGTTCAACTTTGAGGGTGGTTCAGTGTTAATGGTAACTGGTTATTGATCAACTCCATTTTATTGCCTGAAGTAATAAACATATTTACAGTTCAAAATACTAGTCGTAAAAAAGTACAGTTCTGCGAGAGGTCCTTGAGATCTCTGAGGCCTCTTAAGTAACAGAACCTTATTGATACGGTACTTTTTGGAACAATTTATCCCTGGGCCCTTTGGGACCAGGCCCCGGATTGATCTGAGCCGACATAATAACCCATGTCAAGCCAAAGCCATTGTCATCTAATGGTAGAAAACAAACAGCATGCATGAGCAGCTGCCACTAACAGGCCTAAAGTTACATTAGTTGAACTTTAAACCCATTCTGTGCCAACCTCAAAGCCCCATCCACCACTGTTCCGGTTCGTCTTTAAAGGGTTATCTATATCTATTGTGGCATTCTGCAATAAACTGGCAGCGAACGAATGCTCTTGCCCTTTTCTCTTGAGACATGGTAAATATCGCCTCCTTTCTGCTGTTCCCATCAGGTGGATTTGAGTTGGATGTGGTTCAATTTGGCACAGGTGATGTCAGATCTGCTCTAAGCTGAAGCTGGAGAAGGGTCAGATCACAGGGCTCAGGGAAACGGGATGGGCTTATCGACGTATCGTGAGCTATACCGGATGTGCGGGTATTACCACAGCACGGCGTTGGTGGCTGTGGGTGGAAGAAGGCATGCACTAGCGATGTGAGGGATCTGGGAGACCTACACAGACCACTGAGAGGGAACATTGTCTGAAGTGTGCGGCGTGAGCCAACAGCTACCATTGCAGACACTGAGGAAGCAGTGATGGCCTCAATGAGTGTACATGCACACAGACCATTACGCCGACTGCCCTTAACACCATGTAGACGTCGCCAAAGACCGCACTGGTGTCATGACTTAGAATGGTAGCGGGTCATCTTCAGTGAGGAGTCTCGCTGTAGTCTTGGTGGAGACCAATGACTAATCCGTGTGTGGAGGCACCGTGGTCAGCACCAAGAAGACCGGTTTGTTGTTACATGTCCAGAAGGCTTGGTGCCATCAACACTCTTACCGCACCATCTGCAGGAACTGTGTGAGGATGTTCAAGCCGCATTGGGATGGATTATCACAGGACACCATTAGGAACCTCTACAGCTCCATACCGAGACGTCTGGCATGTTGGGTTAGCAAACATGGCGGCCCGACGCCATACTGAGAGACAGACTTCTGTATGTGTAGCTCAATAAATATTGATCATATCAGTCTAAATTCATCATCAGTTATTGATCCTGGTCACCTTTATCCTCCTTCCCAACAGCACCGCACTCCCACACCTCCTTCTGGACGCTGCTAATCTTTTCATGATGAGTGTATTTCCCCCTGACTCCTGTAGTTAGCCCACCTTCACCGGACCTGCTAATGTTGGTTTGTTAATTCCAGGTTTCCAGCTAACATCGAAAGGCATTCATTGGTCAATCCACAAATTGGTACACTGGAAGAGCAACATGGCCTGTTGTCCTGCAAGCGCTGGCGCGGTGGGTGCGGCCAACGGTTGAATAAGTCCAGTACATATTTCAGGTATTTCCATAACTCATAAAATAATGATTCACACTGTGTTTACCTAGTGTTTGATAAAATGGTCGTGGATCATGGAACCAAGCTCTGACAGGTTCATTCTTCTTTGACTTGTGTTGAGTGCTTTTCATGGTTTGACTCATTCTCTTTTACTGCATGGCTAATGCTGCCCTGCTCTGGGATGCGCTACCGTCCTGCTCATGCACCGTCGGTGAAAGCGCCAACCTAGTAGCATGGGCGCTGTAATGAAACCAGGACATGCTTACGTTGCAAGGCTGAGGCCTATACACATGGATAACCTAGGAAGGTAAGTCAAAGTGAAAGTGAAAGTGAACTTTATTGTCATTCAGGCTTTACAACCGGAGTGCAAAGCTGAACCAGACTGTGTTTCAGTTTCAATGTGTAAATGTAACCATAGTAGAAGCACACAAGACATACTAGTAACATAACAGTGCAGATGAGACATACAGGGGTTGGACAATGAAACTGAAACACCTGTCATTTTAGTGTGGGAGGTCTCATGGCTAAATTGGACCAGCCTGGTGGCCAATCTTCATTAACTGCACATTGCACCAGTAAGAGCAGAGTGTGAAGGTTCAGTTAGCAGGTAAGAGCACAGTTCTGCTCAAAATACTGCAATGCACACAGCATTATGGGACATACCAGAGATCAAAAGAGGACAAACTGTTGGTGCACGTCTTGCTGGCGCATCTGTGACCAAGACAGCAAGTCTTTGTGATGTATCAAGAGCCACGGTATCCAGGGTAATGTCAGCATACCACCAAGAAGGACGAACCTCCACCAGCATCACGTAGTGACCTGGCCACTATCCTGCAAGAAGAATGGCTTAAACTCCCTCTGACCACTGTGCAGGACGCAGTATATGTCATTCCCAAGACCAACTGGCGCTGTATTGGCCGCAAAAGGAGGCCCAACACCATACTAATAAATGACTGTGGTCTAAAACCAGGTGTTTCGGTTTCATTGTCCAACCCCTGTATGTAAACTTAACACTGTAGCTGTAAACTTGGACACTGGAAAGTGATAAAGTGCTGGATTATACTAAACTGAGATTATTGCACATCATTTAGCAGCATTAAAAAAATATGTGAGTTGAAATAAATGTTATATAATAATAATACTGCGTATTTATATTTACATTTAAGGTATTTAGCAGACGCTCTTATCCAGAGAGACTTACAACCGTGCTTAGTGTACCGTTGGATAACATTCCAGCTAGTACAGGAAGTGTAGAGTCTAGAACTCACCATGAGCTCAGACACTGCCCGAACAGGGGGCCAGTGCTGGTACCTAGAGATCAATACACAGACATAGAGCAAGTAAAGCATTACCTGGCAACCCCAGCCCAGTGCTCATTCTCATACTTGTGGCAGGGAAGCACTAGCAGATCCACGGCGACACCGTGGAGTCTGTGAAAAGCACTGGGGGTGCGCAAAGGTAAGCATCTCACAGGCCCCCTAAGCCATACAAGTGTGTACCATGTACTCCCAGACACTACAACACTGCGACTGGTCCCTTTAGAGCTAGTTAGAAAAATGAAAAGATGAACAGAGCTGACTCAAAATTTGATTTGCTAGTTTCCCCTCACGTTATAAGCGCTAGTGCAAATGTCCAGCTTCACTTATCCAATCTTTCAATGAGCAATTTTGGTTTATAAACCTCCAACAAGTCTCATTTTGCTGACCGGTATTACTGAAAACGGAAGCCCCTCCGGTTCACCATGGGCACCCGTCCCTACTGATCCACGGATCAAAAGGTCTTCCACATTGTGAGGACGCTGCATTGCGTTTGGGTTGTTGATGTGGAAACGTCTGATGTCTGATCGGCCATAATGCATGGCGAGCGCCACATCAACTCAGCACTACCAAGCAATATCCTCTGGGGATGGGGAACCATGGCGGTGGAATCAGTCTTTCGATTTGGGCGAAGACAGCAGGTTTGCTAAAGTCGTTTCCCAGCTGTGAAACAAATAACCACAGAGATATGGTGCGGCATGCGCCTGATCAGGCATGTTTCCTTTGATTCCATGATGAAAGTGTAATCTAGGTGTTAGTGTAGATCTCCTGATGAATGGAACGTGTTCAGACTAATGTATGAAGGCTGGTTTAGGCATGTTCTAGAGCACTGTAGAACCTAAAGGATTTACATGCTTTACCATACTTTTAAAATTTGGTTCATCTTCTTGGCTTGGGCGTACGGTTCTATGAAGAACCTTGATACAGCATCTATGCATTATGTACAGGTTCTCATTTGGGAATTTCATTTGGATTTCCCATCTCTGGTCCCGGCCTCCAGTGTCCGGCGTATTTTCCCTGATCCCAACAGCGTCAGATCCAGCTAATCACGTCATCAACAGACCATTGCTGAGCCTACATGGCTGTGTTTAAGCAGCAACACCAGCAAAATATCTAGGACACTGGATTCCAGGATGGGACGGATGGGACACAGCACCACCCTAAAGAACCTTCAAAGGTTTATGAATGAGGTTTTGCGAATGAGAACCTGCATGTAATGCTGTTATGACTGCGGTACCAAAGATCTATCATAGAACCGTACATCCATGTCAGGAAGATGAACCATGGAAATCCTGAACTGTGAAGTCCCACACTTTTCCAGGACATGCCTAAGCCAGCCTGCGTGACCAGGATTGAGTAGGCTGGTTGAACACTGGTTCCTCTGTGGTATCACTGTGGTGTTGGGTAAGGTATCGATATCTTAACAACATTGATAGCTCAACAAAGCCAATCAGAATGGTATGATGTCATGGTAGAGAGGTCATGAGGTCATTTATCGGACTGCTATATCGAGCTTATAAGTATATCTGTAAACGTAAACATGTGTACATAGTAATAGAGTGCACAGCAATGCGACAGAGCATGTGACATCAGCTGTTATGACAATATTATTGATAACCCTTTTATGGCACTGGAAAAAATCGCTCACATGACGGTCACATGACCTTTGCCGTGTCCTGTTTATGGTATGGTTATATCAATTAGCGGGGTTAAATAAAACTTCTGCTTGTGGGAACATGTGACTGCAAGCCTGTGGTCATTTGTTCACAGACGTAGGACTCAGCAGTAAGAGAACACCTTGGCCGTTCCCCTTTCAGAGGGCAGCGGGAGTGAAATTGACCCGTCAACTGTTTTCACATGTGCACCAACACGCAGACAACAAACAAAAACAGTCACAGCAGAACTTTCCATGGAAAGGGTTTCCCCTGAAAACGATGACGCAGCGGATTTATCCCTAACCACACACCTAAACAAAGCAGAAGAAGAACCTGATCCGCGGAAAAGTCACCAGACAACTTCCATTATCACTTCCGGCTATTCACGTTTTCACTGTACTACCAGGAACTTCTATTAACGCTGCTACTACTAATAAAAGCTGTATTCATATAGCAGCTTCATTCACAATAAGATAATACACTCATCATCAAAGGAACTGCTGCACCCAGAAGGAGGTGTGGGAGTGCGGTGGTGTTGGGAAGGAAGATAAAGGTGACCAGGATCAATAACTGATGATAAATTTAGACTGATATGATCAATATTTATTGAGCTACACATACAGAAGTCTGTCTCTCAGTATGGCGTCGGGCCGCCGTGTTTGCTTACCCAACATGCCAGACGTCTCGGTATGGAGCTGTAGAGATTCCTAATGGAGTCCTGTGATAATCCATCCCATGCAGCTTGAACATCCTCACACAGTTCCTGCAGATGGTGCGGTAGGGGTGGAGGTGCATTAAAGACAGCTGTCTTAAATTGTCACCTGTATAAAAGACACCTGTCCACAGACTTAGCCAGACTCTAACCTCTCCAACATGGGCAAGACCAAAGAGCTTTCTAAGGATGTCAGGGACAAGAACGTAGACCTGCACAAGGCTGGACTGGGCTACAGAACCTTCAGTAGGACGCTGGGTGAGAAGGAGACAGCTGTTGGTGCCATTGTAAGAAAATGGAAGAAATACAGAATGACTGTCAATCAACCTCGATCTGGGGCTCCATGCAAAATCCCACCTGGTGGGGTATCCTTAATTATGATTAAGGTGAGAAATCAGCCTAAAACTACACCAGGGGAACTTGGGGGGCAGCTGGGACCACAGTCACCAAGAAAGCCATTGGTAACACATTACGCCGTGCCCGCAAGGTCCCCCTGCTCAAGAAGGCACGTGTGCAGGCCCGTCTGGAGTTCGCCAATGAACACCTGGATGATTCTGAGAGTGACTGGAAGAAGATGCTGTGGTCAGATGAGACAAAAATTTAGCTCTTTGGCATTCACTCAACTCAAAAAGAAGAGAAATGCTGACTATGACCCAAAGAACACTGTCCCCACTGTCAAGCATGGAGGTGGACACATTATGTTTTGGGGGTGTGTCTCTGCTAAAGCCACAGGACTACTTCACCGCATCAATGGGAGAATGGATGGAGCCATGTACCGTACAATCCTTAGTGACAACCTCCTTCTATCGGTCAGGACATTAAAAATGGATCATGGATGAGTCTTCCAGCACGACAATGACCCAAAACACATAGCCAAGGCAACAAAGGAGTGGCTCAAAGAGAAGCACATTAAGGTCATGGAGTGGCCTAGCCAGTCTCCAGACCTTAATCCTATAGGAAACTTATGGAGGGAGCTGCAGGTCTGAGTTGCCAAGCAACAGCCTCAAAATCTTAAGGATTTAAAGATGATCTGCAAAGAGGAGTAGACCAAAATTCCTCCTGACGTGCGCAAACCTCATCATCAACTACAAAAACGCCTGACTGCTGTCCTGGCCACCAAGTATTAAGTCTCGTTTGCTAGAGACCACAGGCACAGTTCAAGTCAAGGCTCGAAGTGGCAGTGGTATGCTAAAGCACATTTGGACAAGGTGCTGTGGACTGATGAAACTAAAATAAAGTTATTTGGGCATAACAAGGGCCGTTATGCATGGAGGAAAAAGAACACAGCACTCCAAGAAAAACACCTGCTACCTACAGTAAAATTTGGACCAATGTCCAGGAATCAGTGACAAAGCTGAAGCTGCGCCGGGGCTGGATCTTCCAACAAGACAACGACCCTAAACACTGCTCAAAATCTACTAATGCATTCATGCAGAGGAACAAGTACAACGTTCTGGAATGGCCATCTCAGTCCCCAGACCTGGATATTATTGAAAATCTGTGGTGTCACTTAAAGAGAACTGTCCATGCTCGCAAACCATCAAACCTGAATGAACTAGAGATGTTTTGTAAAGAAGAATGGTCTAAAATACCTTCAGCCACAATCCAGACTCTCATTAGAAGCTACAGGAAGCGTTTAGAGGCTGTTATTTCTGCGAAAGGAGGATCTACTAAAGGTTTTTTTTTTGGTGCCCAAATTTATGCACCTGCCTACTTTTGTTTAACCAATTATTGCACACTTTCTGTAAATCATATAAACTTCATTTCACTTCTCTAATATCACTGTGTTTGTCCCCTATATGATATATTTAACGGATTTTTTTTATCCAAACAATCAATGCTTTATAAAGGTAAATCAGGAAAATTAACAACGCTGCCCAAACTTTCGCACCCCACTGTATCTTTGTCAGTGGGCAAACTTACAAAATCAGCAAGGGGTCAAATATTTATTTCCTCCACTGTATTTCTGAAGAGATCAGACATAAAATAATACACTTGCATTAGAAAAGAGAAAGTCGAAAAGGAGCTCCCAAAACTGGAGCTAAAAATGCATCCAAAACTGATGGGGACATCAGATAAACAGCACGGAAGCCTTTCATCTTTGCAGACCTCCCACCTCTCCTTAGGGTCCGGGAGTCTCCCGCATTTAAATAGAGGCTCCTTGGCGCCTGCAAATTATAGACGATATTCCGGAAACCTCTTTATTTGTTTATTTATCTTTTTTTTTGAGTGAACGAGTGTGAGAGAGCGAGAGAACGACACACATACACAGACAGCATCCTGATTGGTCTCTTGTGCTTAGTATGAGGTTTCTCTGTGGGTGGGGCTTTATAGTCTTCCTCTCCTGATTGGTCTCTTGTGCTTAGCATGAGGTTTCTCTGTGGGCGGGGCTTTATAGTCTTCCTCTCCTCTCTTTCGCTGTCCGTCGGTTTAGTGTCATGTCGTGCGCCGCTGGCCATGGCAGAGTGTTTAATACACAGGACAATATGAAACCCATTAAACCCCCGACCACACTAAAGCGTCTCCCTGCCTGATAGGGTGGGTTAATATTGACACTGTAGCTCGCTGCTCTGTGTGCACCAGTGACCTCTCTTTTGCTCATGGTGGGTTAATAACTGTAAGGTGTGTTGAGGTGAGTCAACAGGTTTCACTCGTTCAGTGAACTTGCTACTGGTAGTTAAACTAGATGGCCGTAAAGTAAACTATGTGAGCTATGTGGAACGTTTTGGGGGCATTGGTCCCTGGGTCGTGGGTCGTGGGTCGTGGGTGTTGCCTCAAGAGGGTGGGAGCTTTTACAGGGTGGGTTGTCTGTCTTTGAGAACATCAAGTGCCACTCTTGATCCAGATCTGAGAACATCCTTCCACTATGAGAAGGCAACTCAATGATAGATAGATAGATAGATAGATAGATAGATAGATAGATAGATAGATAGATAGATAGATACTTTATTGATCCCAGAGGGAAATTCAAGAGAATACTGCGTGTCTGAAAGGATGTGTAGCTGTTAAGAAGCCCTTGTTGAAAAGTTGCTGGAGTTCTCAGGCCAATGGCAGAGCCTTGTGTTCGGGGTCAGTCACCCAACTTCCAGGACTGAACTTTGGAGGTGCCGCTATGGAATGCCTGCTATGCTGTGAATTTAGAATGATGTTTATTGAGCTACACATACAGCAGTAGTGGCCCTCAGTAGGGGACTGGGCGGCCATGACTGCTAACGCAACATGCCAGATGCATGGAGTTGTGGAGGTTCCTATTGGGTGTCCTGTGATAATCCATCCCATGCAGCTTGAATATCCTCACACAGTTCCTGCAGATGGTGCGGTAGGGGTGGAGGTGGAGTGACACCAGGCCTTCTGGCAAGAAGGTTATCTTGGGCCTGTGGTTGGTACAGTGGTCGGTGTGGTGCAATGGGTAACACCACTTGTCATTAACCTATCCTGGGGTTCGATTCCTGGTCTGGGTGACAATGCTGTGCTACACCAATAAGAGTCCTTGGGCAAGACCCCTAACACTACGCCAGCTTAATGTCCACTGAACACGCACGCGGTGCCTCCACACACGGAATCATTGGTCATCTCCATCAGGAGCTGAACGTCTGCAATCGTGGCTGTTGGTTCAGTCAGGTACAGTGATGAGGCCCATCCCAAACTTGACTCCTACGTCTCACAATGTCAAACCTACCCACTGAGTTCCTTTCCTGTCGGTTGATTCCTTCTGGGTGCAGCTATTTGTGCAGCAATTGTTTCACCATGAGTGTACATGGTTTCAGGGCATTTGAGTCACCTTCCAAGGAATTTAAAACAAGGAGAGAGAGAATCCAGTGGTCACTTGAAAAGAGTTGCTGGACAAACCTGAAAGCAGCAGGAACAACAGTAGCAATCTCTGTTCCTACCCCTCTGTCAGAACTTATAAAGACCCAGACATAGGCATCTAAAATTTGCACATGAGCGTTCAGGCAAATCGAAACAGTTTTGAAACCGTGTGCTGTGGACAGATGAACAGAAACAGAACTATTGGGCAATAATTCAGTTCATCACGTAAAGAGGAAGAAGGGTTCAGGTCGGATCACTGAAACACCCACAAAACGGTTTAAATGTCATCAAGGGAAACATGAATTAAGCAACGCACCAGGAGATATTATATAACCGTACAGCCAAAATAACTCAAGTTGAAGTTTCTTGGATGGTTTAGCCAGTCTTTGGCCTTCTCCCACTTAACCCATAAGAGCCCACAGTGACGTATGTGTCACAAGCCTTTTAAACATCTGTAGGGTCCTTTATACAGCTGAGTCCCTGAGTGACCTATACCCAACATCCTGGATGCAGTCACATGACAGCTGGTGAACATATGACCTCATTTCTATATTCTATATTACATATACCCATATTCTATATTACATATACCCATATTCTATATTACATATACCCATATTCTATATCACATATACCTATATTCTATATTACACATACCCATATTCTATATAACATATACCCATATTCTATATCACATTTACCCATATTCTATATCACATATACCCATATCTATATTACACATACCCATATTCTATATTACATATACCTATATTCTATATTACACATACCCATATTCTATATTACATATACCCATATTCTATATTACATATACCCATATTCTATATCACATATACCTATATTCTATATTACATATACCCATATTCTATATTACATATACCCATATTCTATATCACATATACCTATATTCTATATTACACATACCCATATTCTATATAACATATACCCATATTCTATATCACATTTACCCATATTCTATATCACATATACCCATATCTATATTACACATACCCATATTCTATATTACATATACCTATATTCTATATTACACATACCCATATTCTATATCACATTTACCCATATTCTATATCACATATACCCATATTCTATATCACATTTACCCATATTCTATATCACATATACCCATATTCTATATCACATATACCCATATTCTATATCACATATACCTATATTCTATATTACACATACCCATATTCTATATAACATATACCCAAATTCTATATCACATATACCCATATTCTATATTACACATACCCATATTCTATATTACATACACCCATATTCTATATAACATACACTCATATTCTATATAACATATACCCAAATTCTATATAACATATACCCATATTCTATATCACATATACCCATATTCTATATTACACATACCCATATTCTATATTACATATACCCATATTCTATATCACATATACCCATATTCTATATTACACATACCAATATTCTATATTACATATACCCATATTCTATATTACACATACCCATATTCTATATCACATTTACCCATATTCTATATCACATATACTCATATTCTATATTACATACACCCATATTCTATATTACATATACCCATATTCTATATAACATACACCCATATTCTATATAACATATACCCATGTTCTATATAATATATACTACATATACTAATGCACTAATGCCCCCCTCCGCCAACCCAATACCATCTCTATAAGATAAGATGCCTTTATTGTCATTGCACGGTGTACAACAAAATTGAGCCGCAATCCAACAGCACTTTACACACAAAATAATTAAACATAGGGCTAAAATATATAAAAGAAAGAGAAAAGAGAAAAGAAAGAAAACAATAATATACACAAGCCATTTTTTAAATATTATAAATGACTATAAAATATATGTAGATAAATATATACACCACTTATGGTCATCTATGGGTTCATAAGTGACAATAGAGTACAAATGTATTGGTGCAGCAGTCATCAATGGACAGACCATGGTCCAGCTACAGACCTAGCAAAATACAGTACATATTTGTATATTGATATAGGTTTTTCTCAGTTTCAACATTTAATGTGTTGTCTATTGCGCTTTAGTTGAGTTTAACTCAAATTTCATATCAAAATTTGATATAAACAATGCTGCAAAAGTTGCAGCCCTTACTTATAATTGGTGAATTTTGATGATGTGAAGTATCAGGATATATATATATATAGGTATCAATGCTCTATTATTACCATGTCCACCCACAAGCCTTGCAAACACGGAGACAAACCCGGATCATCCAGTGGAATCCGGGTTAAAGTAGGGCATGCGACCTTTTTTAAGCACTTGAAAAGAGCGTCCAGGTTGTTGCCTGTACATGAAGGAGAGTGGAAAAAGTAGATGCAGCTGTTTGGGTTTTGCTCAGGTGTGGTACAGAGTGGCCTAGAAACTATTCTCTCTTACCCGGGGGGATTCAAACCTCTATTACCAGATACATACACGCACACAAATGTATTATGCTCTTACATAATAGAGATTTAACACATTTGGAGACATCTGCACATTTGCTTAGCACAGCTAGATAGCATTAAAAGATGATAAGACTGTTTAAACTTTTCCCCATTAAAAAACTCATTTATCATGCTGGCCATATTGGAACGCTATACTAAAACATTAATGTGCATTCACAGTACAACGCTTTCCTTTTCTTCTCCAGTAAAGTTTCCGTGTTGGAAGAAAAGAGCAGGAATAAGCACAAATAAGACTGTAGGCTGTAGTGGAAATGGTACACTACTCTACCGCACACTGCATACAGTAGTATGTACCGCACACATAATACAGTCACATGACCAGTTACCTCACATTTACCTCAGAGCTGTTATTACTGTATCCACTGTTTAGAGCTAGCTGCTGCTAACGCTGCTCAGTTCACCTGAGATACGGTTAGCCTAGCTGTTAGCTCCCCTCGGCTATTTCACTCTAAAACTGATCCTCTAAAGCTAGTTCATCTTTTATTAATCTTCAGACCTGTATATTTAACTTTCTGAGGCTCATTCTGATGAAAAAAACACACCCCACTACAATCACTACACTAACATTTAGGCTGTATTCGAAATGGCACACTACTATACCGCACACTGCACACTACAGTAGTATGTACCGTGCACTGCCTCCTGTGTGTGGTATACAGTACAGTAACAAGTTCTGACCTACAGTGTAGTATACTAATACAGCCACATGACCAGTTACCTCACATTTACCTCAGAGCTGTTATTACTGTATCCACTGTTTAGAGCTAGCTGCTGCTAACGCTGCTCAGTTCACCTGAGACACGGTTAGCCTAGCTGTTAGCTCCCCTCGGCTATTTCACTCTAAAACTGATCCTCTAAAGCGAGTTCATCTTTTATTAATCTTCAGACCTGTATATTTAACATTCTGAGGCTCATTCTGATGAACAAACGCCCCACTACAGTCACCACACCCACATTTACCTCAGAGCTGGTATTACTGTATCCACTGTTTTGAGCTAGCTGCTGCTAACGCTGCTCAGTTTACCTGAGATACGGTTAGCCTAGCTGTTAGCTCCCCTCGGCTATTTCACTCTAAAACTGATCCTCTAAAGCGAGTTCATCTTTTATTAATCTTCAGACCTGTATATTTAACTTTCTGAGGCTCGTTCTGATGAACACACACCCCACTACAACCACTACACCCACATTTATACTCGGAGTGGGCTGTGTTTGGCTCCCCAGTGTTACCCGCCGCCATTTTCTCTGGCTGAAGCAGGCTGAGAGGGGATGAGGCCACGGTGCATGATGGGATACGGCACACCATGAAGATAGCTCCCCCTGTATACTAGAAACTCTGACTGGATTAGAACACCATGGGGGATGTCCAGTGCGCTACAGGTTTACAGTTTGGACGCATACCACACACTACTGTTCGGTAGATTTAGTATGTGGTACGCCATATCTATTACAGCCATCAACATTTTGATCTCAAGTACTTTTCCTCTGGCATGACGAGTGGTAATTGATTTTTGGCAAAACTGTATAAAAGATAAGCTTGTGTAAATAAGCCGTATTTGAAGGTGACTACAGGGAGATGGTATCAGTGTTATTACTGAGCTATATCATATCGAGATAACAGGACCTTATCAGCTTTTCTTCACTGATAAAATCAGCAATATTAATGTTTATGTACATCAAGATTTTTATTCAAAGCTGTGCACAGAAAGATTGTGGCTTGAAGTAAACCTCCTTTGAAGGTGTGGGAGAGGAATAGTCTTACCGATGAAGTGACATAACAACATAATGACCCATATATTTCAAATATGGAGTACTTATGGGGGAGTTGTTCAGGCTATGTTGGTGAGTTTATGGACCACCACTTATTCACTCAACACTCTGGCCAGCAGTCAGCCACCTGGCTTTGAAAGGATTCAACTTAATTTCCTGTTCTGCTGCTTTCAGGTGCCAATGTTTCATTGCTCCCCTCCGTCCCCACTTCCCACCACCAGTGTGGTCCAGGCCTTGTTATCCAGGGAGTAGGCTTCGACCCTGCCGTCCATATCTGGTAGGATCTGGGTCCGAATGCTTCAAGACATAGGCCCAGGATGAGGCCTACGCCAAAGACTCGTTGCTTCCTAAGAATTGTTACCCTTTAAACTGTACACCTAATTGAGCATCATTGTTGTCCTTGAAGTTTGAGACGTGGACTTTGGATAGAGCCAAAGCATCTGATTTGATCATTGATTTCGCTCTGGTTCGTTTAGCTTTCACGCCGCAATGTTTAAAGGGGACAAATTCTGAAAAATCTCCATTTTTGTCCATTTTTACTTTTATGCATCACTTGACCACAGCAGCTGCAGTTGACAGTCTGTGAAAATCTCATGATAAATGGACCAAGAGAAATGGCCCAAAAGTGCTTGGAAAGACGTCTGGTTCCATTGACTTCCATTAAAGTTAAATAGGGTTTTTGTCATCTCCTGTAAAGGTCCCATTTTGGAGATACTTGTTTTTCTTTGGACAGCGACGATATGCAGTTTGGTGTTTGGAGTGCCGACCTACCCACGAACTGTGAAATAAGACAACCCAATCCGTATTATTATTATTTTTTTGTGAGCTGCCTAGATAAGATTCAACAAGCTGTCCAGATTTGTCTCCCCTTCTTATGTCATGGAGGCTCAATACATTAATACTGCCTTTATCTGAGTAGCCCCGCCCACGGCTTCATACCTGCCTTCCTGAGAGGCTGCTACTTTCATGCGCCTAATCATGGGAACTGCTCTGCTGTCCGCTGCACCTGGGTGGAGGAGGTTTGTTTTTGTTGGCAACGTCCAGCTACAGTCAGCAAAAAGGTACATGTGTTAACCACAGAGTCAGCTTCCCTTTAAAATGTTCCCAGCAGCAGTAACGTTTTGGCGCCTCAGTTTAGCTTCTTCTATGAACTTTATCATTCCACCTTAAATGGAGGGGTTGTAATATTCTGGTGCCTCAGGCTACCTGTTCAACATCTCATTT
The DNA here is from genome assembly GCA_024036415.1 of Prochilodus magdalenae. Taxonomy (NCBI): domain Eukaryota; kingdom Metazoa; phylum Chordata; class Actinopteri; order Characiformes; family Prochilodontidae; genus Prochilodus; species Prochilodus magdalenae. The sequence continues at coordinate 60,783 of JAMWET010000955.1, forward strand.
GAATTTTCCCCTTCCACTCTAAAAGGTGCAGCAGTCACATTCTGATGCTTCAGCCTACCTGCCCAATTTCCCATCGGAATTTACCTGTTCCACCTTAAATTGTGCAGGAGCAATAACATTCTGGTGCCTCAGGCTACCTGTTCAACATCTCATTTGAATTTTCCCATTCCACCTTAAATGGTGGACCAGTAACCTTCTGTTGCCTCAGGCTACCTGTCCAAATTCTCATTTGAATTTTCCCATTCCACCTTAAATGGTGGAGAAGTTACCTTCAGGGGTCTCAGGCTACCTGTCCAACTTCTCATTTGAATTTTCCCATTCCACCTTAAATGGTGGAGTAGTTACCTTCCAGTGTCTCAGGCTACCTGTCCAGCTTCCTATTTGAAATTTCCCGTTCCACCTTAAATGGTGGAGCAGTAACCTTCTGTTGCCTCAGGCTACCTGTCCAAATTCTCCTTTGAATTTTCCCATTCCACCTTAAATGGTGGAGAAGTTACCTTCAGGGGTCTCAGTCTACCTGTCCAACTTCTCATTTGAATTTTCCCATTCCACCTTAAATGGTGGAGTAGTTACCTTCCAGTGTCTCAGGCTACCTGTCCAGCTTCCTATTTGAAATTTCTTGTTCCACCTTAAATGGTACAGCAGTCACATTCTAAAGCTTCAGCCTACCTGCCCAATGTCCCATTGGAATTTACCTCTTCCACCTTAAATTGTGCAGGAGCAATAACATTCTGGTGCCTCAGGCTACCTGTCCAGCTTCTCATTTGAAATTTCCCATTCCACCTTAAATGGTGGAGCAGTTACCTTCCAGTGCCTCAGGCTACCTGTCCAGCTTCCTAGTTGAAATTTCTCGTTCCACCTTAAATGGTGCAGCATTTACATTCTTAGGAGTAAGACCATGGCTGTTAACTGCTACATCATTTAAGGTGGGATGAGATCATTGGATCACGAAGCAAATAAGAAGCTAGTAGTGTCAGTAGTGTCCTGGGTCAGTTCGACAACCAGCACCGGTTTCCACCAAGACAAAAGCGGGACTCGTCACTGAAGATGTTTATTTACTATACATCAGCAGAAACATCAAATATGGTTTGTGTAAAAGTTAAGGCACCCCAATATGTTAAAATAGAAATTGGAATTTAAAAAAAACATGTTAGAGGTGTCCAAACTTTTACATGCACCTAATCTACCAGAAAATGAATATATATAAGTTACTTTGTGGTTATAAAGTGAGGAGCTGATCTGTGGGCTCCCCCACAGGCCCTTCGGGTGTACGGGTCTAAAAAGGGGCTCATTAAAGCTCTGAGCAGAACTTGTTCTCTGACCTGAGGTCCACCTCTTCCCCCTCCTGCTTCTGTATCCTGGACTTGACCATTATAGGAGGAACAGGGTCTCGGATCCGAATAAAGGTGCGACTCCAATTAGAGGGCAGTGTGTGGAGGGATCTAACAGGTGGACGAACAGCTCCGAGTGTTCCCAATCAGAGCGGATGACGGCGACAGGCCTGCTTGTCTTCTTCCTCGCTGCCCACCGTCGTCGCTCGTTGCTGTGAAAGAAGTCGTTTGGTGAGAAAGTTTTCCGAGTAGCAGATCAGCCAAGACATGTATGGTGCCTGAAGTTTACTTCTTTATGTAGCTTAGCACACAAGCTACACAGCTAACGTAGCTAACCAGGAATGGAAGGTTAGGTAAACTGGGTAGCATCTGGCTCAGTCAGATTTGTTTTCTGATAAACCATTCTGCCGCTGGGAATGTGACGGGCTAGGTCTGGAGGCTTGTGGTAGGCATGCACCCTCCGGAAATGGACTGTTCATGTTGTTCATTGGTAATGTCACTGTACGAGGGTTTGCAGGTTGGACGAATTTGGGAGGACACCATAAACCGATTGCTTGTCGAAACAGCACTGGGAAGACACCATGTACCTGACGAATTACGAAACCTTATCACGGACTACTAGGACAACTTTAGCGCAAGAGTCACCTCAGGCCAAGTAACATCCGCCTGGCTGCACCATCTGTAACCCTCTTCACACTTGCCATGAACTGGATTGTCAAGTCTGCGGAGGTGGAGTGTAGAGGGCCCAAGTAGGGTTGCCACCCGTCCCGTAAAATACGGAATCGTCCTTTATTTGGCAATTAAATGTTGCATTCCATATTAAGCCAATACGGGACGCGATTTGTTCCGAATTTCCTTAAATGTCCGTAAATTTGTTCTGTATTTCTGGAAATGTCCGTAAATTTGTTCCGTATTTCTGTAAATGTCCGTAAATTTGTTCTGTATTTCTGGAAATGTCCGTAAATTTCTTCTGTATTTCTGTAAATGTCTGTAAATTTCTTCTGTATTTCTGTAAATGTAGGTAAATTTGTTCTGTATTTCTGGAAATGTCCGTAAATTTGTTCCGTATTTCTGTAAATGTCCGTAAATTTGTTCTGTATTTCTGGAAATGTCCGTAAATTTGTTCCGTAGTTCTGTAAATGTCCGTAAATTTCTTCTGTATTTCTGGAAATGTCTGTAAATTTGTTCCGTATTTCCTAGAAATGTCTGTAAATTTGTTCCGTATTTCTGTAAATGTCCGTAAATTTGTTCTGTATTTCTGGAAATGTCTGTAAATTTCTTCTGTATTTCCTAGAAATGTCCGTAAATTTGTTCCGTAGTTCTGTAAATGTCCGTAAATTTGTTCCGTATTTCCCTAAATGTCCGTAAATTTGTTCCGTATTTCTGTAAATGTCCGTAAATTTGTTCTGTATTTCTGGAAATGTCCGTAAATTTCTTCTGTATTTCTGTAAATGTCTGTAAATTTCTTCTGTATTTCTGTAAATGTCCGTAAATTTGTTCCGTATTTCTGTAAATATCCGTAAATTTGTTCCGTATTTCTGTAAATGTCCGTAAATTTGTTCTGTATTTCTGGAAATGTCCGTAAATTTGTTCCGTATTTCTGTAAATGTCCGTAAATTTGTTCCGTAGTTCTGTAAATGTCCGTAAATTTGTTCCGTATTTCCCTAAATGTCTGTAAATTTGTTCCGTATTTCTGTAAATATCCGTAAATTTGTTCTGTATTTCTGGAAATGTCCATAAATTTCTTCTGTAGTTCTGTAAATGTCCGTAAATTTGTTCTGTAGTTCTGTAAATGTCCGTAAATTTGTTCTGTATTTCCCTAAATGTCTGTAAATTTGTTCTGTATTTCTGTAAATGTCCGTAAATTTGTTCTGTATTTCTGGAAATGTCCGTAAATTTCTTCTGTATTTCTGTAAATGTCTGTAAATTTCTTCTGTATTTCTGTAAATGTAGGTAAATTTGTTCTGTATTTCTGGAAATGTCCGTAAATTTGTTCCGTATTTCTGTAAATGTCCGTAAATTTGTTCTGTATTTCTGGAAATGTCCGTAAATTTGTTCCGTATTTCTGTAAATGTCCGTAAATTTGTTCCGTAGTTCTGTAAATGTCCGTAAATTTGTTCCGTATTTCCCTAAATGTCTGTAAATTTGTTCCGTATTTCTGTAAATATCCGTAAATTTGTTCTGTATTTCTGGAAATGTCCATAAATTTCTTCTGTAGTTCTGTAAATGTCCGTAAATTTGTTCCGTATTTCTGTAAATATCCGTAAATTTGTTCTGTATTTCTGTAAATGTCCGTAAATTTGTTCTGTATTTCTGTAAATGTCCATAAATTTGCTCTGTATTTCTGTAAATGTCCGTAAATTTGTTTCGTATTTCCGTAAATGTCTTTAAATTTGATTCGTATTTCTGGAAATGTCCGACATACGCGTCTGTCACACACACATGAATGATCACAATCTCTCTCAAACCCCACCCCGGACTCAGCTCAAATACAGAACACGCTTTGTTCCGTATTACCGTAAATGTCCGATAAAAACGTGTGTCACACACGATTGATAACACTCTCCCCCAACCACCCCGAAACCAGATCACATACGAGACGCGATTTCAAACTCATGTCACTCACACATGACCACACCCCCCGTCCTTTATTTTCATTTATGAAAGGTGGCAACCCTAGGCCCAAGCCAAGATCCGGAACTCGGCAGCCCCCATAAGAGTCTTTATGGATGACCTAACAGCCTCAACAACATCTGTTCCAGGGTACAGGTGGATCCTTCAGGGGCTTGAAAGGCTCATCACATGGGCAAGGATGAGCTACAAGTCCGCTAAGTCCAGGTCGCTGGACCTGAGGAAGGGTATAGTGTCCGACCTGTTCCGCTTTGCCCTGGGACCACAATTCCATCAGTGACCGAGAGACCAGTCAGGAGTCTGGGCAAGATCTTTGACAGCACCCTGAAGGACTTAACTGCCGTTCAGCACACTAACAGCAAACTACCCACCTGGCTCAAAACGAACCACAAATCTGGCCTCCCTGGAAAATTCAAAGCCTGGATCTACTAGCATGGTGTCCTGCCAAGAATACTCTGGCCCCTGTTGGTCTACATAGTACCCATAACAACGGCAGAAGCTCTGGAGACGTCCATGAACCAGTTTCTAAGGAGATGGCTGGGAATCCCTTGGTCCTTGAGCAGTATCGCCCTGTATGGCCACTCCACTAAGCTGCACCTTCAGTAGTTAACACCACTACCCACCAGGGAGCTACAACCCCATGTGGGAGAAGGGGATTCGAATCCCAGTCTAGGGAGCAAATGCTGAGCTACACCAGTAAGAGTCCTGGGGCAAGACTATGCTAACCCCTCACTCAGGGTTGCCAGGTTTTCCAACAAACTGGGCTGGTTTGAAAGTATAGTGTGGTTGGACATTACACAGCTGAGGGTGCGTTTTCATTTAATCCCAAAAGTTGAATATCTGGCAACCCACAGGCACATTCAGGGGCATCCTGGACATTCGAAGCCAGAGCTTAAGAGATGCAGACCGCCATAGGGCTAAAGACCACCCGATATTGTAGGTGTAGCACAGTAGGTAGTGCTCACAGCAAAAAGGGCCTGGGGTCAATTTCCAACTGGGGCGTCCAGAGTTTGGATGTCTCCCCATTTTCTTTCCACAGTCCAAAGACATGCGGTTGGATGAATTGGAGGCAGTTGGTGGAGCCTCCATGATGAAGCCGGCATATGGAGCCACAACAGCAGGGCCAGTTGGTACTGTGCTCCTAGGTCAGCCAGCCGGGACGCTCAGCGGAGGCCATGGACTGTGCATTGAGCATGATAGCTATCACAGGCCCGCTGATCTCCCTACTATGACCGGGCGTGGTCACGCACATCTAGAAGGGCACAGCTTTGGAGTTGTGCCCTCAGCAGAGCGCTCACGTCAGCATCGCTGGTGCGGTGGGTGGCGGAGAAAGCAAATGGCGATCAGCTGGAGCGCTGATCTTGCTGCTTTTGAACCCAGCTTCACGGGACGCAGCCATGGGTGAGGACTCGGGGTGATCGCTGCCAAGGAGCAAACGCCCTGCGGAGTGTGTTCTGGCCGGGAATGTGCAGGCGCCCAAGGACTTGGCTGGAGCTAGTAGGTCACACTGAACGTCTTTTGTTGCCTTTCTTTCACAAAAGCTTCTTCTTGTTTAAAGGACCCCTCTTATGAAATGCCAGCTATCCATTATGTCCAGCGCTTCGGCGCTCTCCACTGCTCAGCGCCAGGTCCCGGTGGACTGGGTTGTTTGTAGGAGCGCGAGGCCCAGCTGTCCACAGCCTAGTGTGGCTTACTGGCTGAGCTACTGGACAAGGGGCATCACTGCCATCCAGAGCTTAGCTCCAGTGTGGAAAGAGAGGGAGCAAGAGATAAAGAGAGAGAGGGAGGAAGAAAAAGACACAAAGACAAAAGAAGGAGGGAGAGATAAGAGAGACAGAGAAGCGATAGAAAGGAGAAAGAGAAAGCCTGCTGCTTGTAGAGAATATGAATAAAGAAGAGAACCACTAGAGGAGATGTAGCAAAAGGAGGATGGAGAAATGAAAAAGAAAGAGAGGAGGAGAGATAGAGGGCAGAACGACAGAGAGAGAGAAGATGGGATAAAAAGGGAGATAGGAGAGAAGCAAAGAAAGAGAGAAAAGAGAACATAGGCAGTGAGAAGAAGAGAAAGAGTGGGGAGATGAAGGGATGGAGGACAAAAGACAAAGAGAAAAAGGAGAAACTGAAAAAAAGAGAGAAATTGGCCGAGAGAGAGAGAGAGAGATAGCAAGATAAGCAGGAGAGAAAGAGAAATGGGACGTGAGAGAGATAAGAACAGATGTGAAAGAATAGGAAAAGAGAAAAAAGGCATAGAGAGAAGGAAAGAGAGAAGATAGAAAAAGTGAGAAATAAAGGAAGTGGGTAAAAAGATGGTGTTTTATAGAGAGAGAGAGAGAGAGAGAGAGAGAGAGAGAGAGCGGGGGGGAGAGACTAAGTTAGAGAGAGAAAGTTGAAGAGGAGAGAGAGGGAGAGAGAGGGAGAAAGTTAGATAGAGAGAGAAAGTTAGGAAGAAGAGAGAGAAAGTTAGAGAGAAGAGAGAAAGAGAGAAAGTTGAGAAGAGAGAGAGTTAGAAAGTTAGAGAGAGAAAGTTAGGAAGAAGAGAGAGAAAGTTAGAGAGAAGAGAGAGAAAGTTTGAGAGAGAGAAAGAGAGAGAGAGAGAAAGTTGAAGAGAAGAGAGAGAGGGAGAGAGAGGGAGAAGTTAGAGAGAGTGAAAGTTAGGAAGAAGAGAGAAAGAGAGAAAGTTGAGAAGAGAGAGAGTTAGAAAGTTAGAGAGAGAAAGTTAGGAAGAAGAGAGAGAAAGTTAGAGAGAAGAGAGAAAGTTAGGAGAGAGAGAGAGAGAGAGAGAAGAGCGAGAGAGAAAGTTAGAGAGGTGAGAGAGAGAGAGAGAAGATAGAGAGAGAGAGAGAGAGAGTTAGAGAGGCCAGAGAGAGAGAGAGAGAGAGAGAGAGAGAGAGAGAGAAAGTTGGAGTCACCCAGCGAGATCTAGGCCATTGTGTGCTCCAGTGTTAGTGGCTGGCGAGCAGCTCCTTGCTAATGTTCCAGATTATGTAAACCAGTAAGTGTGATGGAGAGACTGAAGAGCGCTCCAGCATTAACACTGGAGTTATTTGTTATGGTGTTTGTCTCCATAACAGCTCATAAAGCCATTGGCATCAAACAATAACACCACCAATATCACAATCAGCGGGGTCGGCGCTGCCAGTGTTTGCTCTGAGTGTCGTTACTGTGAGTGGACCGGAGTGCGTATGTGCGTTCAGCCAAAACCCTGAACACGGCCAGCAAAAGTATACTCAGCTGCAAGCAATTTGATCTCCGATCAGATGTGCTCACACAATCTAGAACGGTTTCATTCACTGACTCACAGCGTGTGTGCATACCCGGAGAAACATCTGTACTCTAACCCCCACCGGGACGCTGCGGCGGTCTGCCAATGAAGTCCATTAAGACATAACTCCCGTTAATGACAAATTACTGCGGCTATCTCCGCTGGAATCTGGTCAAGGGCATGCAGGACTACAAATGCGTGGGATAGAAAACTACAATGACCACGGGGCAGCTGCACAGCACAATCTCAGAGGAACGTCCCGTCAACCATAAGTGCTGAATGAACGTGTGTGACCTCCAGTCAGCGTTACACATAGCCCGACAGCTGGTGGCTGCCTGCTGTCGTTCACTGTTAGCTAGGTTAGCATGTTGGGTCGAACGAGAGAGGTTGGTGTAGCCCAGTGGATAACACCACTACCCACCAAGTAGCCACCACCACACGTGGGAGACTGGGGTTCGAATCCCAGGTTGAGTGACTATGCTATGCTACACCAATAAGAGTCCTTGGGCAAGACTCCTAACACTACATTGGCCCACCTGTAATATGACTAACCTTGTAAGTCGCTCTGGATAAGAGCCTCAGCTAAATGCCATAAATGTAAGTCCTTCAAAGGTGCGGTAGAATCCATTCCTGTTCTACACCCGTACCTGACTGACCCAACAGCCACCATTGCCCACCTCCAGCTAGCAGCCCTGCATGAGTCACCCCGTTAGTGCCAGCACCATTGGCGGACGGCTAGACGAAGCAGGACTACATGCATACAGACCGTTGTGACGACTGCACTCAACACCGCGTCAACGCTGCCTGCACCGATGTCGCGCCAGACTGTCATGGAGTGACTCAGAATGGCAGCACTGATGAACCCGCTTGTCCTGGTGGAGATCACCAACGAATCAGAGTCACCATGGTAGGAACCAAGATGGCGTCCAGAAGGCCTGGTGTCACTCCACCTCCATCCCTACCGCACCGTCAGCAGGAACTGTGTGAGGATATTCAAGCTGCATGGGATGGATCGTCACACGACACCATCAGGAACCTCTACAGCTCCATACCGAGACGTCTGGTGTGTTGGGTTAGCAAACATGGCCGCCCGACGCCATACTGAGAGACAGACGTCTGTCTGTACGTCTCACTGTGTCCACTTATGGTCCACTCCACTCCACACTCCTACTGTTGGTCCGTCTAGTAGACGTGAAGTCAGTCTGTATGAGATTATAATTGCTCTATGTATTCCAGAACCTTCTGCTGAGGCCTCATAAATCAGAACAAAGGCTCTACTGTAGCTCCTGTAGCAGAACGTACGGCTATACCGCGAAGCAGACTAGAGAGTCCTCCCTTTACTGATAAGACTCAGTCCAGCTGAAAAACAGCCGAACGCTGGTAACGCTCACTGTGGGAACATTTACAGATACTGCTCAGCGGCCTGCCTTAGCGGGTAAAGGAGCTGATAGTGCAGTATGTGGGGTGTTATGGATTTACTGAATGAGAATTTCTCTGGAGATCTGGGAGGTCTGTACTTACTGCATGGCAACGTACCGCATACTAATATCCAAAGCAGGCCCAGCTTGGCTATGTGTGGAACAGGCATGGTCGGTCAGAATGCACTGTGTTTGGGAAATTTACAATAACTGGCTGTTGAAAGCATGGGGGGATATTTGTACTCTGAATTCCTGATGGGTAAAAATAACCGTTTCATTAATTAGTGGGGGTAATTGTCACGCCTCCGGGCTTTCCTGCTCCTCCCGAACTCCACTTCCCAGAGGACATCGCTTGATGACATCAGGTCCATGTCGTTCGCGAATTGTCTAGTCAGCTGACTCTAATGTGTGTGACTCTAAGTCCGGGTTTTCAGGTAGTCTTCGCGAAGCTTTGCCTATCTTATAGCAACTCTGAGCGTTCTACTTTCTTTATGGTTATTCTGGTTCTGACTCTCGTTTGTTTCTTGGCTTCTCCTTTTGCTAATCCCCTACATCGGTTTGCGTCTGTTATCTGGTCTTTGAACTCTGGATTATCTACCCTTCTTTAGCTTTTCCCTTTAAACTTGGTCGCCTTCACTGACTTCTTTCTCCGGTGTCCGTCCTGTGCCTGCCCCTGACTACGCTTTCTTCCTTCCTCGTTATCTGGTTTGTCGTTGTTGCTTAGTCGGTGTTTTTTTAATGAATCTGCTTTGTTGTTTAAACTCTGCAAACGTCAATCCGGAGTCTTTTTCCTGACAGTAATGCCTACATACAGCCCCATTTAGTAGATGACTAGTTCGGTGCAAACGCTAGCTAGCACTCTTCATTCCTTAATTTGATTAATTAATTTAATTTCTAGACAAAACAGCCATTTGGTATTTCAGCATCATGGAAACCAAAAGATACAAATACAGGGTGTTGGACAATGAAACTGAAACACCTGTCATTTTAGTGTGGGAGGTCTCATGGCTAAATTGGACCAGCCTGGTGGCCAATCTTCATTAACTGCACATTGCACCAGTAAGAGCAGAGTGTGAAGGTTCAGTTAGCAGGTAAGAGCACAGTTCTGCTCACAATACTGCAATGCACACAGCATTATGGGTGACATACCAGAGTTCAAAAGAGGGACAAAAACTGTTGGTGAGTGTGCTGGCGCATCTGTGACCAAGACGGCAAGTCTTTGTGATGTATCAAGAGCCACGGTATCCAGGGTAATGTCAGCATACCACCAAGAAGGACGAACCTCCACCAGCATCACGTAGTGACCTGGCCACTATCCTGCAAGGAGAATGGCTTAAACTCCCTCTGACCACTGTGCAGGACGCAGTATATGTCATTCCCAAGACCAACTGACGCTGTATTGGCCGCAAAAGGAGGCCCTACACCATACTAATAAATGACTGTGGTCTAAAACCAGGTGTTTCAGATCTTTGCTAAAGCAACAGGCCCGACCTCTCAGCATGTTGTAAGTTGTTGAGGTTCCTAATGGTGTCCTGTGATAATCCATCCCATGCAGTTTACAATCCTCACACAGTTCCTGTAGGTTGTGCGGTAGGGTTGGAGGTGGAGTGACACCAGACCTTCTGGACATCCTGCCACTTGCCTACCAGGGTGCCTCCACACATTTACATTCACTGTATGATCACAAACATACGCAGGTTTGTAGTATCTGTGCTATTATAGTGTGTCAGTTCATGACAGATTTTACGGCGTCACATGGTGGCAAAGAAGCCACCCTTATGAAACGATAATATACAGCAATGTATTGGAAAATATAGTGCAATATATTAAATAATACAATGCCATATATGGGAAACAAGTGCATATATTTTGCATATATTTATATAGTGATAAATATATTACAATATATTGTATAATACATAAGGAATTGCTGCTTTTCATATATTGTATAGTCATATATATATATATATATATATATATATATATATATATATATATATATATATTTACTTATATATTGTAGTATGTTTATCACTATTAAATAATATCAAAAATATAGCATAGTTATTAACATTTTATGTATAGACATCGTATGTATTTCTCCATATGTGTTTTCATATATATATATATAGACTTATTATATATATATATATATGATATATAATATACTATATGATTTATATATAGTTTTTATATATGTGAGATATTTTTCATACAATACACACGTGGCAATATATGTTATATTCTCACATATATAAAAAACTTATATATATATATATACAATATTAATATATATATATATATAATGATATATATAATATATATATATAATATATATAATATACATATGATGTCTATTAATAAAATGAAATATATTATTACATACTACTATAACTATATTATATATACTACCAGCTACATACCAATATATGAAAAAGCAGCAAATTCCTTAGTAGGAGACTACAAATATATTGTAATATATTTATCACTATATAAATATATGCAAAATATATGCACTTGTTTCCCATATATGACATTGTATTATTTAATATATTGCACTATATTTTCCAATACATTGCCGTATATTATCGTTTCATAAGGGCACAGGAAACCTTTATTGCACCAACTATAGAGAGGACCACTGCTCGGGCTAGGAGACAGCCGGGCGACTTACAGCCATGCTCTTCCCTTACATGGTAGACACAACCGGCACTGTGGCACACATACTGTCCACACGGTTCTGTTTTTACATGAAATACGTCACTAACACTGAAAGTCTGGCGCTTCCCAGGATACTCCATCTCGAGCCAGGAGCGGGACGCAACACAGAGCCCTATTTAATGCTAACAATGTTCCCCTGACCACAGAGAGTCCAGCCAGAGTAGCAGCCTCTCTGCAGGTTTTGGGAAAGCAGTAGAATCCCCATTTCCTCTTCCCAAAAGTGCTGGAGCAGAGAGACTGATTGCTGCGTCCTCCTCTCCAATTGCGGTGGAACTCCTCGCTGCTTGTGTTGTCGCTCGTTGATCCACTGCCCAGAGTTCTGCAAGTGTCTGCTGAAGCTCTGACTCTCAGCTTTGGCCAGCCATGCCACAATGCTAGAAGGAAGTAGGCCACAACCGCAGGGCTGCTCTCCAGGTGGGTCTTTGGAGCCTGCTGCCATTCAGGCATCCTTGCCAGTCGTTGTCCAGATGTCCTCACTGTTGCCTCTTGCACCGCCTTCCAGCTGGGCTCCAGTGCTGAGCCTCATCGCTCTGCTATCTCCACAGACCTCACTCTGCCATTCCCCTCCACTCCGCTAGGGGGCGATCCCACTTCTGATGCCTTGGCAAAGAGGAAGACTTCCCCAGATAGTATAATGGATCTCGACTACATCTGGCACAGATATAGCCCTGCTGGCCCACTGTCGGCACTGACCAGCCGCGAAGGTGAGCCAGTGGTGTTTTAAATTTTGATTGGTTGGTGCTGTAGCTCACATCTTGAAACCGGGAGTGTGCAGCCCATCCAGGCATCCTTGCTGGTCATTGTCCAGACATCCTCATTGCTGTCTCTTGCACCGCCCTTCCACCAGGTTCTAGTGCTGAGCCTTGCCGCTCTGCTTCTCCGCAGACCTTAAACCGTCCTTCCCCTCTAATCTGCTAGGGGGCGATCCCACTTCTGACACCAATTGTGATGCTTTGGCAAAGAAGAAGTGTTAAGTAGAATATGGCAGTGCTGTAAACAGAACAAGCACGTTTCCCTGCATTTACAGAGTTTCGATTTTTACCCAGCCCTATTGGAAGTTCACCAGCAGAAAGTCTGTGGCAGAGCGCACTTCCAGAGGAGAACATTTTTCATTCTGGAGGAACGGCGCTATCTGACGAAAGCTTGAAGTATACGTTCCTCGCCAGTCTGCCAGGAGCCTATCTACCTGTCCTCATGCTGTGTATGGTGATGCTCAGGCCCCGAGCTGTCAGTTTCGCACAGCGTATGCAAGCGTACAGGGATAACGGACTGTGCGCATGGGCTTTATAAATGTTAAAGGTTCGCCTAGCTTCCATATTTACCCCGGGTTTGTGTGAGCAGGGGTTTGAGTTTGTGTAGTTGCAGGTCTCGAGCCCCCGGAGAGGCTTGCTCTTATCAGCGCTGTCGGCTTTGGTTCTGTCGCGGCCTGTAAAGATTTCTGCTGGCAGAGGATTACTCTGTGCCTATAGCTCCGACGTCTCTTCGGACAGGCTCCCATTTATTATTCAGAGAACGGGAGCCAGCCCACCAGGATGCAGGGCCAGAGGACTAGCGTGGCTCCACAACTCATTCTTAATATGTACTTGGGCCAAGTTCAGGATTCAAGATGAACAAGAAGGTGCACTGTACCTGGACTACAACCACTAAGAATTATATATATATGACCTTGAGTGACCTCCCATTTTTAATCCATAGGGTCTGATATGATGTCGGCCCACCCTTTACTGCTATAGCAGCTCCAACTCTTCTGGGAAGGCTTTCCACAAGGCTAGGAATGTGTTTATGGGAATATCTGACCATTCCTTCAGAAGCACATTTGTGAGGTCAGACACTGATGTTGGACGAGAAGGCCTGGCTCTCAGTCTCCGCTCTAATCCATCCCAAAGGCGTTCTATGGGGTGGAGGTCAGGACTCTGCGCAGGCCAGTCCAGTTCCTCCACACCAGACTCGCTCATCCATGTCTTTATGGAGCTTGCTTTGTGCCCTGGTGTGCGGCCATGTTGGAACAGGAAGGGGCCGTCCCCAAACTGTCCCCACAAAGTCGGGAGCATGGAATGGTCCAGAGTCTCTTCTCCTCTCTTCTTTCACTGGAACTAAGAGGCGGAGCCCAACTCGAGAACACCACCCCCCACCATAATCCCCCCTCCACCAAACTTTACACTCGGCACAGTGCAGTCAGACAAGTACCGTTCTCCTGGTACCACCAAACCCAGACTCGTCCATCGGACTGCCAGACGGAGAAGCGTGATTGGTCACTCCAGAGAACACGCCTCCACTGCTCTAGAGTCCAGGGGCGGAGCTTTACACCACTGCGTTCCACGCTCTGCACTGCGCTTGGTGATGTAAGGCTGGGATGGAGCTGCTCGCCATGGAAACCCATTCCATGAAGCTCTACACACTGTTCCTGAGCTGATCTGAAGGACACATGAAGTTTGGGGGTCTGTAGTGATGGACTCTGTAGAAAGTTGGTGACCTCTGTGCACGATGACCCTCAGCATCCTCTGACCCCGCTCTGTAATTTATGTGGCCTATGGCTGTGTGGCTGAGTTGCTGTCGTTCCCAATCACTCCCACTGTGTTCTAATCCCACTGACAGTGGACTGTGGAATATTTAGCACTGAGGGAGTTTCACGACTGGACTTGTTGCACAGGTGGCATCATTTCGAGGTACCACATATATGTACCATACACATAGTGTACATAATGCACTATAATATGATATATAATAATAATAATAATGCTGGTTCTTATATAGAAGTGATACAGTGAAACCGGGTATGGTGCAAGATGTGCAGTCTGTGCAGTTGAGCAGTGCTGTAACACCTTATAGGACATCAATGGTTAGGTCTTTGGATGAAGTGAGGTGTTCAGCCCCCTGATTGCCTGGGGGTAGAATCTGTTCCGTAATCTGGTGGTCCTCCATTCCTCGCTCCTGTATCGCCTGCCAGACGGTAGAAGTGTTCAGAGGTTGTGCTGAAGATGAGTTTTGTCCTTGATGATTTTGTCGGCCCTTCTGAGCACCATATAGTGGCAAATAGGCTGTTCCAGTGGGCTATCCGGACCACCCTCTGCAGACACTTGCGGTCCTGGGCGGAGCAGTTTCCGAACGAAACTGTGATGGAGCTAGTGAGAATGCTTTCAGTGCGGTACTAGTCTCAGAATACACTGTTAAAAGGAAATCCAGCCTAACATGAGCTGATACTGTCAAACAAGGTGGCGTCTGTCCTTCCCCGGTTGGCATGTGGGTGTGGGGCACATCTGGCAGAGATATGGCACTGGTGGCCCAATGTCAGCACTCACCATGTACATGTGAGCCAAAGGTGGCCCACATTTAAACTGTGTACGTAGCATGTTTAACATTTTGGTGGGTTTGTGGACCACACCTTGCAACTGCCCAAGCACTCGGGAGCAGCTGAGGGTTACCACCCTTGTTCAATGGCACTTGAGTCTGTAATGTTGGTTTAGGGAATCAAACCAGCTACCCTCTGGTCACAAGGTCGGGTCTCTGACCTCTAGTCCATAGAAGCCCCTCATGGATTGACTGCCCACGACTGGCCCTCGTCATCTCATCAAATCTGTAAACTAATATTTTTTGACCCCTACCTGCCGGGAATGGGTTTCCAAATGACACCTATCTACACCTTTTGCCTTTTTCCATCTTACATTGGCACCAAAACACATGTCATTTTCACTGACCTCTTTCCCAGGTGAAGGGCTTCTTGAAGACACAGGACACATGTACAGGCATTCAGCTGAAGCTCTTACCCAGAGCGACAAGGCTACTCGTTTTACAGCTGGGCCAGCATAGCGTTGTAGAGTCTTTGCTACCTAGACTGGGATTCGAACCCCCCTCTCCCACACGGGGTGGTAGCTCTCTGGTGGGTAGTGGTGTTAACCGCCAAGCCACACCAACCACACGTATAAGGTGGTTTCCCACCCCAACATGCTAAATTTAGTGCTAGCATCTTTGCTTGGCAGTCGTGGGCTGGAGGTTAGGGAACCAGCCTTGTGACCGGAGGGTCACCGGTTCAATTCCCTGAACTGACAGTAATGACTGAGGTGCCCTTGAACAAGGCACCTAACCCCCAACTGCTCCCCGGGTGCTGTGGATAGGGCTGCCCACCGCTCCGGGTAAGTGTGCTCACTGCCCCCTAGTGTGTGTGTTCACTAGTATGTGGGTGTAGAGCAGGATTTTGGTGTAAAAGTATATCAGTACGTTTCGGGGGACCTTTCTACCTCCTACAGCTTCTGTTTAACTCTAGCGGCTTTTGCTAGGTGCTAGCAGTCTGCACAGTCATCAGCAGTGCCTGAATACATCTCGTCAACTCCATTACCAAAGCGCATTCAAGCATGTACAGTCTATAGTGAAAGGGTCCTCCAGGGAAAGGGCGAACACAATCAGAACCAGAGGGTTATACGGTGAGCCTCAGGTTCATGGATTAGCAGGCCTACTTAGCATTTAGCTTAGGGCAGCCCCTCTGAATTGAATGTAGGCCTGAGAAATTCTCATGCATGCTCTGCAACCTTGGTATCTAGATTGGTACCATTCCTTCCAGGAACTGAACAGGTGAAAAATAAGAATCGATAATTACAGAATATGATTATGAGCATGTCATGAAGCAGCGGGATACCCACTGATTACCATTCATTCTCTGCACTCTGCTGCACATGTCAAACCCAAACCGTGTGTCATACAAACAAACGAGCTGTTAATTGAATGGCTTGCACTGCGTTCCCTTAGCAGCAGAAGGAGGCAGGGAGGAAGCCGAGTTTGGAGGATGTTGTAATGCACATCACTGTTGCTCATAGTAAATATTTCATCACCGTTCAAACGAGCCAGGGTTTCCTGTTGGAGTAAGATCAGGGAACAGCTTTTGCTTTCAACACCTTGACGGTCCCCGAGGTTCGCAAAGAGAGCACATCAGCCAACCAAAAAACGCTGGTGCGTCTCTGAACCACTTTTAACTTACAAGTATGGTACGAAGCCCAAAACCAGGTAAGCCCGGGTATCCATCACTAATGCATAATGAAAATAAACCTCGGCCTTACGGTAATCCTGTAGGAGTGGGGCTTGGTGAACTTTAACTGTTGTGTGCTTTAAGGCAAGTCAAGTCAGGAGATCCATCATTTCTCATTATAGCAATATTGGAACCAAATGTCAAGCCCCATGGTCCAACACCTTTTTCAGTCCTTGGGTATGTGAAAGGCGCTATAGAAGTGTAATAACTTCTTCTTCTTCATGTTATTATTATTATTATTATTATTATTATAACACACAACAGTGGCTAGAAAACCAGCATAGGTGGTAACCACCAACCCCTAGTTTTGATGCTGGTGTGACCAAGCTTGGTCACCAGTTAAACCTGCCTTGGCTGAGCACTACACTAGCATGGACCGCATGCTGTTGTTTAAGATTTGTGACAGTGTGAAAGTGCTGAATATAATATAAATACACAGGACAATATAACAACAGCAATGTACACTCATCATCAAACGAACAGCTGCACCCAGAAGGAGGTGTGGGAGTGTGGTGCTGTTGGGAAGGAAGATAAAGGTGACCAGGATCAATAACTGATGATACATTTAGACTGATATGATCAATATTTATTGAGCTACACATACAGAAGTCTATCTCTCACTGTGATGGCAAGTCGGGTCTCAGCTGTGTTTGCTAACCCAAATGCAGGCCAGAAGTCTCGGTATGGGAGCTGTGGAGGTTCCTAATGGTGTTCTGTGATAATTATCCCATTGGCAGCTTGACTGACATCCTGACACCACAGTTCCTGCAGATGGTGCATGGTAGGGGCAGGCATGGTTGAATTGCACCAGGGCAGCCTTTCTGGCACTCGTGACAACCACACTGTTGTCTTGATGCTGAGCCACCCTAAGATATCGTTTGGATCGTCCCCCACACAAAGGATCAAAAGCGGGACCTTTTTTTTCGTCCACTGAAGATGACCCGCTGACATTCTGGGCACTTCCATGACAGTCTTCAATCATTAGCACATGATCTAACGATGTCAAACCTATAGTACACCAAGTTCACCATTCCTGTGGTTGAGATTATCTATCTGGTGTATGCAGCTACTTGTGCGACCGACTGTTATGTTTTGTATGATGTTGTAGGTGTACATGACTTTAGAGAGCATATATCACATACATATATACAGGGGTTGGGACAATGAAAACTGAAAGAACACCTGTCATATTAGTGTGGGAGGTCTCATGGCTAAACTTGGATCAGCACTGGGGGCCAATCTTCATTAATTGTGCACATTGCACCAGTTAAGAGCAGAGTGTGTGAAGGTTCAGTTAGCAGGTAAGTTAAGAGCACAGTTACTGCTCAAAAATACTGCAAATGCCACACAACATTATGGGACATACCAGAGTTCAAAAGAGGACAGACTGTTGGTGCACGTCTTGCTTGGCGGCATCTGTGACCAAGACAGCAAGTCTTTGTGATGTATCAAGGAGAGCCACGGTATCCAGGGCATAATGTCAGCATAGCCACCAAAGAAGGACGAACCTCCACCAGCATCAAGTAGTTTGACCCCACCTGGCCACTATCCTGCAAGAAGAATGGCTGTTAAACTCCTCTGACCACTGTGCAGGACGCAAGTATATGTCAGTTCCCAAGACCAAACAAACTGACGCTTTGTGAACTGGCCGTCAAAAAAGGGAGGCCACCATTACACCATAACTAATAATGGTGCGACTGTGGTCTAAAACCAGGTGTTTCAGTTTCATTGTCCAACCCCTGTATATACATTATATATATATATACACATACATATATGTATAACTTGGCAGCCTGTAAGTTCACACACTGTCAGCTGCGACCTAAACAAATACACTGATTGTGTGCATGGCCATGCTTCCCATGCAAGCCGGTAGCTATCGCTGCTAAATCATAAATTCCAATACCATTTGATATATTGTTACACCCCCAGTATTTATATACACAGTATTGCCAAAAGTATTCACTCCCCCATCCAAATCATTGAAGTCAGGAGTTCCAATCACTTCCACAGGTGTGTAAAACCAGGCACCTAGACATGCAGACTGCTTCTACACACACTAGTTGGGAGAATGGGTCGCTCTTAGGAGCTCAGCGAATTCCAGGGATTCCTGAAATTTCCTCACTACTAAATATTCCACAGTCCACTGTCAGTGGAAGCGACTGGGAACGACAGCACCTCAGCCAGAGTCAGTCACTACAGACCTTCAAACTTCATGTGGCCCTCAGATCAGCTCAGGAACAGTGTGTAGAGCTTCATGGAATGGGTTTCCATGGCCGAGCAGGGTGGGCCGACTTCATATTAGACCCTATAGATTGAGAATGGGATGTCACTCAAGTTCGTATGTGTGTGAAGGCAGACGAGCGAATACTGTGGGCAATATAGTGTAGTTGTGCATACTGGCCTAACGAAGGATGTATGCGTTGCATGGGCTATTCCACTGGACTGGGGGGCTGTTTAGTTGGGGTAGTGGTGCAGCATTGGTGTTGTATGTCTATTCATGATCTGCCTGCCATGCTGGATGTTGAGTAGCGCTGGGCATCCACATCCACTTAAAAGCATTCATTCAAAAGCACAACGTCTCCTGCATCACCTTCTCTGCCCGGTTGTCACGGTATACCCATTTCTTTCTCCCCCCCACCCCGCCCAACTACACCTCTGCTGAGGTAGGAATTCCAAGGATAACCAGCTGAATTTCTGGATTGTGTTGTTCTTGGCCTACACTGTTGAGTGTTACCTCTACCAGTATTAGAAGTGTTGTATGGATTTTTAATAAAGGTCAGCCGCTGGGTTGACCCGTTTCAGGTTTGACGAGGTCGGAGCATGGTGCCTCAAGTA
>JAMWET010000955.1:85000-104580 GCA_024036415.1 Prochilodus magdalenae
ATGGGAGGAACGGGGGATGAATAAACGACAGATAGAGGAGTGCGCGTCAGTATGACTGTGGATTGGTGCTTGGGAAGTTATGCCACTCTCGGGCGAACGAAACAGCTGGCTTTAGGTGTGTCTAAAAATGACTGGGACTCTATAGGAGGAACGAGGGATGAAAAAAAAAAAGAAGAAACAAACGAGTGCGGGTTAATCCAACACTGAATGCCATAGTATCCGATTTGGAGGTTCTAGGTCGAGTGGGAGTAGGGTAGATAGGTACGCATTTTCGCCCCATTCATTCCCTATGGGAGGAGAAAGGGATGGGATAAAGAGAGAAACGGACGAGTGCGGGTTAATCCAACACTGAATTCCTGCTTGGGGCTTGGCCCTGAGCCAGCATATCCGATTTGGTGTCTCTAGGTCGAGCGGAAGTGGGTTAGATAGACATGCATTTTCGCATCCTATTCATTCTCTATGGGAAAAAATTCCGGGAAAATTCCTTCTCACTCGGAATCCGTGCATCCGATCAAAAAGCTGTATGCGAGCCCACGTCAGCGTATCATACCGGACAATCTGGAGTTGGTAGTTTCGACCACCTGTTTATCTCCTGAGATATTCGCTCTCGCTTTGCTGCAGTGACCGGCTCTCCTGGGAGGGCCTCACGGCTGGGGGGGAGTACGGGACGGGAAAATGAAGAAACCTGTGATAGGGATCTCCAGAGCACACCCAGACCGTGAAGGGCAGTGTAGAGCTAGGACACTGGAAACTTTGGTCGGAGACATACTGCTTCAGGCGATTCATCATGGGCAGGACCAGTTCCATTACTGTCAATCAAACCGGAGGACGTTTAGGTCAAAGAGTGCCCAACTTGAATTCTGGTGGGATCTGCATATTTGGTGTTTCCCTTGCACTAGCTGTTAGTGTAACCCTAACCCTAACCTCTAAACGCAGTAGAGGCCAAGGCTCCTGTCTCTTCACACACATACAGGTGCTGGTCATATTCATTCTGCTGAAAGTAAATTTTGAATTTCCTTCCGAAATCAAGGTCCCAGAGTCTGGAGGAAGAGAGGAGAGGCACAGGCTGTGTGTTGCTTGAGGTCCAGTGTAAAGTTTCCACAGTCAGTGATGGTCTGGGGTGCCATGTCATCTGCTGGTGTTGGTCCACTGTGTTTTCTGAGGTCCAAGGTCAACACAGCCGTCTACCAGGAAGTCTTAGAGCACCTCATGCTTCCTGGTGCTGACCAGCTTTATGGAGATGCAGATTTCATTTTCCAACAGGACTCGGCACCTGCACAGTGCCAACGCTACCAGTACCTGGTTTAAGGACCATGGTGTCCCTGTTCTTAATTGGCCAGTGACCTCGCCTGACCTTAACCCCATAGAAAATCTATGGGGTATTGGGAAGAGGAAGATGCGATACGCCAGACCCAACAAAGCAGAAGAGCTGAAGGCCACTATCAGAGCAACCTGGGCTCTCATAACACCAGAGCAGTGCCACAGACTGATCGACTCCATGCCATGCCGCATTCCTGCAGTAATCCAGGTAAGAGCAGCCCCAGCTAAGTACTGAGCGCTGTACATGCTCATACTTTTCAGTTGGCCAATATTTCTAAAAATCCTGTTTTGTATCCGTCTTCCCTTATGAAACGATAATATACGGCAATGATTTGGAAAATATAGTGCAATATATTAAATAATATAATGTCATATATGGGAAACAAGTGCATATATTTTGCATATATTTATATAGTGATAAATATATTACAATATATTGTATAATACATAAGGAATTGCCACTTTTCACATATTGTATGTATGGTAGTATAATATATATTTATATATGTTATTTTATATATGTGAGAATATTTTCATACATACATACATGTGGCAATATACAGTATGTATATATTCTCACAACTATATATATTATCATATATGCAAACACATATGGAGAATTATTACATATACATATATACATCTATTACATATAAAATGAAATATATTACAGTAATTATAAGTAAATTATAAAATAATTTTATAATTTAAATAAAAAAAATAATCTATAATAATAAAATTAAGTAATATATTACAGTAATTATACGTAAATATATATTATACTACCATACATACAATATATGAAAAGCGGCAATTCCTTATGTATTATACAATATATTGTAATATATTTATCACTATATAAATATATGCAAAATATATGCACTTATATATATATATATATGCACAGTTTCCCATATATGACATTATATTATTTAATATATTGCACTATATTTTCCAATACATATATACATATACATATATAATCGAGAAACTGAATTTGGGGTTTTCATTAGTTGTCAGTCATAATCAACAAAATTAAAAGAAATAAACATTTGAAATATATCAGTCTGTGTGTAAAGAATATATATATAATATAAATTTCACTTTCTGAATGGAATTACTGAAATAAATCACCTTTTTCATGATATTCTAATTTTATGACCAGCACCTGTAGGCATTGCATATGCTTAAATATCGAAAGTGTCACCAATGGCAACAACAACTGTGCATGTGCAGTCTGGTAATACCACCAGTAACTCACTTGTGTGGGCTACTTTTGTGAAATTGCTTGGAAATTGTAAAATTTTATGATTTTGGTGGAAGATTATGCGGATAAGGGTTTGGTTGTAGCTGTCTCACTTGTCTGGTGCTCTGAGGCAGTGTTATAAAGTCCCTTTAAATGGTGGTACACTACTGTCATAAACAGTGGGACGCTATCCACTTGCTTTCTGGGAAGTATCAAAGACACATGGATAACGGTTCTGGAGGAAAATTCCTTGAACCAAATTCCAGAGTCCAAAGTCGTTGTGTACTTTGCCAAAAAGTGGATCAAATTATCCAGATGCTTGTGGATAGGCAGCTACAATATCCAGCTCTGGAAAGATTTAAGAGCCCACCTCAAACTGATCAGTGTCTCTAGGTGTGCAGGTTCTGGGTTTGTGTGGGTTCTGTTTGATTCTCTACACTACTGGAAGCATGTCTCCCAAACTCCAGATCAGATATTGTATTAGATCTGTTTATTTAGAAAATCACTAATGACCTCCAGAAGCCTGTTTTTAGAACCATGCTCGCTGTGCGTCTCACCCCAGCCGCCGCTCGCCAGTCTCTCTGTAGGTCACTCGAGGTCATCTTACGGTGGGTAAGGGACACTGGAATGAGGTGGCGCTCATCATGGTCTGTAGCTGTGTTGTCCTGTGTGTTTGGACCTTGTTCTCATGAACCAGACGCTCACTGTATCTGCCAGTAAAGCTAGAACCCCACCTTCGGTTCCTCATTAAGAACCTGCTGTACATGTGGAGATGCTGATTGAAGAAGAAACTGGAGTAGTCCCTGATTTATTTCCTGAGCTGTTAAACAAGATGAGTTTGGCCAACTTACAGGCTAACTAGCATGCTAGTTCAGGGTCGTAGCCAGCTGCTTGACCATCTTATACATTAAACTCTTAGCCTGAGGAGTGAAATTGTTTTTTTGACAGATAGATATTGTGTAATTTATTCAACATTCAGTGATTTTAATGGATATTATTTTATTAGCTAGCTAGCTATTCCAGCTAGCTAGCTAGCTAGCTGGAATGGAATAAACCCATTCTATCTATGTATAGGAAGAGGAATTTTAGAGAAACATTTGGCTACAGTTGGAACAAAACTTTGTATCGCTAATTTTCTCCAGAGATTATAAGAACGAGGTAGAGATTTTTCAGAAGACACAGTTAACGAAAGCGTTTTAGGCCGTACAGTCCGGTTTTTGACTCCCAGTCCTCCATCCGGCGCACTGCCTGGACACCTATTAGTCCTATGAACTCTTAAAATGTTCACTCACCAACAATATCATGCGTGCCATTGGCTCACGCCTTGCATTTCATTGGTTTACCAAGGTCATGTGACATCATGACTGGCCTACTGGCTAACTTCAGGTCAGCCCTCTGAATGCTAGTCCGTTAAAAAGCTCCCCTCTGACTGATCCATTCCCAATCAGGTAAGTAAAGCACCATGTATGTATAACCCCACCCCTGCTTTATGATCTCCACCTTTTGGGGCTGGGAAGTCCTCCGTTCTGGGTTTCCGAAAATGTCCACCCTCATCTATTCCATTGCTGTACCTCACTGGCTCCCCTGCCCGCTACTCATGAAGTCCTTCAGGAGCCAAATCAGCCTGAAGTCTGTTTGTAGGTCCAGCTGAACGCAGCACTGTGCACAGTGTGTTACAGTAGTTTAAGAAACGAAGCATTAGCATGTGTAAGGAGGACACGGTGCGTGTGCCAGTGTGTGACAGAGACAGGCCTCAAGGCCAGCTGTGGTCTGTCACGTGCAGACGGGACCGGAGATGAGGGGAACGGAGGAAAGAGAGGGCGAAGAGTGTGAATGTGATTAATTCCCGGTCTGTGTGTGCGGGAAAGAGGGAGCGGAAGCCCGAGTGTCTATTTAATGTTTGGATTGCATATGCTGACATCATTTGGGAGCAGTCGCTTGGGCACCAGGGTATGAAGAGAAGAGCTGAACACCAATTTGCAGGCCTCCACCTCGAGAGACGGTAACAGTGATATTACCAGCTTGAGTGAAATGATTCCCAGATGAGCATACTGGAACTTCCTGCGAGGTGAGACCGGAGATGTGTTTTTGCTTGTGTCTTCATAGGGACCCAACATCAAAAGAATAGATCTATAAATAACCATCAACCCACAGGAGTGAAACTTGGTGGGTAGATTGGACATTGTGGGACATCTGAATGAGTCAGGCAAGGACGGGCCTTATCTCTGTACCTGACTGACCCAACAGCCACGATCTCAGACATCCAGCGAGCAGTGGTGCCTCCATGAGTCATCCTGTTAGTGCAGCACCATTGGCAGACGGCTGCACCACGCAGGACTACATGCACACAGACCGTTACCACGACTGTCCTTAACACCACGTCACCGTCACCAAAGACTGCAGTGGTGTCGCACCAGACTGTCATGGAGTGACTCAGAATGGCAGCGGGTCATCTTCAGTGACGAGTCGCGCTTTAGTCTTGGTGGAGACGCCCAACGACGGTTTGTTGTCACACGAGTGAAGGTGCAGGAGCCCGAAACGGAAAAAGGCACTGGTCCCGGGACTCTCTGAAGACACGCCCAGGACACACTCCATGCGGGGTAGAAGTGGTGATTATTGACCCGAGTAACCACACATCTCACCATTACTGTCCGGAGTAACTTGGAAGCAGGTGCATCAGACAGGAGGCTAGGCTACAACTAGCTGCTTCGTCCTGCGCTGAGAGCTACAGCTCATCGTGCATGCGCAATAGTAAAGTGCGTGTAATCAACCGTTACACACGTCACACGTCCAGAAGGCCTGGTTCCGACCTTAGCCTGTTTCCCTTTCATGTTTGGTCGTGTTTCGTTGCTGTGTTCAACTACCTGATTGTTCAGTACAGCTTATTTGACCTTTGGCTCTGTGCACGTCGATCCGAGCTCTTTGTTTCTGACAGCTTGTCATGACAAGTGACATAAGCAACTGTAAAAAGCATGAACTGAATTAAAGACAAGCTGATAACACTAATGTAGTGTACAGTACACAGGAAAGCTTGCCTTGACAAGTGACTTAACCCTACATAGCTGTTTATGAATGTCGTCATTTGCTACTTTTGCATCTAGACCAGTTTAAGCCAGCATAGACCAGCTTAAACCAGCATAGACCATCTTAAACCAGCATAGACCATCTTAAATCAGCATGTAGACCAGTTTAAACCAGCATAGACCATCTTAAACCAGCATCTACACCAGTTTAAACCAGCATAGGCCATCTTAAACCAGCATCTACACCAGTTAAACCAGCATAGGCCATCTTAAACCAGCATCTACACCAGTTTAAACCAGCATAGACCATCTTAAACCAGCATCTAGACCAGTTTAAACCAGCATAGACCATCTTAAACCAGCATCTAGACCAGTTTAAACCGGCATAGGCCATCTTAAACCAGCATCTACACCAGTTAAACCAGCATAGGCCATCTTAAACCAGCATCTAGACCAGTTTAAACCAACATAGGCCATCTTAAACCAGCATAGGCCAGCTTAAACCAGCATCTAGACCAGTTTAAACCAGCATCTAGACCAGTTTAAACCAGCATAGGCCATCTTAAACCAGCATCTAGACCAGTTTAAACCAGCATCTACACCAGTTTAAATCAGCATAGGCCCTACATAGCTGTTTATAAATGTTTATTCCAATGGACGTCATTTGCTATTTTTGCCAATTTGGATTAAAGTTAGCCAATGTGGTCTTAATGACAGATGACACCTACTGGAATAACGTGTATGTAGGGTTAAGTCACTTGACTAGTTGCCTATAAACCTAGCCCTACAGTAAAGTGTCACCAAAAGGGTTTGGCTCAGTGCTTGGCTAGCTAACGTTAGCCTACTTCTACTGATCTCTTTATGAACAGAAAGTGAATCACTCACCCACTTAGTTCTTTGTAACGTTTTGTATTTTCAGTTTTAAATGTTATTTTGATTTTAGTGCTGGTACAGCCCCATTTCGAACGGCTGCCTTACGCTCAGTTCGGCCCTGCACTATGAGAAAGTGCTTTGCAGTCCAGTTGTGATCTGCAGCCCACAGGTTGAGAAATCCTCCACCGCAGAGAGCCTTGCAGACCACAGGTTGAGAAACCCTGTGTTGGACTGTATTTCTTGTAGCCCGGCCATGAACTGCATTTTTGGCCTTCTCTTCAGCTTAGGGTGGCCACTTTCATCATCCCAAAAGGGAGGATACAGCGGACAGAGGACAGCATAAACCTACGTCACATGACCTTGGTAAACCAATGAAATGCAAGCCATGTCGTTTGACAAGGATGTGAGCCAATGACACACGTAATGTTGTTTGCGAGTGAACAGTTTAAATAGTTCATCCTGAAGAGAGGACTTATAGGTGTCTGGAAGTTGGGAGGACCGGTAGTTGAAAAACTGGACTGTCTGGTCTTAAGACAGGATGTGTCGCCATCCTACCTCGGCTAGATCTACCAGCAAACCAAAGTGCCTGGTCACCACCAAAACTAGCATATATTGTGTCTGGATGCAGAATGGCTGTCGACCAGCATCTAGACCAGCTTAAACCAGCATAGGCCATCTTAAACCAGCATCTAGACCAGTTTAAACCAGCATAAACCATTATAAACCAGCATCTAGACCAGCTTAAACCAGCATAGGCCATCTTAAACCAGCATCTAGACCAGTTTAAACCAGCATTGGCCATCTTAAACCAGCATGTAGACCAGTTTAAATCAGCATGTAGACCAGTTTAAACCAGCATCTAGACCAGTTTAAACCAGCATCTAGACCAGTTTAAACCAGCATCTAGACCAGTTTAAACCAGCATAGGCCATCTTAAACCAGCATCTAGACCAGTTTAAACCAGCATTGGCCATCTTAAACCAGCATCTAGACCAGTTTAAATCAGCATCTAGACCAGTTTAAACCAGCATCTAGACCAGTTTAAACCAGCATAGGCCATCTTAAACCAGCATGTAGACCAGTTTAAATCAGCATGTAGACCAGTTTAAACCAGCATGTAGACCAGTTTAAACCAGCATCTAGACCAGTTTAAACCAGCATAGGCCATCTTAAACCAGCATCTAGACCAGTTTAAACCAGCATAGGCCATCTTAAACCAGCATCTAGACCAGTTTAAACCAGAATAGGGCAGCTTAAACCAGTATGGAATGCATTCTGGCCTGCCTGTTTTTTTTCAGCAGGCTCGCACATGCCATTTTCTTCATCATGAAATCCAGAAATTTCCACAGAATGTTATGTTCAAAGGATGCATAAAAGTAAAAATGGAGTTACCTGTCCTTTGGACACCTGTTCTTTGGACAGGCTCGATGTAAACAAACATCTGTAAAACCACACCAATGCTCTGTACGCTTCGCCATCTTGTTGCTACTGTTGCGACCGTTGTGTAATGTCCTCAGTTGATGACATATCCTTTGATGTTCCTTGATTCCAATAAAACTGGTGCAATTTTAGCCTGGTCCCCTGAACAGCAGCAGGGTTCTAGAAGCCTGAACTGAACCTGTTTAGGATTCAGGGTTCTCTTTGGTTGAAAAAGGTTAGAGGACAACCAACACAAACTGTTCAGCAACAGATGACAGTCTCTGTCTACTACTGTCTCTGACTGTTTATCCACAAGATGGACACACGATTATAATACTAACGACATGGTCACCTCAGAGAGGACAACAGGCGAGGAGCCTGGTGATTTTGGGGTATATATCTCTGGTTTCTCAAGGACAACGATAAAAGCACATGTGGGGACTAGAGTAGCTCTATTCGACCATTGAACCGTTTGGCACGTTTCCACTAAAAATTATTGGGTTTGGAACCTAAAAAGTTAGTTCCCAGCTGGAAACGAAGAATAGTAGGTGCTATAGCACGAATGTGGGCTTGTCAGCTGTCAAGGAAAAAGAGGGAATAATGAAATGATGCACAAACGTAAGAATAGATGAAAGTTAGATACCTGTTTTTCATTGGACTGATGCAATAACAGCACAACCGCTCACATGTAACCTATCATGTTGCTACTGTTTACTGCCATTGTGTAATGTCCTCAGTTGATGACATATCCTTTAATGTTCCCTGGTCCCCTGAATAGCACCAAGGTTCTAGAAGCCTGAACGGAACCTGTTTAAGATCCAGGGTTCTCTTTGGTTGAAAAAGGTTAGAGGACAACCAACACTGCACTGTGCAGCAACAGATGAGCTACTATCTCTGACTATCCATCTACAAGATGGACACACATGGGCAACTCAGAGAGGACAACCGGCCAGGTGATGGCCTGGTAATTTTGGAGACTGTATCTCCAGTCTCTCTGAGATCTGGAGTCAACTACAGGCTGGTCGTATACAAGCCAGGTCAAAACCGGATGAGTAGACAAACGATCAAGACAAACACCAGTCCTCGTAGATAAGACACCAAAGCAGAAGGTCATAAAACAAGAACCCTGCTTTGAACCGTGGGACATGGCCTAAACGGACCTAGCCAAGACCTGAGTGAAGCATGTGCCTTATATATACGTAATGGCTGACCAACAGGAAACTGGATTAAACACGTCCGGCATTCCGGCGAGAGGGACCTCTGCTGGCCAGGAGGGGAACCATCTACAGCACACGTGACGGGTTTCCAAAGACGACAACAAGGGGTCATGTGTGATTGGTGAAGGGACATAATAAGCCTCTACAGTTTAAAGACGGTTCCTCTTATTTTCACCGCTCGGCAAGGCTGCCTGGAGGTGTGGAAGTTTGGCTTGGCTTGGTCGCCTGTGGTGAAGCGTTTAGTCCTCCTGTGGTTTCATTCATAACATCATCGGCGATTAGTCAACGTCGACTCAAGTTGCATCACACCACTGTTGACGGTAAGAAATCTCAAGTTGTGCAACCCCTAGTTCCAAACTCCGGAGGGTGGGGGGTGCAGGGGGGTCTTTAAGGTACGCTACTGCATTCAAAATAAAAGACTGTCCCCAAGATCTCGCTGGCGACCCCCAAATATTCCGAAAAGCAGAGGACACTGTACTCGTGTGTGTGTGTGTGTGGCTACCCGAGTACAGGAACCAGTTAGTGGAGGAAGCGTCAGTGTACCAGCAAACAAAAGGATCTCCATTAAAAAGTGTGCGTGTGAGTGATGGAGTGGGTTTAGGGGGCATGCTGACAGCGGAGGTGTGCGTGTGTGGGAGTGTGCAACCACGGGAGCTGACATTTCAGATTTATGTAAGAAGCGCTTTAATGGGCGCCGTGCACTTAAAAGACGATTATGATAATTGCTAACGAAGCCTGGCAATTGGACTGACCACGGACGACACGCTCCGCCGAGGTAAGGCGCTCTGAAATTACCTGAGAGGAATCCGAGACATTTAAGCGAGCGCGTGCCGTCACGACGAGATGGTGGGGCGAGCCGGCATGAAGCTGCAGTTGCTTTGAAAGAGAAACGGACAAAAGAAGTTGCTGTGTGAAACAACAATATGAAACAACGGGCCTTTCCTTTGTGGGAAGTGAAAACCGTGTGTTTAACAAACAAAGCCTTTCAGTTCTGTGTGCGTACGGTCAGGCGTGACCCAGTGGGGTGGGTGGGGGGCATGAGCGGCACAAAGGCACACTTTTAAAACGGACAGGTTGTCAAGATGGTGTTAAGTACCTGACCCCAAGTCGGCCTGGTGTTGTTTGGTGTCTGAAGTTTGTAGGATGATGAACACCTTACAGACTGTAGTCCATCTGTCTCTCTGTATACTCTATCACCCTGTTCTTCAATGGTCAGGACCCCCACAGGACCACCACAGAGCTGGTATGATGTGGGTGGTGGATCATCCTCAGCACTGCAGTGACACTGACGTGGTGGTGGTGTGTTAGTGTGTGTGGTGCTGGTGTGAGTGGATCAGACACCTCAGTGGCACTGCTGGACTGAGGTTCATCCACCAACCCAAGTTGTCCAGGCAACAGCGTCCTGGGGGCAGCGTCCTGTGTCCACCGGTAAAGGACTAGAGGATGCCCAACACTGCACTGTGCAGCAGCAGATGAGCTATCGTCTCTGACTGTCCATCTACAAGGTGGACCAGCAAGGTAGGAGTGTCTAATAGAGTGGACAGTGAGTGGACACAGCGTCTAAACACTCCAGCAGCCCTGCTGTGTCTGATCCACTCACACCAGCACCACACACGCTAACAAACCACCGCCACCACTGCAGTGCTGAGAATGATACACCACCCACATCATACCTGCTCTGTGGTGGTCCTGTGGGGGTCCTGACCATTGAAGAATAGAGTGATAGAGTGTACAGAGAGACAGATGGACTACAGTCTGTACCTGTACACTCCATCACCCTGTTCTTCAGTGGTCAGGACCCCCACAGGACCACCACAGAGCAGGTATGATGTGGGTGGTGGATCATCCTCAGCACTGCAGTGACACTGACGTGGTGGTGGTGTGTTAGTGTGTGTGGTGCTGGTGTGAGTGGATCAGACACAGCAGTGCTGCTGGACACCTCAGTGGCACTGCTGGACTGAGGTTCATCCACCAACCCAAGTTGTCCAGGCAACAGCGTCCTGCGGGCAGCGTCCTGTGGACAGCATCCTGTGTCCACTGATGAAGGACTAGAGGATGCCCAACACTGCACTGTGCAGCAGCAGATGAGCTATCGTCTCTGACTGTCCATCTACAAGGTGGACCAGCAAGGTAGGAGTGTCTAATAGAGTGGACAGTGAGTGGACACAGCGTCTAAACACTCCAGCAGCACTGCTGTGTCTGATCCACTCACACCAGCACCACACACACTAACACACCACCACCACCACTGCAGTGCTGAGAATGATACACCACCCACATCATACCTGCTCTGTGGTGGTCCTGTGGGGGTCCCGACCATTAAAGAAAAGGGTGATAGAGTGTACAGAGAGACAGATGGACTACAGTCTGGACCTGTAGAACTACACAGTGGTCCTGTATGGACAGTGGAGCTGATAAGATGGGCAGTGAAGGTTGATACAAGGAGGTGCATCAAATGAATGAAGCAAATCGCATAGGGGCAAGGGGAACACCAACGCTCTGGACTAGTGAAAGGAGAACGGAGAGTGTCTCCACCTTCTTCTAGAGCGTTTGGGGAAGCAGCTCCACACGAGGTGAGGCACAAAAACAATGGTAAGAATGTACACTTCCATACACCTGCAGATTCAGCTACTTCCTTCACACTATGGTCTTTGGCCACGCCCACATGCTCAGTCACTCCTTTTAGCCAATCATTAACATCTGCTCTGGAGCGTTTTCCTCTGCACTGTAGCACCTCTTTCCAATCTATGGATCCCATCACTCACACCCCACAGGGATTCATAGCCCCATCATCCTCATGCAGCGCCATCTGCAGGGCTTTGGCTGAAGTGCAACCACTGGTATTGCACCTGATAGCTGAGATCTCCATGCTGGAGGAGATACGGATGCTGCCGTATGTGCCAACGGGTTGGTGACGTGGGCTCTTCTTACAGCTGGACGATGTACCAGCATGCTAGCTTGCCAGAGGAATACCAGGCTAACGCTTTGAGTGGCTTATCGCCTCCATTGCTGTTTGATTTAATCGTTAGCCTGTATATCATCGTTTAGCTGACGCTCTTATCCAGGTTAATCATATTACAGGTGGGCCAGTGTAGTGTTGGGAGTCTGGCCCAAGGACTCTTATTGGTGTAGCACAGCATAGTCACCCAGACCAGGATTCGAAACCCAGTCTCCCACAAGTTGTGGTGGCTCCCTGGGGGGACGGTTAGTGTTGTTATCCGCTAAGCTATACCAGCTGCATCACGAAACATAACAAACACCCCAATAGCAATTTCAGTATGCGGGTACTCAAGTACATTTAGGGCATTTAGCTGACGCTCTTATCCAGAGCGACTTACCAGGTTAATCATATTACAGGTGGGCCAATGTAGTGTTAGGAGTCTAGCCCAAGGACTCTTATTCTAGCACAGCATAGTCACCCAGACCGGGATTCGTACCCCAGTCTCCCACTTGTGGTGGTGGCTCCCTGGCAGGTAGTGGTGTTACCTGCTGAGCTACACCAACCACCTGCACACATGCTCCACTAACACCTCAACTTTTCCCTTCCCGGTAGACATGCACACCAAACGACTCCTTCAGACTCTCCAGTGAATGATTACCTTAAAAAAAAAAAGTCCTTATTCTGAAAAGATCCCATACGGAGAGAGATGATGGAGCGTTATATAAGTCTAATAATGCCGAGTTATTCATTTCAGCGCTGAACAGGTCTCCCAGAGAGCAGGCACACACACACGCACAATAAGAGCTATTAGAGAGCTTGGCGGTGGGCTGAATAACAGCGGCTAATTACTGCAGCCACTTATACCTTGCATGTACAGGTATAGACTCTCCCCAGCTGTCAATCAAGCGGCGTCCCGCGTCGCAGGCCGCTCTGGAGCCTGTTCATTTGGCCGAAGTGTGGGAGAGGGGACTGAGGCAGGGAGAGGAAGAAAGATCTTTCTCTTTTTCGTTTGAAATGAAACACTTTTGTATGTGCAATTACATCACCTCCACCCCTCCATACATACGCTCGCTCGCACGCACGGGAGTCAAGCCGGGCTCTGAAGTAACAATGCGGGAAGAAAGTTTGCTCCGTAGTTCCACTTTACTTCGGCGTTCCTTGCATTTACTCCAACCTCACTGCTCCTCCAAACCAAAGGCTTTACTCTGGCACGTTGTCTTTGAGACCCCTTAGAACTTCCCAAAGAGCCATCGACTCTTCAACTCTTCCCAGCGGGGCCGGAGGAGGTAACTCCTGGACACTCTCAGACACTCTACTGTATATACTGTACACCTGAACTCCTGGACACTCTCAGACACTCTACTGTATATACTGTACACCTGAACTCCTGGACACTCTCAGACACTCTACTGTATATACTGCACATCTGAACTCCTGGACACTCTCAGACACTCTACTGTATATACTGTACACCTGAACTCCTGGACACTCTCAGACACTCTACTGTATATACTGTACACCTGAACTCCTGGACACTCTGGACACTCTACTGTATATACTGCACATCTGAACTCCTGGACACTCTCAGACACTCTACTGTATATACTGTACACCTGAACTCCTGGACACTCTCAGACACTCTACTGTATATACTGTACACCTGAACTCCTGGACACTCTGGACACTCTACTGTATATACTGTACACCTGAACTCCTGGACACTCTCAGACACTCTACTTTATATACTGCACATCTGAACTCCTGGACACTCTCAGACACTTTAATGTATATACTGTATATCTGAACTCCTGGACACTCTGGACACTCTACTGTATATACTGCACATCTGCACTCCTGGACACTCTCAGACACTTTACTGTATATACTGTATATCTGAACTCCTGGACACTCTGGACACTCTACTGTATATACTGCACATCTGAACTCCTGGACAGTCTCAGACACTTTACTGTATATACTGCAGTACAATCTGCAACTCCTCCTGCACATTCTCAGACACTTTACTGTATATACTGCAGATCTGAATCCTGGACACTCTCAGACACTTTACTGTATATACTGCACATACTGCAGAACTTCTGGACACTTTTCAAATCCTGCAGACGTTCATACTGTACATCTGAACTCCTGGACACTCTGGACACTCTACTGTATATACTGTACACCCGAGCCCCTGGACACTCCAAACACTCTACTGTTTATACTGCACATCTGAACTCCTGGAGACTCTCAGACACTCTACTGTATATCCTGTATATCTGCACTCCTGGACACTCTACTGTATATACTGTACACCTGAACCCTGGAGCCAGCACTACAAGCACTCTAGAACGGGCTTATAGTGCACATCTGAAATCTCCTGGTATCTAACTGTTATCTGGACCCATCCAAGTAATCCGGTCGCTTCCATGGCCACAGGTTTATAAAACCAAGCACCTAGGCAAGCAGACTGCTCCTACAGATACAGTTGGGTCTAAGCCTGGGGAATTACCAGGGCCAGGGTAGTACTTGGAAGTCCCAGTGAAGACAATCAGCATGTGCCGGTGTACGTGATCTGCAAAGATGGATTCAAACCCAAACAGTAGAAAGTACCTACCACATGGATGTGTGGGCCCAGAGAACACCACTACAGCATGACTTCCTTCATGAGCTATGCATTAATTGTGTCGAAGGTAGCAAGTGGTCATAATAATGTGACTCCACTGTGTATTATCATACTTTACTTGATGGCACTGTACTGGACACCTAGGCACTTCTGGTTCTCTTAGCTAGCGTAACTGAAACAGCTGGAACCACCTACAGTACAGACTCCATTCAGAACCTTGTAGATCATTTGTGATGTGTGTTATAAGCCTCTCATGTTTTCCTCTCATCCATTTATTAGTCTCTTTTCCTTCCTCTGTTTTCCCCTTGCTTATTTGCTCATTCGTTTATTCAGAATCTGACGGAGGCTTTGAGATCATTTCTTGACCACTAGACCTTCTCCAGGTTAATCCGTATCTAATGTGTCTTGCTTAATCTTGTGCCGTTGGGTCTAATCGGTTACCTGATAGGTAGTAACTTTCTTCAGTTCACATCAAAGGCGTTCCTGTGTTCCAAAGCTGGGAAAAAGTTGGGATTAAATAGGTTCGGTGCGGCATTTAGATCATTTTCTCCGGCGCGGGAGCCAATATGTGCTCTTTAAACACTTCACACATGTTTATAATCTGCCATGAACGATGTCAAACACACGATTTATCTCTCTCGTCTCCTCAAAAGCTGCCAGTTTGGAGCGGCCTTTTCAGGACAATGACATTTCCTAGCACTTAGAGAGGCTCTCTGAGGGGTTCAGCTAATGGAGAGCAAAGCGCATTCGAAAGATCGCACCTCCACGCTCCAATTATCCAGTTGTAGGAGCTGTAGGTTGCAACAAACGCTGCATGAAATCTGCTCTCCATGCGGTTAGGTGCTGTGCTTCTGATGCATTAATACTGGGTACGCAGTTTGATGGAAACCGTTCAGCCACTGAATGTGCGGTCTGCTGTGAAACTATCGTTTGCATTCGGGAATCACGTTCCCTGGTGCTTCCCACAAGGCTGAATGGGGGTCCCTGGCCAGATGGCCATCTCCACCCCTGGTTAACCGCCATCTCTGGATCAAAGGAATGGAAAAATGACCTGATGTCTCTTGTGGTATTACAAAATAAACTCGCACAGCATCCGCGGGGCAGGTCTGGAAGGCTGGTGTGTGGGACTTCTGGAGAACTTCTCAGAAGTAGGGTTTGTTTACACTGTTGTTGTGATATTAGCCTGTGCAGCACTGGCAGCGCATGCGAATGGACCGTCCAGTAAATCACCTCATCCTGGACTGTTGGGATGGACAAAGGCTTTACTAATATTCCAACCGTAGTGCATTTCAGAATGTGTCTCTGGATCTTTCCCTAGGTGGGTAGTGATGTAAGCAAGGACGTGCCTTGTCCCTGTACCTGACTGACCCAACAGTCATGACTTCAGACATTCAGCAGGAGTCATCCTTTTGTTGCCAGCATTATTGGTAAACAACTGGATGATGCAGGACACAGATCGCCATGGCGACTGTCCTTAACACCACGACAACGACACCAAAGACGGCAATGGTGTTGTACCAGACTGTCATGGAGTGACTCAGAATGTCAGCGGTTCATCTTCAGTGGCGAGTCCCGCTTTAGTCTTGGTGGAGATGTGTGGAGGCACCGTGGTTGTCACGCGTCACACCTCCAGAAGGCCTGGTGTCCCTCCACTCCTACCGCACGAACTGTAGAAGAATATTCCAGCTGCATGGGATGGATTATCACAGGACACCATTAGGAACCTCTACGACTCCATACCGAGACGTCTGGCATGTTGGGTTAGCAAACATGGCGGCTCAACGCCATACTGAGAGACAGACTTCTGTATGTGTAGCTTAATAAATATTGATCATATCAGTCTAAATTTATCATCAGTTATTGATCCTGGTCACCTTTATCCTTCTTCCCAACAGCACCGCACTCCCACACCTCTGCTTATAGCCCTCAACCATGGAGCACAACACAATGCAACTGTAAGTAAACATATAGGGGAAGTGGATGGGGGTGGGGTGGCAGCAACACAGTCATGGTGATGGGTCTGGGGATTGAAAGTGTTAACCCACCTCGTATGCAAATGCATGGTGCCAGGGGCCAATGGGAAAGGTGTGAGTTTTGCGCATGAAGGTTGCACTGTCCAAATATAAGGCTAGTAAATTCATCCCCAAGTCTGGGAAGAGCGCTCTGAAGACCAAACCCAAACCCAGACCCAAACGAGTTGGCCATCCTGGAACAAGCTGGAATGCACAAGTTACACCGTGTCTACGAGAAATGGTGGAGTGTCACTAAAAGCTCATGCCTTTGGGTTAAAATAACACTACATGGAATACATAACTGACATGTGTCACACCAGCAAAAAATGTCTTCATGTAAAATCATCAGCCACTCAAAACCCTTTTGTTAGTGTGGTTAGTATGTGAATAATCTGACATTCTGGATTAAAAAAATTCCCATTTCCCACTAGTAATGTTGGTTTATGACCCCATTTGTCGGACCTCCACTGACAATTTGGCCACCACCTATTGTTTTAACATTGTACCACAAATCACATGATAAAAATTCTGAAATTATGAATATTTTTTGTACTATTGAAATACCTTTTAGTGTTGGGGTGAATACAAAGCCATTTCACATTGCTCTGTAACGACTGGAGTGATTTGCTAATTTCTTGGTATGGGGTTTTTGAACCAGCCACCAGTACACCGTTTCTCAAAGTTTGTGACTCACGAGTGAAAAATGCATTGGGTGGCATGTACAAAAACACTGTGGTGCCCTGCTACTGGCTTGTGCAACAGTACGAGAGACTTTAACCATGGGTGGAGTGTGATGTACGTGTGCAGCGTTGGTGTCTGGATGGAAATGAACTGGCTGCTATCCTGGCTATTCACTTGGTTTCAATAAAAGAGCATTTGCTTACAGCTCTATCTTCGTCTTTGCCGAGTCACTACATTGGTGTCAGAAGTGGGATCTTAATGCTGAGATACAAGAACTCAAGCTGAAGATGTTATTACATTACATACAGCATTGGGAAGAACAAGTTGCAGCACTGTTAGCCCTCTGGTTGTGTTCTGGTCATTTTTAATGATCCTTGACAAGAGCTTGGGGAACGTGAGGTAAAGTAGAGCAGTAATAAATATGTGAGTTCTGAATTCTGAGTTATGGAAAATGTATTATTAGCAACCTGGCCAAATCTGAATGATGAGCAATCAGTAATTATATAAAGTTAGGACTGTACTGAAAGCATACTTCGCAAGAAAGCCAAACACGCCAAATACCACTACAACCTTCTAGCAACTTTACTGGACTTCTGCAGGAACTGTGTGAGACGTCTCGGTATGGAGTTGTGTCCTATGATAATCCATCCCATGCAGCTTGAATATCCTTACATGGTTTCTGCAGATACTGTCTTCTAGTGTGTCCGTGTGGGTGTTACACTCACAGTATCAGTACACCCCAGTTCAGCACATATCCCCTCCTGTATAGAGCCAGGGCTGTCTATCAACACCAAATTTTGTCCAGGTGATGGCCAAGAAACAGCCAAAGAGGAGAAAACCTGGAAAACAGATATTGAGAATTGTGTTTTTAGATCAGACGGAAAGCCGCATTAACATTAGTGAGGTGCTTCGTTGCTGCAAAGAGCTATGTTAGCTAACCAGGCTAAAGTCGGCTTGCTAGTTGCCACCCTTCCCTGTACCACCTTAGATGGTGCTGCAGTTACATTCTGACACCCGAGGCACCGGATCGTAACTGTACTGTTTAAGACGGAACCATTTGGACAAGAAGCTGCACGGGTAGACTGAAGCACTAGCATGGAACTGCTGCACCATTTAGGGCAGAACGGTAAAACTTGCGCAAAAGGCTGGTAGGAAAGGGCTTCAACGGTAGGAGACGAGGTGGAGGGACACCAGGCCTTCTGGACGTGTGACACTAAACCGTTCATCCTGGTGCTGACCACGGTGCCTCCACACACGGATGCGTTGGTCGTCTCCACCAAGACTAAAGCGGGACTCGTCACTGAAGATGACCCGCTGCCATTCTGAGTCACTCCATGACAGTCTGGTAAGACACCACTGCAGTCTTCGGTGACGGTGACGTGGGTTTGATAGGAGAATCGTTTGTAGTGCGTTTGTGTGGCAACATCGTAGTCCTGCGCCGTGCAGGTTCGTCTGCCCAATTGTAGACTGACACTACTGCAGGATGACTCATGGAGCAAAGAGTGCTCAATGAATGTGCCCAAGACCGCAGAACGAATCATTCCCATGTCTCAAAATGTCAAACCTACCTACCATGTTTCATTCCTGGGGATTGCTTCCTTCTGGGTGTAGCTATTGGTGCAGCTATTCCTTTAAGGATGGGTGTATAACTTTAGTACTCCAGGATCATATGCTTTCCATAGAAGCTAGATTGGATCAGGATGCCACTCTGTTTATGTACACATGGCAGCCCTTACTAGCGCCCTGTGGAATAGCTCCAGTTGAAGTTGTTCTCTAATCTCTAAATCAGCCAGCTGCACAGCTTTACTTTAATGTCACACAAGCCTCCCGTGTGAACCGAGAGCTCAGCTTTAAATATCAGCCCGTTTGTTTGCTTGTTTGTTTCCAGTGGACTGTGCTATTAAAGTCTGCTTAACTCGGCAGGTTTACCCAACGTCTGCTTTCAGGCTCAGGGCCTTATCTGAGAAACTGTTCCATTTTCACATTTACTTCATGTTGTGATTGTAAGATTAACAGCCTAAAGAGCGGACAGAACAGTGGCAGTTCTAAAAAAATGGCAGATGACGATGTGACGGCAGCAAGACTGTGCTGGTGGTGGGACCGGTAGTGGTGTTTAAACATGACCTCAACTCAAATCTGTGAAAAAAGAGGCTGTAAAAATAAATGTATTTTGATAAATCATGTGTTCACTTGTTAGCGTGTTCTAAAAAAGCCTCCAGCTT
>JAMWET010000956.1:0-77479 GCA_024036415.1 Prochilodus magdalenae
GGGTTTGGATGGAGGAATGGTGGTGAGTAGCCTAGCTGTAGAAGACCTGAGAGAGTGAGAGGGTTTGGATGGAGGATTGGTGAGTAGCCCAGCTGTAGAAGACCTAAGAGAGTGGGAGGGTTTGGATGGAGGACTGGTGAGTAGCCCAGCTGTAGAAGACCTGAGAGAGCGAGAGGGTTTGGATGGAGGACTGGTGAGTATCCCAGCTGTAGAAGACCTAAGAGAGCGAGAGGGTTTGGATGGAGGAATGGAGGTGAGTAGCCCAGCTGTAGAAGACCTGAGAGAGCGAGATGGTTTGGATGGAGGACTGGTGAGTAGCCCAGCTGTAGAAGACCAGAGAGAGCGAGAGGGTTTGGATGGAGGAATGGTGGTGAGTAGCCCAGCTGTAGAAGACCTGAGAGAGCGAGAGGGTTTGGATGGAGGACTGGTGAGTATCCCAGCTGTAGAAGACCTAAGAGAGTGAGAGGGTTTGGATGGAGGAATGGTGAGTAGCCTAGCTGTAGAAGACCTAAGAGAGCGAGAGGGTTTGGATGGAGGAATGGTGAGTAGCCTAGCTGTAGAAGACCTAAGAGAGCGAGAGGGTTTGGATGGAGGAATGGTGAGTAGCCTAGCTGTAGAAGAGCGAGAGGGTTTGGATGGAGGAATGGTGAGTATCCCAGCTGTAGAAGACCTGAGAGAGTGAGAGGGTTTGGATGGAGGAATGGTGAGTAGCCCAGCTGTAGAAGAGCGAGAGGGTTTGGATGGAGGAATAGTGAGTAGCCCAGCTGTAGAAGACCAGAGAGAGTGAGAGGTTTGGATGGAGGAATGGTGAGTAGCCCAGCTGTGGAAGACCTGAGAGAGCGAGATGGTTTGGATGGAGGAATGGTGAGTAGCCCAGCTGATGGGGAGCGGGCAGACAGGGGCAGACAGGAAGTATATGGAATGATGGCGATGCTAATATCTGGAAAACCTTTTCAGGCTATTTTGCCTCAAAGCCTCCTGAATGTCTCCCTGGATTTGGACGGTGGACGCCTGGTTCCTATCACCACCCCTATGATGAGTTCCGACTCTGAATGGCGTCATGTATTCAGACAGTCTTAGATAATTATGAATTCTGCTTTGAGAAGTTTTCCTGATTTTCGAGATTGAAAATCTCAAAACCAGCTCATAAGGTCAAAACTGACCTGGAAGCGAAAGTGCCTCTGACCTGGATTCACCTGATGGGTGTGTGTCGACCTGAGAACTAAAGGCATGCTCTTATCCGGTTTGTGTAATAATTAATAATGCATAGTAATGAAGTGTCTCCTGAGCTGCAACTCATGCATATTTAAACTGAGAGCCATCACAGTTTTGGAGGTCATTTAACAGGGCGTAATTTGCGCTCAGGGCAGTGAAGTAAAGTTTTCGCTGAACACTGACTCAGTTGTTGCATATATAATAAATTACATCATCGTTGCGTTTTTATTAAAGCACTGTGTATTGATTGCATTCACAATGAATTGCTGAGGTAGCCATAAATACAGACCCAGTCCAAAGTCAGGACATGGCGGCTCATAGAAGGATCTCTATGTGTTTATCTTTATGCTTTACTCTAGAATAGAAGTGAAGACCCCAAACTATGAAATAGCACCCATGGAATTACACAGTCCACCTTAAACCCTCCAGAGTGGACCTTTACAGGAGGATGAACCAGCTTTCCTAACCTGCAGTGGAGCTGATATAAACCTTGCTCTATCTAAGCAGGTTTGGAGCGATTCTATTGGTCGGTCTCTCATGAATATTCATTAAACTGAAAGGAGAGCTAGAGCTTTTAGACTGTGCAGAAAAAGAGATCAAAGTTTCTACACCACTAAATATATATTAGAGGTGGAGCTTTGGTCTTGGTGGAGACGACCAACGAATCTGTGTGTGGAGGCACCGTGGTCAGCATCAAGATGAGCGGTTTGTTGTCGCACGTCCAGATGGCCTGGTGTCACTCCACCTCCACCCCTACCGCACCATCTGCAGGAACTGTGTGAGGTTGTTCAAGCTGCATGGGATGGATTATCACAGGACACCATTAGGAACCTCTACAGCTCCATACCGAGACGTCTGGCATGTTGCGTTAGCCCGATGCCATACTGAGAGACGGACTTCTGTATGTGTAGCTCAGTAAATATTGATCATATCAGTTTAAATTGATCATCAGTTATTGATCCTGGTAACTTTTATCTTCCTTCCCAACAGCACTGCAACCCCCTACTCCTTCTGGGTACAGCTGTTCCTTTGATAATGAGTGTATATGATCAGAAAAGAACTACCTGCATGCTTTTGGGAGCCAAAGAATCAAAAGTGGGCGGAGCATAACAGCAGTATGGAAGGAGATATGTGTAAATGTGTTTGATTTTGTGACATCACAAATAAACAGCAGACTGTTTCCGCAGCTTGGTTTACATGCACTGATCAAACACTTTACTAAGAACACCTCCTTGCATGTTCCCACCTACACTTACCACTTTGTAGTTCTACAATTACAGACCCCTTTGTCAATGGTCAGGACCCCCATAGGACCACCACAGAGCAGGTATGATGTGGGTGGTGGATCATT
Organism: Prochilodus magdalenae; assembly: GCA_024036415.1. Lineage (NCBI taxonomy): Eukaryota > Metazoa > Chordata > Actinopteri > Characiformes > Prochilodontidae > Prochilodus > Prochilodus magdalenae. The sequence continues at coordinate 2,567 of JAMWET010000956.1, forward strand.
CTGACCATTGCAGTGACACTGACATGGTGGTGATGGTGTGTTAGTGTGTGTTGAGCTGGTGTGAGTGGATCAGACACAGCAGTGCTGCTGGACATCTATGTGTCACTGCTGGACTGAGAAGCGTCCCGTGACCACTGAAGGACTAGAGGATGACCAACACTGCACTGTGCAGCAGCAGATGAGCTATCGTCTCTGACTGTACATCTACAAGGTGGACCAGCAAGATAGGAGTGTCTAATAGAGTGGACAGTGAGTGGACACAGTGTCTAAACACTCCAGCAGCACTGCTGTGTCTGATCCACTCACACCAGCACCATACACACTAACACACCACCACCACGTCAGTGTCACTGCAGTGCTGGGAATGATCCACCACCCACATAATACCTGCTCTGTGGTGGTCCTGCATTTTAACATAGTCTAAAATCCCTCAGCTGATGCCTCTCTCTCTCTCACTTTCCCACTTGTTATATGTATAATCGGGACCAAACTATAGGCCAGCTCCACGGAGGAGAGGACATGCAGGACCTCATGGTCATGAAACGTTAAATAAGATGCCAAAACACTCATAAAACTAATTTTCTGTCTTACACGCATTAAAAACCGTCCATAAACGATTGCTGAGTTCCTACTCGTCCGTTCTACCTTAAATGGCGCAGCCCCATTTAAGGTAGAACGAACAATTCGAATCAGAAACTGGCCAATAAGGAGCCGATTTTTGTTGTGGATCCTCCCCCATCCTTCAGCCCTAGTTGGTACGTTCCATGGGGCTCGTGCTGAGTGAGTGAGCGTGTGTGTGTGTTGGACAGAGAGCGAGCGAGCGAAAGAGAGAGAGAGAGAGGGAGAGGAGGAGTGTGTGAGTGTATGTGTATGTATGCGTGTGTGTAAGAACGAGAGAGTGTGTGTGAAGGCTCTAGCCGTGTGGAGCCGTAGCTCACTTTTCCACTCAACTTCGCACGAGACTTCTTCACGCGAAAAACAAGGGGAAATAAAACGCACGCGCTGAGGCACGAGCCATGATGTGAAGTGCGCGAGTGCGCACACGGGGCTTTGACTTATTTTTTTTTTGTTTATCTAGCGAGTATTTGCAAAGAGAGAGAGAGAGGGGGAGAAAGAGAGAAAGACCCAAGCCTGAACGACGGAGAGAGAGAGACAGAGAGGGACCATGAAGCCTGTAGCTCTTCTTTCAGCTACTCTGCTAACTTTGCTGCTCTGCTCTCAGGGTAAGTTTGCATGTATGTATATATCTATATTTCATTTATACATGTGTGTATATATAAGCTTGTGTGTATGTATGTGTGTGTGTGTGTATATATATATGTGTATATATATATATATATATATACACACACATTTGTTGAGTGTAAGCTTCCAGTGCACGCAAAAGTTTGCCAGTATACACTGTTACATTGAGCCCCTATGCCAAACCTAGGCTGCTTACATACATATGCCACTACTACAGTGTGCACGTGCAAATCAAAGCCAGCAGCTGCTGTCTCGTGAGCTGAAAGTTACTGGACCACCTCTCTGCTGAGAAGGTGCACAGTCGATGGAGGTTTAATAGGTGTGAATGTTTTTGGGATCGAAAAAAAAGCAAACATCCAGCTCAGTGTTGAGACTTGTTTGGGTTTTCCAGCCTTGTCAGATATGCAGACAGAACCAAAACCTCAGAGCTCGTGCCATCACTCATACTCATGCTCATGCAGGGTCTGGTCTGGTCTGTGGGCATCAGCTTGGCTTTATTATGGCAGTGGTAGTAAACAAAGCAAAGCAAAGTGAGTGCTTCATTACTGCACTGCCATCCAGGTAACATGGTATTAAAGGGGTTTGCCTGTGGTGAAGTGAAAGGGCAGCTCCACCAGTCTATTAGAATTTCTGGATAGCTCCGGGGCTGAGATGTAAACAAAGTCTGGTGGGGTGTATAGACAGCGGTAGTGGTGGGAAAACAAATAGAGCCATTTTATTTACTCTCCAAAGCTGCCAGTGAACGTACACCTAAGGTTGTGTTTGTATGGAATGTTGGGTAGTGGAAAATCTGAAACAGCCAGGGACTACAAGTCACGTAGTAACTTTCTGTGAGGGGGCTTTTAGAGGTGGATGTCAGGTTCAGCTCACTTTGCTTCCCTCTGAGTCTTACCTGAACCGTTTAATCATGCTGAATTTGAGATTTTAAAATTTGGTGGAATTGTCCTGTAGCTATCAGTAATGCAAAAGCTGGTGTGCTTGTATAGATATCACAGCACTGCTATAATAGCACACATGCAGTGATGGCAAATCAATAAGGGTGTTCCTACTCTTTGCTAAGGCAGGGTGCTCACTGGTTGCCGTTTTCCAATCAGCAGCCACGTTTAATCAATAATCTGTTGACTGTGGACACTTTACCGACAGTATTTACCCATGCTCACCTCAGCACAGATACTCTACCTCTGGTACTGTACCACCAGAGGGGGTTAGACCGGCCTAGAGCCGGTCATTCTCCGTCAGGAATGCTCTTACTCAAATGTAGGCTGACTCCTACAACCGTGTGAGTTTCTCTATAGGGCTACAGTGTACCGTCATAGTACATCCAGCCTCTCTATGCAAAGGGTCAGTAGGTATTCCAGCTCTTTATGGATCAGGAATTAAGTGCAAGTGCTCCAGACTGTGTGAGGAACAGTAAAGCACTCCAGCACAGCCGCATAGCATTAAACCCATTGCCCTTGAGTGAATGGAGCAAGTTGCTAAATAGATACAGTGCTTCCTACAAACCGTGTACAGGCACCAGGTCCTATGAACGTCTTGTGCAATAAGGGTGCACGCACACTTCAAAAGCCTCATTAAGTTTTTTACGATGTCCTTTGTTTCGGAGCATGCCCAGTTTGCTTTAGCTGAGTTATGTCGCTGTTGCGGGCGTAGAATTCCAATGATGCCCCGCAGGCCGATCTTTACCGCAGCCGTGCATGCGGTATTAGGCTCATCCCATGCAACTCTGGACCGGAACCGAAATAGCCTGGACGTAGTCTCTCTTCGGCGGTGATTTAAATCGGTTTGGTCCCGAGCTGGAACACTGTAGGGCCAGTTGGATGGCGTTTAAAGGGTTCGCCGTGGTGGTATGGCTTTGTAATGCACCCAAGATGCAGCCGGTTCTTTGGCCTACAGAAGCATGTTATTAACTCGGCCTGGTGGTTTCTCTGACATGCGTGTTATTCGCCCACAAAGTAGATGAGCTCCGTGTCGTTGATTACGTGCTCTTTAAAAGATTGGGAGATACAGAGGACACTAGTCGCTATTAGGCTTCTGATTATCTTATTAGGCTTCTGACAAGTGACAGTTTAAAGCATTTTGTTTTCCGTTTGCGTTATTGCTATTACTTTCTTGAGCTTCCAGGGCTTAATTGGCTCTCCGTGGAACGTCCAGATGAGCCGTGTCTGGGATTTCGGGGTAGGGAGGCTCCGGTCTAACTCTCCCCTGATACTGATTATATGTAAGTTCTTAGAAGTGAAGGAGGAATCCAGCATTTCTGTATAATTAAATGGTTGTTGAGGGCGCTTTGCTGGAAACGCAGAGCCAGTGGTGGTGATGGGAACCAGACGTCCACCTCTGAAGTACTTGAGAAGGTTTTGAATATGCTGCATGATGTCGGAGACGTTGTTTTGTGATGGTGGAGGAATGCTTGTAGGAGAGTTGCACCCAGAAGGAAGTGTTGGGTTGCAGTGCTGTGCGTACGGAGGTGTAGACTGATATGGGCGATGCTTATTGAGCTACACATACAGCAGTAGTGTCTCCCAGTATGCCGTGGGCCACCATGTTTGCTAACCCAACATGCCAGGCGTCTCGGTATGGAGCTGTAGAGGTTCCTAATGGTGTCCTGTGATAATCCATCCCAGGCAGCTTGAATGTCCTCACACAGTTCCTGCAGATGGTGCGGTAGGGGTGGAGATGGAGTGACACCAGGCCTTCCTGACGTTCATCTTGGTGCTGACCACGGTGTCACGTTGGTCGTCTCCACCAAGACTAAAGCGGGACTCGTCACTGAAGATGACCCACTGCCATTCTGAGTCACTCCATGACAGTCTGGTTTGACACCATTGCAGTGTTTGGTGACGTTGGTGTGGTGTTAAGGACAGTCGTGGTAACGGTCTATGTTGGGCAGTTGGGTCAGTCCGTGTGTGGAACTTGAATCTCTCACATGTCTCGTAATGTCAAACCTACCCACCAAGTTTCGTTCCTGTGGGATGGTGTGCATGTCTAACGTGCATGTTGTTAACGAGGCTGTTTCTGTGGGGTTTATTGAAAAGTGAGTGTCGGCTCATTACAGCTTGTGCATACAGATGGCCAGGATGCACCATTGCGTTTGCTCGAATGAAGAATGTGTCTCCTGTAGACAAGACTGTCAGGAAGGCACCGCAGCGCATATCAGAAATAACCCAACACCAAACACACCGGGTCTGATGCGGGCGCTCCGTTGGGAAATCCTGCGATGAACCACATTATTGCAGTTAATTTCCTCCGGTTCCCAGGTGGATACGGCTCTAGCCCCCGCCATGAATAGAAATGTCAAAACAGCATCAAAGCAGCGCTGGTGTAACAGCACTGAAACAGCCCGAGTGATGAACTCCAAACATGGAGTGCCCTCATCTGCACACTCTACCTGCTCCACTCCACTTCCAGCCTTACTGCTGTGAACACTGTTATCTGTATGTACCTTACTGTCAGCTATGGAACGGACAGCAGTACGTCACACAGCACAGGCTTGGTGTTGGGTTGTATTTAATGTGTTTAGTGTGAGGTTGTTTTTTTGTACATGCTTGATGTGAGGCAAATTTTTTAAATAGACGTTGGGTTTGTTTTTAGTATGTGGCGTTGGGTCAGTGTTTGGTGTTGGATTATTTGTAAATGCATTTGGCTTTGGGATATGTATTTCTTATATTTGATGTGTGTTTGGTGTTGGATTATTTTGATTACGAGTTTGGTGTTGGGTTATGTTGGTTACGCATTTGGTTTTTGGTTATATTTGGCTAGCGTATGGCGTTGGATTATATTTGATATGTGTTTGGTTCTATATGATATGTGCTTGGTTCTGAATTATGTTTGATATTTGATGTTGAGTTATATTTGATTAGCGTTTGCCGTTGGGTTATTTCATGTGTTTGGTGTTGAGTTATATTTGATACATCTTTGGTGTTGGGTTATATTTGATTAGCATTTGGCATTGGGTCATATTTCATGTGTTTGGTGTTGAGTTGTATTTGATACATCTTTGGTGTTGGGTTATATTTGATTAGCGTTTGGCATTGGGTCATATTTCATGTGTTTGGTATGGGGTTATATTTGATTAGAGTTTGGCATTGGGTTATATTTCATGTGTTTGGTGTTGGGTTATATTTGATACATCTTTGGTGTTGGGTTATATTTGATTAGCATTTGGCGTTGGGTTATATTTCATGTGTTTGGTGTTGGGTTATATTTGATGCATCTTTGGTGTTGGGTTATATTTGATTAGCGTTTGGCGTTGGGTTATATTTCATGTATTTGGTGTTGGGTTATATTTAATGCATCTTTGGTGTTGGGTTATATTTGATTAGCGTTTGGCGTTGGGTTATATTTCATGTATTTGGTGTTGGGTTAGTTTGGAGGTGTCAGGCCATGCATTTCAATTTCTCCCCTGCTAAAGGTGCTATGCTAATCATCATGATTGATGGGTGTGGTGGAGGAGCGGGTGATGAATGTTGACTATAAAAAAAAGCTACATTTTTGTGACACCTGACCCCACTTTGCGTGTGTGGTAGTAAAGCAGGTTTGGCAGGTATCAGTGGAGCTCACTGGCTGTAGGGGAAAAGCAGCCATGGCCATTTGATCCTCCTTTCAGTGTTCCAGCTCTAGAGCTTTAGCTGACCATTCTTTCACATGTAGCCATCCCGCCTGGGGATGCACCTCAGTGGGACCTGCGGGGCGATGGCTGTTTTCAGTACATCAAGCTCAGTTCTTCAAAACACAGGCTTGTTTTTACGTCACATCATTTCTAGATTTTATGAGAGTGAAAATTTGAAATTTATTACTGAGAAAAAAAACAGAGAGATGTACAAACCACAGTAGTACTGCATACTTATGTCTAAAATATCATAACATATTTATCTATGTGTCTTATTTATCTTCCAGTTGTTAAAGATAGGAGCAGTGTTGAGTTCTTCCCAACCCCCTCCATTCTTTTTCAGCAGGAAAACCCTTTTTACTTTTTTATTATTTCAGTGAAGCAGGTTTATGAGCAGACGGGACCCCTGGATACTGTGAGGAACTGGGTGGGGGGGATTAATTTTGTTAAAGGCCGTCCCCCTCTCACGGCCTATAAATTGTTTGGAGACAGAGGAGACCCACTCTTGCTAGGTTGATGTGCCCCCCCCCTCTTCCCCGGCTCTGGGGTGTTTTTAGAGGGAGCAGCGATGTGTAGTGAATCCGGTGGAGCTTTTGGTCTGTGAGCGTTCTGCAGGCGGCAGTATTTAGAGAGACTGAAACATGGCTCAGCCTCTTCTATTCAATTATGTTCCATTTCTGTGGCTGTATGTTGTTAGAGCATTTGATTAGTGTCGGGTTTCATTGGCCCCTGTTTAGTGTTAGAGGCTTTCTGTGGACCAGATGGTCATCCTGACATGAGCCTTTGCATCGGTCAGGGTTACTGCTATAGCAACATTAGCCTGTTGCTGAGATTCCCAACATTAACAATGTAAAAAAGCGGATATGATTCCCTCTATAATGTTCACGTGACCCACACAGTCATTCTGACAGACTGTGATACGCTACAGGAAGTGTAGGGGGTGCTATGACTTCTATTGTTTAATTTATAAAGGCTCTATAATGTTCATATGACCCACACAGTCATTCTGACAGACTGTAATACACTACAGGAAGTGTAGGGGGCGATATGACTTCTATTGTTTAATTTATAAAGGCTCTATAATGTTCATATGACCCACACAGTCATTCTGACAGACTCCAATACACTACAGGAAGTGTAGGGGGTGATATGACTTCTATTGTTTAATTTATAAAGGCTCTATAATGTTCATATGACCCACACAGTCATTCTGACAGACTGCAATACACTACAGGAAGTGTAGGGGGTGCTATGACTTCTATTGTTTAATTTATAAAGGCTCTATAATGTTCATATGACCCACACAGTCATCCGGACAGACTGAAATACACTACAGGAAGTGTAGGGGGTGATATGACTTCTATTGTTCAGTTTATAAAGGCTGTATAATGTTCATATGATCCACATGGTCATTCTGACAAACTGTAATACACTACAGGAAGTGTAGGGGGCGATATGACTTCTTTTAATTAATTAATAAAGGCTCTATAATGTTCATATGATGTATACAGTCATTCTGACAGATTGTAATATCCTACAGGAAGTGTAGGCGTAAGGTGGCTCCTTTTTTTTTCTTTTTTTTTTTTCCATTATTTGTGGGCCCTGCTAGCTTTTGAGGCACCAGACAGCCCTTGTATATGTATATTGTTTGGTGTTTACCACAAATGTTGCGCTTTGCCCCCAATATTTTATGTTTTGCTTATACAAAATGTGTGCAGGACTGTTCCCAGTGGTGGTATTAGGAACGAGACCCTTATAGGAAAATTATCACATGAGCTGGTTATATATACTCTGCTGTTCTGAGTCTATCAGTGGTGGTCATGTGCCTAAAGAAAATACTGCTGGTGCTATTTTACCATCATCAACATTCACAAAACTGGAAATAACAGGGCTGATATGAGCACTGAGGGTCTGTGGCACCAAGGCTCTAGCTGTGAGACTGTGTGAGTGTGTGAGTGTGTGTGTGAAAGAGTCAGGTGATGGCTGTAAACAAGCCTGTGTGTCTGTCTGAATAGGCGGCCACAGTAAAACAGGCCAAAAGGCTGGAGACGAGGAGTCTGCAGGGTGACACACATGCACGGGAACACAAGAACATCACGGTTTAATAAGAGAAGCAGCACGTGCTTTTTAATATATCCGTAGTTAAGGACACGCACACCCATCGATGTTCCTCAGGATATCTAACAACAAGATCAGAATTAGGATTAGATTGATCCGTGATCAGACACGCTGATGTGACTAAGTGTGACGGGGAGGTAGTAACCAAAAGCTACTGTGACGTGATGCGATGGCTGGGAGCAACATGATGTTTCATTTAAGAAGAAATATTAACTGCCTGTATGGCTGTAAGTAGGCAGCGTGCTAATTATGCTAATTATGCTAAATATGCTAACCTAACGGTATGATGTAACGAGACGAAGCACCTTGGTGTGAAGCATACAGCCATGATGTGCCCTGGTTTGGTCATGATATGTGCTGATATAAAGTGTAATATTATGAAGCAGGCCAGGCCCACAGTATAAGGCAGTATAAGGATATAACCCTGCTTGTTATGATGTGTAATGTTCTGTTATGCATGCAGGTAATAAAGCAAAATATTGTGAAGCGTGCTAGTTATGAAGTGGATTGTTATGGGGTGTGATGTTTTAAGTGTTCTAGTTGTGAAGCACACTGTTACTAGGGATCGGGTTTGTGCACCATGCTGTTATGAAGTATGCTAATTGTGAAGCGTGTTTTTATGAAATATGGTAATTATGGAGCGTGCTGTTATAAGGCATACTGTTTTGAAGCATGCTAATTGTAAAGTGTACTGTAATGAAGCATGTCGTTAAGATGCATAGTAATTATGATGCGTGCTAGTTGTGAAGCGAGCTGTTATGATAGTGGTAATTATGATGCGTGCTAGTTGTGAAGCGAGCTGTTATGATAGTGGTAATTATGATGCGTGCTAGTTGTGAAGCGAGCTGTTATGATAGTGGTAATTATGATGCGTGCTAGTTGTGAAGCGAGCTGTTATGATAGTGGTAATTATGATGCGTGCTAGTTGTGAAGCGAGCTGTTATGATAGTGGTAATTATGATGCGTGCTAGTTGTGAAGCGAGCTGTTATGATAGTGGTAATTATGATGCGTGCTAGTTGTGAAGCGAGCTGTTATGATACGTGGTAATTATGATGCGTGCTAGTTGTGAAGCGAGCTGTTATGATAGTGGTAATTATGATGTGTGCTAGTTGTGAAGCGAGCTGTTATGATACGTGGTAATTATGATGCGTGCTAGTTGTGAAGCGAGCTGTTATGATAGTGGTAATTATGATGCGTGCTAGTTGTGAAGCGAGCTGTTATGATAGTGGTAATTATGATGCGTGCTAGTTGTGAAGCGAGCTGTTATGATACGTGGTAATTATGATGCGTGCTAGTTGTGAAGCGATCTGTTATGATACGTGGTAATTATGATGCGTGCTAGTTGTGAAGCGAGCTGTTATGATAGTGGTAATTATGATGCGTGCTAGTTGTGAAGCGAGCTGTTATGATAGTGGTAATTATGATGTGTGCTAGTTGTGAAGCGAGCTGTTATGATAGTGGTAATTATGATGTGTGCTAGTTGTGAAGCGAGCTGTTATGATAGTGGTAATTATGATGCGTGCTAGTTGTGAAGCGAGCTGTTATGATAGTGGTAATTATGATGCGTGCTAGTTGTGAAGCGAGCTGTTATGATGGTAATTATGATGCATGCTAGTTGTGAAGCGAGCTGTTATGATAGTGGTAATTATGATGCGTGCTAGTTGTGAAGCGAGCTGTTATGATAGTGGTAATTATGATGTGTGCTAGTTGTGAAGCGAGCTGTTATGATAGTGGTAATTATGATGCGTGCTAGTTGTGAAGCGAGCTGTTATGATAGTGGTAATTATGATGCGTGCTAGTTGTGAAGCGAGCTGTTATGATGGTAATTATGATGCATGCTAGTTGTGAAGCGAGCTGTTATGATAGTGGTAATTATGATGCGTGCTAGTTGTGAAGCGAGCTGTTATGATGGTAATTATGATGCATGCTAGTTGTGAAGCGAGCTGTTATGATAGTGGTAATTATGATGCGTGCTAGTTGTGAAGCGAGCTGTTATGGTACATTCTAATTGTGTTGGGTGCTGTTTTAAAACATGCTTGTGAAGCAAACAGTTTGAGAGGTAATTGTTAAATGCGCTGTTATAAAGCGTGCTGATTAAGAAGCGTGCTGACTGTGAAGCGTGCTATTATGCATACTAATTGTGAAGCATGCTTATTATAAAGCACACTGTTATGAATCTGACTTGTGAAGCGTACTCTAACGAAGCGTACCCCTGTGAGGCGTACTCTCACTAAGCGTACTCTTACGAAGCGTACTCTAACGAAGTGTACCCCTTTGAAGCGTACTCTAACGAAGCGTAGCCCTATGAGGCGTACTCTCACGAAGCGTACTCTCACGAAGCGTACTCTAACGAAGCGTAGCCCTGTGAAGCGCACCCTAACGAAGCGTACCCCTGTGAGGCGTACTCTCACGAAGCGTACTCTCACGAAGCGTACTCTCACGAAGTGTAGCCCTGTGAGGCGTACTCTCACGAAGCGTACTCTCACGAAGCGTAGCCCTGTGAAGCGCACCCTAACGAAGCGTAGCCCTGTGAAGCGCACCCTAACGAAGCGTACCCCTGTGAAGCGCACCCTAACGAAGCGTACACCCGGGGAAAGCGCACCCTAACGAAGCGTACCCCTGTGAAGCGCACCCTAACGAAGTGTACCCCTGTGAAGCGCACCCTAACGAAGCGTACCCCTGTGAAGCACACCCTAACGAAGCGTACCCCTGTGAAGCGCACCCTAACGAAGCGTACCCCTGTGAAGCGCACCCTAACGAAGCATACCCCTGTGAGGCGTACTCTCATGAAGCGTACTCTCACGAAGTGTAGCCCTGTGAGGCGTACTCTCACGAAGCGTACTCTCACGAAGCATAGCCCTGTGAAGCATACCTTAATGAAGCGACTTTAACGAAGTGTGCCAATAATAAAATGTTATTAGGTGTATTAGTTGTGAAGCATCCTGGTTATGAAGCATAGGAAGCATAACAATTATCAAGCTTCCTGTAGTGCAGCTTCCTGTTATGGCGTAAGTGTGCTACCCTGTTAGAAAACCAGCATGCGTTTGTCAACCAGCATGACCATGCAGCTACGCAGCTAAACCAGCACCAGACCAGCATAAACCAACATAGGCCTTCTTAAACAAGCATGTGTCTTTCTCAGTAGGGTATTTATGAAGCATACTACTATGATTTGCAATGTTCTGTTATGACACGTACGGATATGAAGTGTACTGGCATAAGGCCCAGTGTTATGAAGGATAATGTTTTGAAGTGAACGGGTTGCGAAGCACGCTGTTGTGAGGGATCATGGTTATTGAGTGTACAGAGCACAGTGCTCTGATGCATGGGGTTATTAAGTGTATACCAACTAACACAGAAATAAGTCCGTTATGTTTGTGCGCCCCGCGAGTCGTGCTGTAATGGAGATGCTCCTCCTCTCTATCGGAATTCTCTGAAACAGTCTCTTTCCCATGTCTGGGATTAGCATGGCTAGCATGTGCTCGGCGCTGAATGACGCATTTTTCTCCTGCTTGTTCTTCTCCCCTCCTGTGAGGGATGGGTATTGTCTGGGTCGAATGGCGCTGAAAATTAAATTATGCCCCCCCCTCCAAGCTCTGTAGTGGTGGATGAAGACATCAGTGTGCGCTGGGATGGGACACTGCAGCGTTAGTCATGAAGTTCATTGGCATTTTGACTGTGTGCATTTTATTATCACAGCAGAAAGAAACCAGCAGCCAAGCTCTGACTTATTTGCCCACACTTAAGTCATGCTTTCTCTCGCTCTCCGTCTCTCATAGGAAAGTATAAAGGAAGAGCTTTAGAGAGAAGGAGCTAGAGATGAATCTGAACCCCACTTTTTTTAAACTAGTCCCTGGTTTTCATCTTTAACTTTTCAAAATCGGTATAGAATTACTCTGTGGAGTCTCTAGGTAAATGACGATCACATGTTGCCTCATGTTACTCATTCTCTACTCCCTCTATCCATTGCCATTACAAACACAGATTGCTATAATACATCAGCAGATGATTTGATGGTCTCAAAACTGGACTCCTTGTTTGGTATTTTTGACTACTTTGAAGGATGACAGCCTGTTATATAAAGGTCAAAAGGTCCATCTGAACAAAACTTGGTATACATCATGGCCCCTGATCATTAATCATAACACATGGTGACCTTTTGACATTCTGACTCACTTTCACTAAGCTCCTGAATGCCAAAAGGCCTAATGGGCCAAACTTTGGGATGCATATCGAAGGGGTAACACTTGAGAACCAAACAACTTTACAAATCGCATATCTGTTTACAAAACTTTACCTGCATGTCCCAGGGGTCCTGGTCAAAATTGCAATATTAGCTCCAGTGGAAAGACAGCTTGGACCCATGTCGCTGCTGGCAGCTATATTTATTATTATTATTTTTAATGGACACCACACTTTTTAGAAAGTGTAATTTTTAAATTGTACTTTTTGGTGTACAACCTTTTTCACAGAATCTCAATTAGCCTGAACTGTATATGTATGTTCAAAGGCTGCTACAAAACCACTGTTATGAAATTTGGTACATGATATCAGTCCATATACCAATTTTCAGTGCTGGTACAGTATGGGAATATGAAAATCAGGACCCCAAACCATAACATCAGTGTGCTGTCATGTTGCCCACCCTAACTCATCCCTATTCTATACACTCTTACTTGTTGCTGAAGCTTCTGCAAGCTTTCCGCCCCATTATAAAAGGCTTTTAGAAGTTTCAGAGCCAGCAGCCGTGTTCATTAGCAACGGGCTGAGTTCTGCTGTTCGTATAGGACCTCTAGATGTTAAGCTGTTTTCCAACGAGAGTGTAAGGCATTTTTATTTACTGCCTGCATTGTTTTTTAATGGACTCTCAGTTCTCTCTGCTGGCTGGCTCGCTTTTTTTTTTGCTCTCTCCCTCACCCACTCTCTGTCTCTCACTCGCCCATTCTTTCCATCAAAGGCTTGCTTTGGCCTTGGCCTGGAAATCCCTCTTTCGCTCATCCATGTCACGTCCCTCTACTGCCACAACAACTCTCACATACACACACACATACACACAGGCACACACACACGGTTCCCCTCACCGGCATGCATGCACTAAAATCAACCGTGGGGCCCCAGCAACAAGCTCCATTAAGAAAACAATATGAGGCTCCAATAGGCCCTTGAAGGCCAGGCCTTGAGTAGTGGCGCGTCCGTTTTTTTTAAAAAAAGCTCTGGGCTCTAATGAAGTCAGAAAAACTCAAGTGCCCCATTCGCAGTGGCTCCTTTCAGGGGTGCCAGTAGGTACAAAGTGTCAAAACAAGCCCTCGGCGTAGGATCTGTGTGCAAATAACGGCTTTTGACCCACTGTAGTGCTTGTTCTCTTTTCTAATGGAGCACAGGCAGAACCCGCTTGATGAAAACAATGGCCCTGGGTTGCCACATCCTCTCCCAGCTTCAAAAGGAGGGGAGAAACGCGTCTAATTAGAATGACTCGTTTGGGAAGTGGCCGAGGCGGTTCCTAGCAGGGAGTTAAAACGGGATTAAAATGTTTGCCCTGGTTTTCATGGCTCTTGTTCTCGCTGTAAAAGTCGATTTTGCTGAACGTTTCCAGAACGTCATCAACGGCGCGCTAGTAAAGATGCCGCAGAGGGATAATTCCATAGATCAAGCGGCCTCGAAGAACCAGTCGAGAACCGGTTATAGAGTGCAAAAGTTCGTAAAGTTTCCAAATGACGTGTTTTGACAAATTTCTAAATGGATAGGAAATGCATAACCGCTGATTATTCGCTATATCTAACATATTGGGTTAGGGGGGATTATAGCTAAATAGAAATGATAGTATTAATTATATAATTAGATAATAGTTATTTCCTTTCCACTTAGAACAGCTATAAAACATAATATGACCATTTTGACGTTGCACACTTTTTAAAAATTGCTAACCATGGACATACAAACACAATATTGGAACTTGTACATGTCTAGTAATACACTGTAGCCACGTCGAGGCACTCCTGGTCAAATTACATTTGGCAGATTTTTCTAAGAGAAATGCCGTCAATTAATTTGCATGTTAAATTTAGGGAATTAACAAAAACGTGGCCTCTGTGAAAGTTATGTTTTTCAAAATGTTAAACTAAATAAATACAAATTATGCTCTTAATTGTCTTTTTTAGACAACTTTTTTAGACTCAAAAAGTCTACATAAAAGAAGAATAGAGATTTGTTATATATGTTAGAAAATGATTTGTATTAAATTGGGAAAATCTAAAAAAAAAAAAAAATTGTTATAATTTATAATTTTTATATATATTTTATAATTATAATTGTTTATAATTCAGGTGGGCCAGAAATCATAGATTGATGATGCACTGGAGCCATACTTAGCATAACCTACTCCCAACGCTATTTTCTAAAACTAGAGCGTTTTAGCATTAGTGGTTCTTCTACTTGATCACGACTTACTACACCTGTTACAGCCTACAGTTTGCTGGCTAGTCGTGCCATAGTCCCACAGATTCATTTTCCATGGAGACAAATTAACTTGCCAGGTCTCCACTACTGTACTCGCTTGCTAGGTCGCTTTGCTAACCCCAGTTAGACTCTAGGTGCTGTAGGTTGCAGCAGGCACCCTGCCCTACTCAGGACCTTTGTACAGTATTTGAGCTAGATCAGTGTACAGTGGCTACGATTCAAGAGGGGAACCTTATGTGGAGTTTTGCAGTTCTGCAGTTGCAGTACCGCAACCCCCAGCTCCCATTATGGTTCACCTCCCCTCCTCAGCGGTGGTAGCCTGCTACGCCGGCCAGCCTTCCTTACTCAAGCCCCTGTGTACTGTACGTGATCTCGATCAGAGCACAGCTGCTACATTTCACTGGGAAATGGAGGACGTAGGCCGTTACACTGCGAGCATCCGCCTTACTGTGGCCCATCGGCCCTCTGGTCAAGCTTACTGCTTGCTAACCTCGGCTAAGCTAACGACACTGTCATTTAAACACCTGCTGGATGCTAATATTTCATTTTAACGAGTTGTTTGCCAGCGCTGATATGATTGCGGCATGCCTCTCTGTAGCTCGGGGGTTAATGATACAGGAGCTGTGTGTGTATTGATGTAGCGCTGCTCCATTAAAACTCCTCTAAGCGGCTCCGGTGCTGTTCAGTTGGGCTCCAGTCTTTTTCACACACGCTCCCTCTCTACCCTGCTAACAACTCTCGAAGCCTCCTTGACTCTGTGCTTTTGTTCAGAACCGAGCGCGGTGGACGTGAATGCCCAAAGCAGCGGTATATCACTTGACCTGTCCACAATCAATCTGGAGGCACAAGGAGGACATTGTAAATCTTCTCCTCCCCTGCTTCCTCAAGCTGCGTTCCGCTAACACAGCGACTGTTCTTCATCCGGAGATAAAAAGCATGTCTATCGTGGTTTCGGAGTGGGGCTAGGTGCGTTGTACGTGCTGGCCGAAGGCATTAGGAACAACGTTCAGACCAACTGAGTGAGCTAACGTTCACATTCAGTAGCATTACTTGTTGTGATGTTGCTGAATTAGCCTGTGGAGCTGAACCATTACAGAACTAGCTGAATCAATAACAGTGTTATGAGTGATCTGTGTACATAACTGACTATGAATGACCTCCAGACCTCCAGTACTTAGCTGCAACCTGAAGGAGGTGTGGGAGTATAGTGGTGTTGGGAAGGAAGATAAAGGTGACCAGGATCAAACTGATGATACATTTACACTGATATGATCAATATTTATTGAGCTACACATACAGAAGTCTGTCTCTCAGTATGGTGGTGTCTGGCCACCATGTTTGCCAATGCAGAATGCTAGATGCCTCGCAGATGCCTGGAGCTGTAGAGGTTGCTAATGGTGTCCTGTGATAATCCATCCCATGCAGCTTGAATATCCTCACACAGTTCCTGCAGATGGTGCGGTAGAGTTGACCTTTCCTTTAGGTGCCGGTCACAGTACCTCCACACACGGATTCGTTGTGGGACTAAAGCGGGACTCGTCACTGAAGATGACCCGCTGCCATTCTGAGTCACTCTATGACAGTCTGGCACGACACCATGGCAGTCTTTGGTGGCGGTGACGTGGTGTTAAGGGCAGTCGTCGTAACGGCCTGTGTGCATGTAGTCCTGCATTGTGTAGCTGTCTGCCACAGGATGACACATGGAGGGCATTCCCACTTGCTAAATCATGGCTGTGGGGTCAGGGATAGTGATAAGACCCGTCCTTGCTTACAGCACATGCTCGGCTGAGCGTAAAAATTTTATCATTGTAATTTCTCACAACGTCAAACCTACCCACCAAGTTTCATTCCTGTCGGTTGATTCCTTCTGGGTACGGCTATTCTTTAGACAAGGACTGTATCTGATGCATGATTCTAGCCTGGCACGTGAGAACACCATGTCCTCGTGATGGCTGTACCATCTGCCCTGTAAAAAGTCGGGGTAAAATGGTCAGTTTTAGCCGAACAGTCGCCGTAAAGGCCTGTGCAGGCCCTCATTCTCCACAGCTTGTTTCTTTTTCCCTTTATATCAGACCAGAGATGGGAGGACTGTTTCCAGTTCCTCATAAATCTCTTCAAAGGAGCCCGTTCAGTGATTGCAGTTACATCTAGAAATAGTACCATGTCCCGCATGAAACTGTTTTAGGAACAAGCCCACATTGAAAGGCTTTGTGGAAACGCGCTGCTCTGGACAAGACCCCGTCGCCCCGCTGGCCGTTTTTGGTTTGTGTGGTAATGTCCCGTGCGCGGTGATGGATTTGGGGCACGTTTGAACGCTGACGTCACGCTGGTGCTGCATGGCTGCCATGTGTTCTCATGTGGAGAATCATTTTCCTGGAACTGAGGGGGGGAAACCGGCCCCTTGTGGTCAAAATCCCTGCCAGGACTGCTCCGCTCCTGAGCCCACTGTGATGAAAGGTGGGATATGCGATACGGCGTGCTTTTGTTCTGAAGGAATTCCTCACCCGCATATGCAAACGCACCTAAATGGTGAATGCAAGTCAATGAGGATCACCTTGTATAATGCTAATTAACCCCCTACCAGCTAGCACAATGCTAATAGACTCTCCGATAGTTGATAGTTAGTACAATGCTTACTGTAATAATTGAGCAATGTTGATTGACACCATCCCCCCCCCCCCCAAGAGTTAGAACAATACTGACTAACCCACCCCCAACACACACATTTAGGTTATTAGCCTCTTTATCTTTATCTAGATCTAACTTTTGCTCTTTCAGCAAACCTGAGCCTGGTATGAAGGCAGTTTCTCACTTTTTGATGTAGACGTATCTGCAGTTGTTCTCTGACCTTCCAGAAAGCGTTCCATGTTTCTTGTTTAACTTTGTGAAACCAAAACTTTTAACAGCATTGAGAGAAGAAATTACAGGTGTTAGATGTGGAACTCTTCTGTAGGACTAGCCACCAGCTCCGAAAGCTGTTTATTATTATTATCATTATTGTTATTATTGTTATTATTATAGTGTGGCATTGGATCATGAATATAGCAATCTCACTGGATCAAAAATAAGTCACCTGTGACCAGTGAAGCATATCTAATAGCACACAATACCTCCATGAGCACCAATAACAGCTGTGAAGTTTCTGGATGTAGGCCACATCAATGTTCAGACACTCTTGTAGAAAAGAAATGTGGAATGGGCCAGATTTGGTGTATGCCTTCCCTGGCACAATTCCGAGGAGAATTCCCTGTAGACTGGGATTTTAGCCACTGCTGGTAGACCCGTATGACTGTACGCTTCCATACACCTGCAGATTCAGCTACTTCCTTCACACTATGGTCTTTGGCCACGCCCACATGCAGAAACTCCTTTCAGCTAATCATTAACATCTGCTCTGGAGCGTTTACCACACATGGAATCTATGGATCCTTTAACTCTCATCCCGCAGGTATTTGCAGCACCACTTGGTCACCCTGGTTACTATATATTTTTTTTTTTTTGTGTGAAGTGATAACGAGACTATGTGATGATACAGTGCAGTGTGGTAATGCATACGGTAATTCCGAGCTGGTGTTTTTGGTACGTCTGTGTGCAGGAGGAGGTCAGCAGGTTTGAGGTTAGTGGTCTTGTTTGTGGTGTCCGCAGTGTTTGAGATTCTGTCCAGGTGTTGGCCCGAGGTGCTGCAGGACGAGAATGTTTCTATTAATCAGAGCCAGTCGTGCCCGCGGAGCCGGAAACTTGGAGCCGGAGCGTGACTCTGGGTTGATGTCACCAGCCTTTCCTGACCTTGGCAATCTCCGCCCGACTGCTTTGGTCCACATGGGGCTTAGATTAACTCTGGGCTGGTGCGGCTTAATGCACATCCCCACTGAAAACGGCACACTCTGTCACCGGAGAGCGCGCATACAGGCCTGCAGCTAATGCTGTATTTAATTAAGCTGTCAGCTATTGTTGGACTAATTGACTAATCTGACTCGTCTGCCTTCTTCGGTTCCTCTCCTTTCTATTGATCCATTCATTATGAAATAGGCACACAGTGTAAAGGACAGCTGCCGTGTTCAAACACTTTAGGGTGCTGGTTATGGGAAGAAGCCTGGGATTGAGCGAAGCTAGCTCCGGTCTGTTGCGGTAATATTGAGGTGGCGGGTTGTGCAGGGTGGAGTCTGTATGTAGGAGTAAGAGGAGGAGGTGGTTAATGGGATGCTGACTGTCTCGTTCCTCCTTGGCTCCTGGGATTCGGAGACGTGGGAGAGATTGTCACCTCAGAACAATAACAACGACCTTCACAATGCACACACTTGGACTGCACGATATGGACAACAGAATCTACCCTTTAAAATAAGAACCGGTTCTCTGAGGGTTCTTTAGTTAAGGGACGCTTATATTAGAGGTTCTATATAGAACAACTTCCAAGTTTAAATGGTTCTTGTCATAGTGAATCGATCCCGATACAGTAATGGAGAATGTGCTGTTTATGGTTTTATGGTGCATCAATAATAGTACCGAATATGGAAAGTCGTCTCGTATAGAACAACATGCAACGTTCTCCACCAACCTGAGAACCCTTAACACCATGCGAGGAACCTTTTAACCATGCAAACTGTTCTTTATAGGACTCACTGTTCTAAATAGAACTATCCATTTACTAAAGAATGCTTGAACACAGTATAGTGTGAGTGTAGTATTGCGATTAAGTCGATGCATTGTGGGATATAATCAAAGCTGCGGCTGTCAGTATTAATGCATTTATAGTGCTGTTGAATTACTGATTTAATAGGCCCCTAGGCACCATCTTTAAAATACTTAGAAACGAGAATAACTCAAAAACGTAAATGCAAATAAATGTAAACAAGGTAGAAAGTAGATGATTATTTTTTTATTTTCAAAAAATAAGCTAGTTTGAAGAGCAGCAGATGAATTTATCGAATTCCATCAACAGCAAATCAGCAGAGAAATGGCTTTTCTCAAACTGCAATGCTCTATAATCGGTTTCAGCGCAGCAGACAAGCCTCCTCTGTGTGTATCCGAGAAGCCTTCTTCCGGATCAGGCAGCTAAAGAAGTTGAAGCATGGCCTGTTTCAGTTTGCCTGTCTTGTTATCTGGTGTTGACCCGAGGAGGATGGGTTCCCCTGTTGAGTCTTGGTTCCTCTCGAGGGTTCTTCCTTACCTGTGTCCCTTGGCTACCTCACTGGGGGCTCAGGGATTGGACTCTTTGTGAAGCTGCTTTGTGACATCTGTTATAAAAACTGCTATATAAAGAAACGTTGACTTCAGTTCATTTGTCTCTTTGAAGTGTATTGCGCATGCACAGATGATGCTGGAATGATATATGGTGCAGCCCTAGTTACTATGCTAAGGTAGCTGAGTCTTCTTCATTGCCCTGCGGCTGTAACCACCTTTCTGTTGACGTTCTAAGTTAACACGTCCACTACAGAGAACACACTTACAGTGGTGCCAGAGAGTTTGTTTACACCTTCAGAACTTTCTCTATTCCTTCATACATTTCCAAAAAGTCTGTAAAGTAGATCAGGAGAGCCAAATTAAGCAAACAAGACCTCAGACCTGGTCTTTTATTGGGTGAGGAAGGTGATCCAATATTACATATCTATGAGCCGTGTATATCTCTGCAAGTTTCAGTCCACAGTTTCTCTTAATTTGCTGATATTGGAAGCCAACGTGATCAAAACGCCGTTTTCCTACTGTTATTCGTTCTCCAGTGTGTTGGGTTCAGCAAATAAACGGTGTATTGGCATGCGTTACATGTGCAGAAGTCTGTTCTGTATACAGGACACATCCGCTTATTGTACCTTGGGAATTGAATGTAGAGTTTTCAGGGGGTGCCAAAACTTTTGCACACAGCAGTGTGTACATAGTGTGCATCTGGCTCCTGGTTCCACTGAAGGACCGATTAAGTTTGTGGTTTTACCGTTCGGGGGTAACGAAGAGCCTTTAGTCTCTGTCCCTGTTGAAGTTACAGGGATTAGACTGGGCTCGTGTGATCTGGTGTGCATGTGTGGTGATGTTTGGGGGTCTGGCTGTTGGTTTGAAAGTGAATCAGGGGTGGGGGGATTTGACCTGGAACGCTGTGAATGCGTCCGCTGCGCTCCGAAGCGCTCGGATACGTCACACAGGCGCTGAGCGCGGTCCTGACAGGTGCCGGGGCTTTGGGACATGTGTGCTTTCATCCCCCTCACTGCAGCTCTGCTGTTGAATGCACAGATCTCGGCTGTGCTGCGCGTGTGACAGGTGCTGGGCAGTTGCAGCAGCGGGCAGAAGAAAAGGATCTCATCTGGCGCCTGGCGGCCCGTAGCTTGTGGTCAGATATTTCCCCCTTGGTGCTGTGCCAACTCTCCCTCCCTTTATATAAAGCATGACTGGCATCGAGTCTTACCTTTTATAACCCACCCCGCCCCCCCCTACACCGCCACACATATGCAGACACACTCGAGTTTGTTTTTATGCCTTGTTAGGACGCGAGGTCCCATAATAACAGGGGTCCCATAAATATAAATGTGTCGCTACACAGAGTAAATGACGTAGCTGGAAACGCAGGTTTGATCCTCGGCGTTCATGGAAAACGCAAATGGTTTTATGGTTATGGATTTTTATAACTGATTTTGTGGCATGTTGAACGTGTTTAGCTGAAAAATCAATTAAATATATCAATTAAATTAGCAATATTATTTAATAACAATATTTAATCTATCTATCTATCTATCTATCTATCTATAAGACCTTTGCTTTATTTTCATGGCTGAGGCTGGGTACAGACGTGGCTAAGATCAAATCAGTCAGATCTAGCTTCTGGCCTTGTGCCCTTTGACCTGAAAGCAGTTGATTTATTGGTGGGCTCTGTGAAGCACACCCCTCTGTTTCTCCGTCTGTCTCTGGTTGGCTGTCTCCCTGTGCTTTACTGCTGTGAGACCTCACTATATATTCTGGGTTTCTGTGAACTATAACCATCGAGAGAGCCAGCTACAAATTACACCTCAAGTGGTGATCGCCGGGGACCAAGCACTAGATTAGATTTGATTGTCACCGTGCGGAGTAACTATGTGACTTATTGAGACAGTGCAGGTTTTGAAAGAATGCCGTTGACTTGTTGGTGGATATGGGACTTTAGAAACAGATAGCTAACAACTTCAGTAGACAAAAATGCTGTACCACTGGGGTGTGGTGTCAAACAGCAGCTCTAGGGAACCGCTTGACTGTGGCAAGTAGTAAAACTACTTCCAGCACTGCTCAGTTTCTTTAAGCACCACAGTGAACCAATACTTTGCCATGACTGTAATTAGTACCACTGGAAAACAGCTAGTTTGTTGGATCATACCAGAGATAAAAATACTTATTATTATTATTAACAAAGCAACACTAGCATACACATGTGATCCATTGCATGTCAATGACCTGGGATGCCATAGCAATACATTAGTCGTTGACTTTAACCTCAGGACACCTCAAAGTCAGTTCATGAACTTTCTCCTAGTTGTATTTGTTGGTGGTGGTGGTGGTGACGTCGGTGGTGTTCTCCATGTTCTTGGTGTTGGTTATTATTTGACATTATTGTCTGGATAGTGGACGAAACACGTGAGTCCGTATCATCCCTAACACACCCATGTGCTGTAATTCCATAGGAATTGCTGGGTATGTTTACTTTCCAGGTTTGAAATGAGTGGCAACTGGTGTGGGATAGGGATCGCATGCTTGTATGCACATGTGACCGTGTGCATGTTGCGGTGCATGCATGGCATTCTTCACAGTGGGAGCTTTGGGCTCCGACACTGCCACCGAGGCGCTCAGATAGCAGGTATTAAAGCTTAATGTTGTTTTGAATTCTGTCTCCAACCTCCACCTGCAGCATAACCCTGTCACAACCTATCTGTTTCTTAAAGTGCATCATCTATTCATAGCCGCAGCAGCGCGTCCCTTCGGAAAGTGATACTCTGAAACACTGTCTATTCGGGGACATGACATTTCCGTATCATGAACAATTAACAGAAATAGAGCTTGTGTTCGTGGCCTGATCCCTGAAGCTTTGCAGTCCCTAAACATATTAAGTGAATAATAAGGAATTCTTGGTGAAGAGTGTTTTTCCCTCTAGGATTGTGGGAAAACTAGTGCGTCTTATTGGAAGTGGATATTTTGAGACAAGATTCCTATTTGGGGAAGTGACATTTCCATATCGCATGACAATTATCAGGAACAGAGTCTATAACCGCTGCAGTCCCCAAGCGTGTTATAGAAATAAGGGATTGATCCAGAACACAATACACCATGTATCTGGCTTATTTCAGTTTATTCAGAAATATAAGCAGTAGCAGTCTCTACTCTTCTGGGAAGGCTTTACAACTGATGTTGAAACTCTGCTGTGAGGATTTGATTGAACATTAGTAAGGTCAAGTACTGATTTTGTATGGCGAGTTCTGGGTCATTCTAGCTCATCCCAGATAGATGGAGCTCCATCACTCCAGAGAACATGGTTCCAAAGCTCAACAGCCTGATACCTGGAGGCTTAATACCCCTCTTAGACCACCAGTGGCATTGGGGATGGTCCAATTAGTAGGCCAGATGAATGGAAGGAGGGTTTGATTCTGGGCAGGGGCATCCAGGGATCTTTTCTGTCTGGGTTTCATCCAGGTGTGCCGGTTTCCTCCCACAGTCCAAAGTCAGGCAGTGAATTGAAGATGCTAAATTACCCCCCAGGAGTGAGTGAGTGAGTGAGTGAGTGAGTGAGTGAGTGAGTGAGTGAGTCGGGCACTGAGTCGGGCACTGAGTCGGGCACTGAGTCGGGCACTGAGTCGGGCACTGAGTCGGGCACTGAGTCGGGCACTGAGTGTTTCGGCCCTGTGATGGACTGGTGCCCTGTCCAGGGTATATCCTGCCTGCTCCCCACTGAGCTCTGGAACAGGCTCTCGCACCTCCAGCGACCCGAAAGGATTAGGCGGTCTAGAAGATGAGTGAGTGAGTGAGTGAGTGTCTAAGCCGAGATTTGGGCACCCCTGGTCAAGCCAAAGTCATTTCCTTGCCAGTCCTCAGTGGAGCCAGACTCCACTCCACAGTGTTGGTGAGTGGCTAATTCGTTCGGAGAGGAAACGGCCCAGACTCTGGAAAGTGTGAATGCAGCTACAGCACTGCTCCAGCGTTAGCCAGCGGACAGAATGCAGGCGAAGGCCTCGTGTCTGTTGTCACATGGTTTGGGAGAGAAGAGCTAAAGATCAAACAAACCCTTTGGCTTCTGCACAGTGAATTCATTCAGAGGCTTGCGGACCCGCCGTCTCTCGCATGCAAGATTGAAAAAATATCTCAGTAATGATAACTGGGAGGGTGGGAAGGGGCTCGTATTTCTGGCTACCCTCCAGTCAGGATTCCAAATCTCATGACCGGTTTGATGCAGCACTCACTCAAACAGCTATTGGCACTCTTGAGCATGGGGGTCGGGCCTCGAGGTAGCGGCTGTAGAAGGAAATGTCGTCCGTTTGATTCTCTTTCATAATCTGGCTTGTCATTTGTGCCCCTCGTCTAATATCAAGCATCCTCGTTTCATCACCCGTGCCAAGGTCAGGTCAGTTTTCATAGCGGGTAATGACTCAATGGTGCGGAGACCCCAAAGACTTCATCCCTTGGAGTGCTAATTAGCCTATTCTAATCAAACCACTAATGGCTTCTCATCAGTTTGGTTGGAGGGCAGTCCTCCGTATACCCTCTGTGACTACCTGGAACTTGAACGAAACTTGCATTCAGCATATGTGATCATACTTGAGCATTCAAAAGTTTGGGTTCGCCTGCCATGTGCGTCTTTCATTGTACACATGCAATATAAGAAACTATCCGGTCACCTGGAGGTGCTTCTAGATGTTCCATTAATATTTCAGGAATTTGCAGCCCCACACTTGGGCTTAAAACTTGGCGGTCTCAAGGAATTCAAGGTGAAGCCAAGGTTATGCATTAGGTTTTTACATTTGCAGGGGTTGAAACAGTATCCATTAGCATTACATTAGCCTCCAGACCCAAATCCGTGTTATATTTAGCTTGGGGATATGCTTTTAATGGCCCAAGTCATTCGGTTGTGGTCGGCCTGTCTTGTGTTTGATTAGGAGGTAATGTTTCACCGAGGAAAGAATGTCTCCTTCCTCTTTCTGGAGGTTAATAATTCACTTACTCCAAGAGCAGAGGCTCGCTCTCCCAGGGCACCGCCACACGGACGTTGTGCCGTCCTCCCCACAGAGCCCCAGTCTTCTTGGCCTGTTTGTGCATCACACGGTTGCCTTGTTTAAGGTTTATCAGCGTGGTGCCCAGACGCGAGGGGATGGGGAGGAGGACACGGCTGATATGGGACATGAATGTTATCTAGAGGAGCGGACTTCAAAAGTGGTTTTCTGTCGGGGGGGAGGTAATTAGGAGTCTGGGCTTGGATGTCGGCCAGAGGCTGTCCCCGTCCGTGTTGCGCTGCAAACTTAGCCACCGTGACCTTCACTTGATTGGAGCTGGGACGCAGGACAGGCCACAGGCTCCAGACCGACAGACCATGGCCCAGGCTAGTCTCAGAAGGCCTGGCAGAGGATACGCTTTGCGAGTTCCTCTGATCTCATGGATGCAAGACTTTGAAGCGTTCATTGAGGAGCAAGCTCTTGCGAAAGAGCAGCCAGGCCCGCTAACCCTCGCTAATTAAAAGGACTCTCTGTCCAGAAGTCATTATTCACGAGAACGGGCACGGTTCAGCACGTTATCCCAATTTATCTTTGGCTTGCTTTTCTTACTTTCGCTGTCACCAGTTTTAAAAAGTCATATTGTTCGCTCATCTGTTTTGGACCCCATTAGGGGGTTGAGAGAGTGACCTCTAAGAAATCCCCCTCTGATCTTGCTACACAGTTGTGGTCTTTGTGCTCGGCTAATGATCAAATCCCTCTCTTTCTCTCGCCGTCTCCCTCAGTTCCCGTAAAAGGCTTTATAGAGTTAGGAAAAGGCTGCTCCAAACAGGAAATAACTTCCAGGTCATTGAATTTGAGGTGAAGGGTCACTCTTAGGTCAATTCCACCATAAATTGTTTGACCCTTTGCTTCTTTGTTCTTCTAATAGAGTTCTTTTGAGTGGTTCTCGCATCGGCCTCGTCCGTCTGCTGAAGTACAGGCAGGAGTCACTTTAAAGCTTGTCCAGGTTTTACACTGGATCTCTTTGGGGAATAACCCAGAACCCCTGAAGGGTCCCTCTTAGAAACCCACTCTCGGTGGTCTCACCTATGAAGGTGAGCAACGGATGCATCTATCCCTGCTTGCACAGGCATGGGGAGGAGGTGGCGGGGGAGTGGGGGGTTCTCTTTTATCAGAAAGGCGTGTAGGTGCCTGATTTAACACCCTCCCCTTCCCCCTTAGGCAGGGGTCCACACTTCATCTGCATGGTTGGACAGCTGGCTGGACAGACAGCCTCAGTGCGAGGTGCTTTGACCACATTGTCTGCGTTTCAACTCTCTGGGGGAACACGACCAAAAAACCCACCCACCCCCATTTTTTACTCTGTGCTGACCTGTCAGCCGCTCTCGGGCAGTCAATGGGGGGACGTCCCTTCTGGGACCCCCTCTTGCACCGGACTTCTGTTTGAACACCGCCTGCCTGAAGGACCTCGGGGCTGCCCCCTTTTGTCTCCCTGTAAATAAGATCAGAGTTTTATTCCCCTCCGCTCTTGTGTCCAGAGACAGACCCAACTCTCCTCAGGGGAGTAATGGGGTTGGCAAGCCTATCGATCATGGCCCCCAATCTGCCCCTGAGAGCTGTTGCTCTAACACTTTCCCCCAAAGGCGGCAGATTGGAGGCGTTTTCTGCGGTGACCCAAATGGGCCCCTAAAATACATGGAGGGATCAGTGGCCCTGGTCTTGACACTCTGCAGGACAAACACAGCCAAGCCCTTCCTCAAGAGACTACCGGCTTCTGCAGCTGTTCCAGCCAGTCACCAGCGACGTTTCCTAAACGTGAGGACCATCTATTGTCTTTGTTACCAGCGTAGCTGAATCCATGGAAACGGTGGAGGACTGTCTGACAGTGATGGTGCAGAATGAGATTCCTGGATGTAGAGTAGCTCCTTATCAATTCCGTCATGACAAACTCATTTGGTAGCTTCATATTTGAAGGGAAACCGTTCTCCAGTTTCTTCTACATGAATGTATTTAGGCTTCTATTAAAATTATAACTCTCAAACTGTGGTTTTGATAAACCTTCTCGGAGATCCTGTTTTTGAGCAGCATTTGTAATTGTAGATGTAGAGTAGGTTCGTCATATCGTCGCTGTCCAATGAAAAACACGTATCTCCATTTTTGTTGATTTTTACTTCTATGCCTCATTTGATCACATTGGCTGCTGTTTACGCTGTGTGAAAATTTCATGAACAATGGACCAACAGAAATGGCCCAAAACTGCTGGGAAAGACGTCCGGTTCCATTGACTTCCATTCAAATGAAATGTGGTTTTTGGCCTCTCCTGTAAAATTGCCATTTTGGAGATGCCTGTTTTTCTTTGGACAGCGACGATATGCTGCGTTGAGACCCAACGCGGATTTCTGCATGACTGGCGAGGAGCAGGCGAACATCACTGTGTGGTGGTGTTCATTAAAGATATGGCAGTGCAAAGAGTTTTGTTCAGGCATCATGATAATGATCAGATCCTATTCAGGGAATTCAAGGTACATGGTGAAGTCCAAATAATTCCAAAGACCTTACAAACCTTTTCATAGAACCATGAAAATGAGCCTACCAGCTTTGCGACATCTGCACAAGCCTTTTAATGCGGCGTCCGATAGACAGGTTTGTTGGGGAATACCCATAGCCACATACAAAATTCCTACCTTATGGAATACCCGCCATAACAGTGGGAAGCTGAGAGGCTGTTTATGCTGAGGTCTAAATAATTTCGAAGGCTTTACAGTCCTTTTCCCTTTACAGCCCTTCGCTAGTCACAGGGAACGTATTTCCATATGTTCTTGCTAACGCAACATTCCAGACTTCTCGGCATGGAGTTGTAGAGGTTCCTAATGGTGTCCTGCGATAATCCATAATATGTAGCTTGGAATATCCTCACACAGTTCCTCCAGATTTACCTCCAGTTTACACCTTCTGGACATGTGACGCATGACAACAAACCACGGTGCCTCCACACACGGATTCGTTGGTCGGCTCCACCAAGACAAAAGCGTCTGCGACTCGTCTGAGTCACTCCATGACAGTCTGGTACGACACCACTGCAGTCTTTGGTGACGGGGACATGGTGTTAGGGACAGTCGTTGTAATGGTCTGTGTGCATGTGGTCCTGCGTGGTGCAGCCGTCCTCCAATGGTGCTGCACTAATGGGATGACTAATGGAGGACACCACTGCTTGCTGAATGTCTGCAGTCATGGCTGTTGCTTACGTCATGTGCGTGGCTGAGCATGAAACCTCAGTCGTTCGCACGTCTCACAATGTCAACCCTACCCACCAAGTTTGATTCCTGTCGGCTGATTCCTTCTGGGTGCACCTATTTATTTTTGAGTCCGGTCCATACAGCCTCTCAGTCACTCCATATTTTTACAGTATCCCTGTGTGGTCATCTGTAGGAGTTATGTCCTGTGGGTGGGGCCGTGGACCTGCTTGGAAAGCCCTGCTTTAAAACCTGACACAGAAATATCCCACTATGAGCTAATCTAGGTTCCGCACTTGTATGTTTCTCCCGTATGGGGTCTATCTCTTCGAGCCAGAAGACACCGGCACAGACTTCCTTTCATCCCGCATTTCTCCAGATAGTTATGTGTTGCCCTTAAACGACCAGAGACCAGAAATCCAAAAGAGAACCTGGGGCTCCGAATCTCTGAGGCGTTCACGGTAATGCCTGTGTTTTAGCCCGGACTGCTCTGCAGAGTCCCTAGCTCATGGTTGGAAAAGGCTTTCGGGGATTTATAGCGCTTCCTGGGTCGAGATCCAAGTTCTGCTTTAACAATCTCGCAGGCTGCGGCTTCAGACCAAATACCATTAACGTTACCTGCGAGCCTGAAAGGCTTCGGAGCAAGTTACGAGCGATCCGTGGGTTAGCCGGCTTTGAGGGCTAAATTATCCTCGCTGTAAAACTGCGTTCCCTTGATTGGTGGGGGCACGGCGGAGGTTATCTGATGGGGATTATTAGGAGGGGATTTGGGAAGGAAAGCCCAGCTTTAGCTGTAGACCTTATTATCTGGCCTTTTTGCAGCTTATTCTCGGTAGTGCTAAGTGTCAACACTGATCTCGATGTCGGACTCGGGTCTAGGCAGCCGCCTGCGTCTGTATTAGGAATCGAAAGCGGTCGTTTGCTTTTGGGGAGAATCCTATTAAAGCTATTGTTCATCCAGAAACGCTGTGCAAATACGCGGTACTCGCCAGCCGAAGAATCAACATCTGGCCGACTTGTGTATGTGATGGAGACTGCTTTGAAATGTGTGGTGTGGCTGATTGAAACTCTTATTGGTAACACAATAAAAATGATTGCCTCAACGTTTACAGCATCATTTCATTATAATAATCTCGTATAATCTAGTACTTATATATAGCACAGAGGCAGAAATTTAACCATTTACTTTGAAATATGGCCAAAACCGTGTACTGTGGCAGACCAGCTAATCAGGAACTCATTTTATTGCATTGTTTATATTGATTGGACTTACAGTTTCCCAAACAATTAGCCCAAAACTGCAGATGGGAGCAAAAATCAGCATTAAACTTCATGTAAATGTGTTTCGGGATCATTTTTGGGGGGTTTAGGGATAACGTTGTCGTCCAGATGTGGATTGGGTTGATTTCGGTATCAGCCCTCAGTAATTTAAGACCTACCTGCCTTTATATTCGTGTACCGATCAGATTTTTTTTCATCCATGACCCAAACATTTGCCCACCAGGCTGGCACACACTGTTTCTACTCGCACGGTCTCATCTGGGGTATTCTCCTCAATCGTTCCATAACTGGTTCCTTCAGTGCCACCACTGATCCAATTTGGACACCAGGCACCTCACACGGGATCGCTGATACAGTGACCCAAAGTTTTCTGACTCCACTAAAACAATTGCACTCGGCTGGATCAGATGTGTTGGTGTTGAGTAGGGAAGGATGTTGGCGTGTCGGACCACTGCTCGAAGGTAGATGTCACCTAGGAAGGATGGTGACCAGTACTCCAGGCATGTGCATGGGTAGACCTAGAGGTGGGGCTATAATGACTATTCTCAGGCTTCGTACTCGGGTCCACTGGCTACATTGCTCCACCATGTATGGTATAATAGGCTCTTGTTTGTTTGTTTGTTTGTTTGTTTGTTTGTTTGTTTGATGACCAAACAGCGATTAAGTGAACAAAAGGCTTGCACAGTGATTTGATTCAGTTCACTATGTTTTGATTTCGACACCCCGAAACCAAAGATTTGATTCAGCGAACCGATGCAGTGATTCAATTTAGCGATTCAAGCTTTGTCAAAGTCGTTGATGGGGAAAATAAAGGATTGTGTTTTACTGGTGATTCGATTCAGAATTTATTGGTAGCGATTTAGTACACTAAATTGCGATTGAGGAGGTGGGGAGGTTTGAATTTGCACACTGAATTGATTGATGTTTTTTATTATTATTTTTTTTTTTCCCACCCAATTCGGTACACCACACAGTGATTCGGTTCTGTGATTCAAGTAACGGCACTGTTGTTGCAAAAGAGAGAGAGAGCCTTATGTTTTGACAGTGAATCAATTCGTGTCCCGGGTTCACACAGTGAATCGATTCATGTCACGATGAATTGATTTTCATTTTGGTGCACTAAACAATGAATTGATTCGTCTGTTTGATGTGGAGATTCGGTTTATTGATTCAGAGGTAGTTCATGGGTATCAATACGATTCACAATTGAGGAGCGAACATAAGGCTTGAGTTTGCACAGTTAATTGATTTGATTCGATTCATGATTTCTGGGTTTTCAAATTTGATACACTGAACACTGATTCAGTTCTCTGATTTGAGCATGCAAGTCATATGTTCTGACAGTGAATCAATTGAACCGAATTCACTTTTGGCTGATTCTTCCATTCAGTACCCTAAGTGTAGATCGAGGGGGCGGAGCACCAAGTTTGCACACTAAATCAATTTGTGTCAGAATTGATTGGTTTTCAATTCGATTCAGTGATTTGATGTGGTGATTCAATTCAGTGATTCATTCAGAATCACGAATGTTGAGAAATGTTTAGACAGTGAATTAATTTGATTCACGATTCACTGGATCTTGAAATGGGGTGTGTGTGTGTGTGTGTGGGTGTGGGAGGGAAGGCTTGTGTTTTGAATACCGGATTTCTAGGAATGCTTTTCTCTCAGGTAGTGATGTCGCGACAGCACAGCCTGCATGTTAAGGAGATTCATTTGGGGTTAATGCAGCGTCTCTTGATACATTCATAATCATCGCTCATCATTTTAGCAGCATTACACGCTGAAAACGGTGCAGGGCATTCACGTATGTCGTGCAGAGCATTCTTAGAAGTCTAATAAGGTTTAACTCGAACCAGGATACAGAGCTGCTGGGTTTGTGTTGTTGGGATAGTAGTTTGGATGATGTGGGAAAACCGTTAACCCCAGCTTCCCTTGAGTGCACAAGGAATGCCCAGCGTCTCATGATAACAGTGAGTTCAGTATGCTGTGAGCTGGCATTTCATTTACGCTGAAGTTACCCTTTGTTCCCTTCCAGCTCCTAGTCTGTGCACGGGCCAGCGCTGGTTCCGTCCGCCGTTCCGGTTTGCCGCTGGTGTGACCGGAGAGAATCAGCCCAGACAATGTGTGCAATTGCGATTGTTTTAGTGGAGTCAGAAAACTTCGAGTCGCGAAACTGTATCCGCGGCCCAACGACCATGTCAGCGGTCAGTCCCGTGCGAGGTGTCTGGTGTCCGAACTGAGAGTATGCGGTCATTAGCAAACACGAGCCTGCCAGCGCTCCACCTGTTCACATTCCCGCATTTTAAAACGGGAGGGGGTTTCCCAAAACTAACTCCAGCCTGGGCTTTGATTCAGGACGAGGCCTGCAGCAGCATGAAGAATGGCATCTTTGACCCTTCACCGTGTACACAAGGGCTCAAACTCGAGCCTCTCAGTCTGAAACCTACATGACTGTTCCTATGGTAGTTACTGGGACTGCTCGGTGCCAGTATAGCAATTACAGTGAGACCCTAGTGGGGGATTTGGACACTGACTGCTTTACTGGGAATGATATGACCGTAGTGGTATAGGACAGATAGAAATGCATATAGAAATATCTTGGCTGAATCTGATTTCAGATTTTTATAAAAACTGACATGCTAATTTCTTTTTGGCCGAATCCGAGTTCTGCTTTTCTTCTTTCTATTGTGTTACTGGTAATCGTCGTCCACCCCCTGAGCGGTCAGGCTCAACACGGACACCAAGCTCAGGTCTATAGTTAAATACTGTTTGGTCATCTAACTGGGTGGCTGGTTGTCCAGGTTATCTAACTGGATGGCTGGTGGTCCAGGTCGTCTAACTGGCTGGCTGGTTGTCCAGGTTATCTAACTGGATGGCTGGTGGTCCAGGTCGTCTAACTGGCTGGCTGGTTGTCCAGGTCGTCTAACTGGCTGGCTGGTTGTCCAGGTCGTCTAACTGGATGGCTGGTTGTCCAGGTCGTCTAACTGGATGGCTGGTTGTCCAGGTCGTCTAACTGGATGGCTGGTTGTCCTGGTTGTCTAAATGGCTGGTTGGTTGTCCAGGTTGTCTGACTTGGATGGCTGGTTGTCCAGGTTGTCTGACTTGGATGGCTGGTGGTCCCGGTTGTCTGACTGGATGGCTGGTTGTCCAGGTTCTCTGACTGAGTGGCTGGTGATCTAACTGGATGGCTGGTTGTCCAGGTTGTCTAACTGGATGGCTGGTTGTCCAGGTCGCCTAACTGGCTGGTTGGTTGTCCAGGTTGTCTAACTTGATGGTTGGTTGTCCAGGTCGCCTAACTGGCTGGTTGGTTGTCCAGGTTGTCTAACTTGATGGTTGGTTGTCCAGGTCGTCTAACTGGATGGCTGAGTTGTCCTGGTCGTCTAACTGAATAGCTGGTGGTCCAGGTTGTCTAACTGGCTGGCTGAGTTGTCCTGGTCGTCTGACTGGCTGGCTGGTGGTCCAGGTTGTCTAACTGGATGGCTGGTGGTCCAGGTTGTCTGACTGGATGGCTGGTGGTCCAGGTTGTCTGACTGGATGGCTGGTGGTCCAGGTTGTCTGACTGAATGGATGGTTGTCCAGGTTGTCTGACTGGATGGCTGGTTGTCCAGGTTGTCTGGCTGGATGGCTGGTTGTCTAGGTTGTCTAACTGGATGGCTGGTTGTCCAGGTTGTCTGACTGGATGGCTGGTTGTCCAGGTTGTCTGACTGAGTGGCTGGTGGTCCAGGTTGTCTGACTGAGTGGCTGGTAGAATCAGCGTGGTGATGTTGTTTTAGGAGTGTGGTTAAATGACCTGTTACTCTGGATGTTTTTTAGAATTGTAAGCTTGTCTTTTTCACTCTCTTTCCACTAGAGTAAAAGTATGGTCAGTACAGAGCAGGCTGTTTTTGATACTGTGTCTTTAAGACTGACACACTTGTAGTTGGTAAATTCTGCTGGGCTGTATTTATTTAGAAAGCTGGCTGCGCTGGCCTGGTGAAGGTGTGGGGCTGAACTGCTGTAGGCTGAATCGGTGCATATATGTAAATTTATTGGTTTAATGACGTCACAAAAACAGCGACTCCGGAACAGACTGTTACTGGTAGCGCAGTGTCCTTATACGGACACGTTTTTTGGGAGGGTCTGAGAGTTCAGTTTTCCCTGATATCGGCCCTTTAATCCTACCCCACACCGGTGACATGCCGACTGTAGTGGGGTTTCAGTCGTCGGCTGTTTCTCTGACTTTCCGTTCAGAGTCGTTGCTTTTGAATGTGCCCGTCTCCGACTGTGTCAATGTTTTGGCTTGAGCTTCTGGCTCCTCTTACCTCCGACCAATCAATCAATCGTTCACCCACAGTCCTTTTCAGGTCTTCTGTAAGGTGGAGGAGGCCATTTTAAGGAGGAAAAAAAGGGAGGAACTTTTTTAGCACGTTTAACTGCGCCTCTTTCTGCTCATGGCTCTTTTGTTGGGCCCCCAGCACCCCTGCTGGGCATTGTGGGAGAAGTCCTCCTCAGTGGGGGATTGTGGGAAAGGCCGTGGGCTCACTCATCAGCGCTGACAAAATCAATGGAGGGCTTCACAAACAGGGACCCCAGGAATCTGCCTGGCAGGAACGCGGAGAAAAGTGTGCTTTGGGCCAGGAACACCGGCACAAGGGGAAAAATCCAAAAATGTACACTTGGGATCAAAGAGGGAGGATGGGGTTTAGTCGGAGGCTGTTTACTACGCCTTCCTGAATGGCTCCTGAATTGGACTTTCTAGGAATAGCTCTGGTATCTGTTCCACGCTGCGTGGAGGATTTTATAAACCCTACTGAATCATATAAACGGGAAAGCTGTCTTGCCATGACATTCCAGTCAGTTGCCGAGGTGTGATTTTGGAATTCCAGATGATTGCCGTGGTGTTGCAAGGTCATTGTTAAGGTATTCCAGGTGGTTGTTAATGTTTCCCTCACTTTATGTGGCGCTTCAGTAAACTTTACACCTCCTTAAACTTCACACCCGCACACACGCACACCTCACTCTATTAAAGAGTCGTCCACAGAAGGATGGTTCTTTAGGGAACCAGACGTGGTTCTTCTGTGGTGTGGTTCATCACCTGTATAGCAGGCCCACAAGTTCAGCTGCACCGGTCATGTGATCTAACTCATTAAATAATGAATAGATTAATCTTTCTTTCTATCTATCTATCTATCTATCTATATATCTATCTATCTGCCAGTCTATCTTTCTTTCTTTCTTTTTTCTTTCCATCTTTCTTTCTTTTTTTCTTTCCATCTTTCTTTCTTTTTTTTTTCTTTCCATCTTTCTTTCTTTTTTTTTCTTTCCATCTTTCTATCTATCTATCTATCTATCTATCTATCTATCTATCTATCTATCTATCTATCTATCTGCCAGTCTATCTTTCTTTTTCTTTCTTTCTTTCTTTTTTTCTTTCCATCTTTCTTTCTTTCTTTTTTTTTTCTTTCCATCTTTCTTTCTTTCTTTCTTTTTTTCTTTCTTTCTTTCTTTCTATCTGCCAGTCTGTCTTTCTTGCCTTCTTTCTTTATTTCTATCTTTCTTTTTTACTTTCTATCTTTCTCTCTTTCTTTCTTTCTATCTGCCAGTCTATCTTTCTTTCTTTTTCTTTTTTTTTCTTTCCTGTCGTTATGCGGTTTTGTGTAGCATTGCTGTGCTTCCAGTGGGCGATTGGTTTGGTGTTGATTAGTGGCTCACCAATCAACCATGGTTGTTCAGTGTTTCACTTTCTGTCCCATGGCACTGTGTATATTTGAACTGGGATACTCAAACATATACTGGTGTGACTGGCACGGTTACTGTTCATTTACTGAACTGAACAGATCATGGTGAAAAAAAATTAAACATAAAAGGCTTTTTGTTTTTTTCAAAAATGTTAAACCAGAGAGGTTAAGAAGGAGGAGCCAGCTCACTGCTTGGAAAATGAATAGGAATTCTCTTGAGACATGCTGTTCATGTAGAACATCCCTCCATTCAATTAAAAAGGCCAGCCGTCTCGCTGGTGAAATGGATCGCTGTCATTTGCAGAGATAGGCGAGATATGCACAATAAAGAGAACGAGCTGGAAAAAAGATGTCTTAGTCCAAAATATAAGAGTGATGAAGCACAGAAACCTTTGAAACCTTCATTTGGCTCTCTGTTTGGGGTTAGCAGCTTCTCCCTGTTCGCAGAGATGGGAGTCTGGTCTGTAGGAGTGGGAAATAACTGCTCACGGGGGAGTTTTGCCAGGAAGACCGTCCAGTGGACAGACCTCCTGAAAGATCTTTGGTTTGAAAGTGTAATCACGATAGTACCTGGGAATGCCATACATCCTTCCTCTATAGAGGCGGCGTTAGCTTATTAACAGGAGTGCCTAAAGTTTTCCATACTTCCATACGACTGCAGATGCAAAGATGATCTCCTAGAGCAGATGTCGGTGTAGAAGCTCTGATGGTATAAAGCCCCTCTGGAGTCAGGAATGCGGCGCATCAGTAAGTGATTGGGGGGCTTTCATAACAGCAGGGCGCTAAACTCCATCTGAAGTTCATTGTCAGCAGAAGTTCCGACAGAGTAAGGATAATTAACCCCGGGCTTCTCCGTCTTTTCTTTCTCATTTTGCTTATGAGAGTAGAGTCTCGGCCCTGTTCCGGCACGATATAAACGTAATGCGGTTTTAAACAGGATAGCCAGACAACAACAGTAACTAGACATGTAAGGGTTAAAGGCTCTTCAGCGAGGGGCCCTATCGTTCTCTTTCTCCCTCTCTCTCTCTCTCGCGCTGTTAGATGGATTTCAGTGTTAAACTCCACCCTGTAATCCCTTCTGGAACAAGCAAATTGGCCCTTTGAGGCGGTAAGAGGAGAAGGCCATTGAGGAGAAAAGAGGGGGCAGGCTATTCGAGCTGGAGTGGAGTAATAACTGCCTAATTAATCACGTCCAAACTCGCATGTAAACGCAGCATATACACATGCAGCACAATAGAGCCATTAGCATGCAGCAGGATACCAAACACCCCCCACCCCCTCGGCCTGGCGCATGAATCTTCTGCCGTTAGCTCGTAGCACAGTTACATGCATAGTCCAGTCTCGCAGGGCTCAGTGAAACCGCTATATACACAGTCGAGTCACATTATTATGACCACTTCCTGCTTTCTATGGCGGCAGCGCATAGCTCATTATGAGAGCCACGGGTTTGTGGGCTTTCCTGAGCCCACTCATCCATGTGGAAAGCCATCCTTGTAGATTCCATGGGGCGGAGGGGATCTTCCAGCATGACAGTGCAGTGTATCACCGGCTAGAAATGTCCAACACTGGTTGGAAGAGCATGGCCAAGGCTTCCAAGTACCACCCTGGGCCCCTAATACCCCAGACCCAACTGAGCATCTGTTGGGACCACCTTGATAGTCATGTTCACTCTGTGGATCCTCCCCTATACCCCCTCCAGCAGCTGTGGGATGCCCAGCATGGTTGTTACACGGCACACAGCGGTTACTCTGGATATTAGCTTGCTTGTTGCTGGCCAGTTGCTATGGTGTTTAAACTGAACGAATGAAGTATGTATAGGAGGAACGGGGGATGAATAAATGACACATAGAGGAGTGAGGGTCAGCATGTCTGTGCCCTGAACAAGTACATTCAGTTTGGCGGCTGGTTTGAGTAGGCTTTGAATGAAGAGTGAAAATGATTAGGACTATATGAGAGGGAAGAGGGATAGGGATGAGTGCAGATCAACGTTCAGACCAGCATTGAATTAGAGCTCGGGGGTCTGCCCTGAGATGGTGTGTGTCGAGCAGAAATGCAGTCGGTGGGCATGTACTTTTCCAGCCCATTCGTTCTTAATAGGAAAAAAAAATGTGGAATTTTACACACAGAGTTTCCAAGCAGTTTTGGGCCACTTCTGTTGGTCCAGCGATGAGATGAGTGAGGCTCAGCCATTAGTGTGATGTGTAAGAGCAGCTGGTCCTTCGTCCTCGGCTACACAGCGAGGGATACTGTATTGTATTTGTACTGTATATTATATTACACGAGGGCTGCAGTGCATACACTAACCCCTCATTACACAGACGGTGACCCTGTATGAGGTCACTGGTGTAGAAGAACGTGTTGTATCTGGTTCTGCATAGACTATGGGTTAAGGTGCATATTCAGTGATGCTCATGCATTAGTGTGATGTGTAAGAGCAGCTGGTCCTCCATCCACCGAGGGGGATACAGTGTTATACTGTATATGTATATTATATTACACAAGGGCTGCAGTGCATAAACAAACTAACCCCTCATTACACAGACCATGACCATCTGAGAGGGTCACTGGTGTAAAGGTCTTGGGTGCTGGTCTAGACCATTATGGGTAGCTGGGATCTGGTGAGGTGGGTCATCCCATATTCTTCTACAGGGCAACGTATAGTCTGAGCAATAGTCTGAGCTGGTTGTAGAGCTGTGAAATGCATAATCACAAGGCTTATGAGACAAATATTGTGTCATTAAAACTTCTATAAGTTAGATAAGTCCAACTGTGCTATCAAATACTATGAATAATACATTTAATTTAATAAAAATTAATTGTGGGTGAGCTCTGTAGTGAAACAAGGGCAGTAGGCCAGTAATCTATAGCTACTGTATCCTCAATATCGTCGCTGTCCAAAGGAAAACAGGTATCTCCAAAATGGCGCCTCACGTTTCCATGGTTTCTCACTATTTAAAAGCAAGTAGGTGAGTTTTCAGACCTGATTTAAAAACTGCGATAGAGGAAGACTGGCGAATACTGGCTGGTAGACTATTCCAAAGTCTTGGGGCCTACACCGAGAACGCCCGGTCGCCTTTGAGTTCCAGACGTGCCCTAGGGACGGCCAACGAATTCTGTGATGAAGGTGTCAGAGAGCGCTGTGTGATTGGTGACGTGAGTAAATCTGCAATATAAGGTTGGGGCCCAACCATTTAGGGCTTCAACACAACAACACCCACTTAAACTGTATCCTATACTGAACTGGTAGCCAGTGAGGTGAAGCCAGGACTGGTGTTACAGGTTCTCTTTTCTTGGCTCTAGTCAGTAATCTGCATGCGGCATTCTGGACTAGCTGTAAACGTTGTAATAGAGCCTGGTGAAGGTGGACTGTATAATTCCATGGGTGCGATTTCATACAGTCAAGCATTAAGATAAACATCAGGGGAGCCTTCTATGAGCAGCCGTGTCTGAACGCTTGTCTGGAACTGTACATCCAAAGCTCACCAATCCATCACGGCGATCACGTCTTCAGATCCGCCGGGATGTTTCTCTCGGCTGTGTCAGCGCAGGCGCTGGTGAATTTACGGCGCGGCTCTGGTACGCACGCTCTCGACATGCTGTCTTCCCTTGTTTTGATGGAATTCTCATGTCAGACGTTTCCGCGAAGCCGAGTGAGAGAGAGCGGGCAATTTCGGATATTTACAGCGCATGACCCGACATGCCACCTCCTGTGTGCGTGTACCCCGAGGAGGTCCGCTCACCTCGTCGTCAGCAGATCAGGAGCTGCTCGCTCAGAGCCCTGGCTTAAACGGGCTCTTTGAAATGCTCATGTTACTGCGAGGACAGAGCAGAGCCCTGAAGATCTCCGTTCACCTCCCCATCGCCTCCCCTCCACTCCCCCTCCCATCCCCCCCCCAGTGTGTTTTTCTTTCTTCTCTATTTCTTTTCAGGCTGGTCAGTTTCACACAGGCCTTCTGTAGGAGTGATTGACAGTTTGTCAGTGATTTAACTTGCACAAGAACACAAGTCATGATTGGTGGCCGTCAGGTCTGTAGCCTCTGACCCACTGTGATTGGCTAATCTGACATGGTGACCGTCGTGGAAGGCTAAGGTATTGTGTGGTGTGATTCTGGCATACGTGATGGAGTTCTGAGAGGTTCCCCTGCTGGCTGTTTGGTGTAGGCGTCTCGGCTGGCAGCGGAGAGAACCTGAGCAGTGTTCTCCGTCCTCCGGCTGATTCCACTTTAAAGCACCACCCGTGTCCCCTGTCGCGCTTTAATCACATCAGAGCTCTGCTGGAGCTTCAGGAGACCTCCCAAATAAACAGGGTGTGACTGATATCTAAATCTGCCGTCTGTACAGCAGCACAAGGCTGGGCAGCATCTCCCCGTCACAGTTTTCTGGAGGGGGGGAGGGTCGTAAAGGTGGGACATAGTGTATCCAGTGTGTGATGGTCTTTACTGCATGCTCAAGTACTGATATATATACATGTGGAATCTCTCTGTGTCTCTCTCTCTGTCTCTCTCTCTCTCTCTCTCTGTGTCTCTCTCTCTCTCTCTGTCTCTGTGTCTCTCTCTCTCTCTCTCTGTCTGTATCTCACACTGTGTCTCTCTGTATCTCTATCTCTCTCTCTCTCTATCTCTCTGTCTCTGTCTGTCTCTGTGTATCTCTCTCTCTCTGTCTCTGTATCTCCTGGTCTGTCTCTGTGTATCTCTCTCTCTCTCTCTCTGTCTCTGTATCTCTCTGTCTGTCTCTGTGTATCTCTCTCTCTCTCTCTCTGTCTCTGTATCTCTCTGTCTGTCTCTGTGTATCTCTCTCTCTCTCTCTCTGTCTCTGTATCTCTCTGTCTGTCTCTGTGTATCTCTCTCGCTCTCTTTCTGTATCTCTCTCTGTGTATCTCTCTCTCTCTCTCTCTCTCTCTCTCTCTCTCTCTCTCTCTCTCTCTCTCTCTCTCTGTCTCTGTCTCTCTCTCGGTCTCTGTGTATCTCTCTTCTCTCTCTGTCTCTGTGTATCTCTGTCTCTGTGTATCTCTGTCTCTGTGTATCTCTCTCGCTGTCTCTCTCTCTATCTATCTGTCTCTGTCTCTGTCTCTGTATCTGTATCTCTCTCTGTATCTGTATCTGTATCTCTCTCTCTCTCTCTCTCTGTGTCTCTCTCTCTCTCTCTCTCTCTCTCTCTCTCTCTCTCTCTCTCTCTCTCTCTCTCTCTCTCTCTCTCTCTCTCTCTCTCTCTCTCTCTCTCTCTCCCTCCCTCTGTTATGTTGGGTTTCTCTTTTTAAAGACATCCTGCTCTGCAGAAGTAATTCATCAGGAGAGTTCAGGCTGTCGTGCGGCGACACTGAACGCCTCTTATCGCGCCGCACCAAATGAAATTTCCCACATGGTTAGAAATAGCAGGAATGCGTGTCGGGCTCTGGAAACAGGGGGAACTTCTCCTCAGACACTGTTTGTGTTGTTTTTCCATGAAACGGCAATTAGAGCGCAGTTCATCAGTTAGCTCATTACTGCGGCGCTGCGGCTGAAACTCATCCTCCTCGCTCTGTTCCCAAAATACCACGCAGCCTGTTAGCGCCGAGAGAGAGTGAGAGAGAGTGAGAGAGAGTGAGAGAGAGTGAGTGAGAGAGTGAGAGAGAGTGAGAGTGAGAGAGAGTGAGTCGTCCAATGAAGGAAGGGCTTCATTGACCCAACAGCCGCAATCCCAGACACTCAGCGAGCAGTGGTGTCCTCCATGAGTCATCCTGTTAGTGCAGCACCATTGGAAGACAACTGCACCACACAGGACCGTTACCACGACTGTCCTTAACACCACGTCACCGTCACCAAAGACTGCAGTGGTGTCGTACCAGACTGTCATGGAGTGACTCCAAATGGCAGCGGGTCATTGAGTGACGAGTCCCACTTTAGTCTTGGTTGACTAACGAATCCGTGTGTGGAGGCACCGTGGTCAGCACCAAGAGGGTTTGTTGTCACATGTCCAGAAGACCTGGTGTCAACCCCCCAACCCCACCCCCCTCACCCCAACCGCACCATCTGCAGGAACTGTGTGAGGATGTTCAAGCTGCATGGGATGGATTATCACAGGACACCATTAGGAAGCTCTACAGCTCCATACCGAGACGTCTGGCGTGTTGGGTTAGCAAACATGGCGGCCCGACGCCATACTGAGAGACAGACTTCTGTATGTGTAGCTCAATAAATATTGATCATATCAGTCTAAATTTATCACCAGTTATTGATCCTGGTCACCTTTATCTTCCTTCCCAACAGCATTGCAATCCTTGTGGCTCGTTTTACAGGTGAAGCTAAAAGGTGTTGGGATCTGTACTGATGCGGAAGCACACAGTGAGTTTTCTGATTCCTGGATAATTACAGGATTAAGATTCGGTTGGTTTGGTGTGAAACGCCGTGTTCTAGAGAGAGATGTTGGTTAGGAAAGTTGGAGGAAGTCTTCGTTGCCTCACGGTGAGTGTGGGATGATTGAGGATTTACAGGTGGACTAACTGGTGTACATAGGCTTCCATTGCTTTATTAGCCACGTTAGCCTCGTACCTCTAGTGCTCAAACTAAAGGAGCAAACTTCACCCAACGTGTCTCGGCTGTTTGACTGGGTTTGGGATAAGAGAGGGACAAACTGGATAAATCAGCCTTTTCCAGATCCAGCTCTTTAAGTGGTTGTAACCCATTTTACTGCTTGTTGCTAAGACACATCAATCGGCGTGTCGTTCCTCTTCCTGTTGCGCGGAGACACGAGAGCCGTTTTCCTTTCATCTCCAAAGGTTTTTCCTTTTTCTTTCTCTCCTCTCCTCTCTCTCCTTTTTTTTTTTTTTTCCGTTCTCCAAACAACTCCTCCACCGCCGCCACCCACACGCTCGCCCTCGCTGTGTTTTTCCGAGGCGTTCTGATTCTGATTTAATCAAAGCTGCAAGTGTTCCATCAGTGCCTTCTCTGTGTTTGTGGACGTCTCGGTGTGTCGGCTGAGTAATAATCTCCTCTGGATTTTCAGACCCGAGTGAAGGGCTCTCCCCCACCGCCGTTCACTCCTCATGCTTTTAAGTAATAGGCCCTCAGATCGGAGCCAAGAAGGTGAAAAATCACACTCAGGGGCCCTGAGATAGCGTAGCGTCCAGGCGCTCGCTGCGTCCAGCGCTCAGATTCAGACAGGGCTTACGGTAAAGACTCTTACAGCACAGGCGACCGTGCGAGCGCAGTAAATTAAAGATTATGGGGTGTGCTCGGCAGACTGTTCCAGTGTGACGCAGAACGATAGTTCTGATCCAGAGACAGATACAACAGAGCCTGCAGTACATGTGAGACATCAACTGGCTGTCAGCTGTATTTAAGTCCCCACCTTAATCACAATAGCATCAAAGGGACCGTCCCACCGACAGTATGACTATTAAACAGGATGAAGTATTCAGACTCTGGATATTCACCAGGATTATGTTACGGCCTATGTAAACCCAAAGCAGTAATATAGATGGGAATAAACCAAAATTGATTTTAATGATGTGGGTGGGTGGGTGGGTTTGACACCATGACACATGTGAGTGATTCAAATCTCAGGCTCAGCCACGCATGTGATGTAAGCAAGGCCAGGACTTACATGGCTGACTATGTTGTGAATTCTTCACATTTTACTTATTGTTGAATTAGTGTTGGGTATAGCTACATATACAAGTTGTAGTGCTGGAGCTGCTCAGTACCTCACAGACACTTACCCTTAGAGGGGGACTCTTATTCTATCGTGTGTGCCTTTTCCTGCCATAGTAGCACACGGCGGTTAGCAGTCAGACACGATGCAAGTTTCAGCTCCTCACTGAAACTGTTTATTCACGAGCTACACTGGGTTTTTGGAGGAGTCAGTTGACTGAACGGTGTATTCAGTTATTGTGTGTACTTATGTGGTTATTAGGAGCAGGAGTACAGGTTTACATGAAGTGGGAGAGCTAATATACCGAGTTCAGTGCTGCTTAGCTAGCTAGCTAGCTCCTGCATGTGTGTATGTGAATTTACCAGTACTGATGCATGCTACTGGGTTCTCATGTTTATCACTTCACAGAACTATGCCCATACAGCTCTCAGCATGGCAGTGACGTTCTAGTTGTTTATTTGTTCAGCTAATACTGCACAAGGCTAATCTGCGCTAAAGCTAATGTGTATGTACCTGTTCTGTGTTTATCTGCTGTTTAAACTGCTAATGCTAATGCTACTGTTGCCACTGTCGATACCACAACTGCTCAGTCAGTAAACAATGTAAACCTCGTCTGATGACTCCGACCGGAGCTCTCTAAGACCAATATTAACCAGTTAACTGAGAAAATTCTCTGTATAGCGTCGTCCTGTTGCACATGCTCTCCGTTCTGCTCACTGTTGTGTTGGTAGCATCCTTCGCAGGTGTAGTATCAGTCAGAGAAGAGTTCAAAAGCAGGTCCAGCAGTCGGAACAGTAGGGAAGGGGAAGCATCGTAGGGCTCCAGGAAACTGTATGGACTTCACCATACTGAGTACCATACTGGTCATGTAGATACTACCATAGCTCACCATTGGTAGCAGTGGATAGAAGATGGGCACACATCAGCGACGTCTAGGGTCTGGGAGACATACACGAACCAGAAGGGGGAGAACCTGACGTATAGTCCGACGTGTGGAGTGAACATTCAGCAAGCAGTGGTGCACCTCCGTGAGTCATCCTGTTAGTGCCAGCCCCATTGACGGACGGCTGCACGACACAGGGCTACATGCGTGTAGACAGTTAAGACGACTCTGCTTACCACGCCAACGTCACCATAGGCTGCAATGGTGTCGAGCCAGAACCTCTACAGCTCCATGCCTGGACGTCTGACGTGGGTGTAGTCTGAAAGGAAGGATTGATAAAAATTTACAAATTAAAAATCACTTTGTGAC
Source organism: Prochilodus magdalenae (assembly GCA_024036415.1). Lineage (NCBI taxonomy): Eukaryota > Metazoa > Chordata > Actinopteri > Characiformes > Prochilodontidae > Prochilodus > Prochilodus magdalenae. The sequence continues at coordinate 46,253 of JAMWET010000956.1, forward strand.
ATCACAAAAACGAGGAATACAGAATAAGCAGGTCTGGTGGTTATAGTGCTCTATGCAGGCCTTCATGGTTGAAGAGGGAATAATACGATGTAGAACTTCACCAGTGGTTTGGAAAGGCAGGGAATGTCATGTTTTTCCATGATTTGGGCTCCTTAACGTCTCACTGTGAGATGTTGGAAATGTTACCCTGATATTGAACCTGAATGTTATATTTAACATCATGCAAAGTTTGAATGAGTTAAAAATAGAACAAAGAAATATGTAAACTAAAATGATGCGTGGCTTAAAGAAACGCTAACAGAATTCCCGCACTGGAGCGGGTCTCTGCGTCCGCCGGGCTTTCTGCTGGTTTTAATCAGCGGCAGGTCTTTTTGATGACTAGCATGTTGGTAAATTTCTGCCTTGGCGGCGCTTTGCGGCTCTCATGTGGGTTTGTTATGGGTAAACCACTCAGACTGATTGTGAGCGGCACGCTGGTGTGCTGTTCGGCCCGGGACGTCTTCTCCACATTCTGTTTTATTAAAAACTGGATTACATGCAGCTTTAATTGAAAGGTTTGCTTACTCTCCTCGCTGAAGCCTTTAAACTTCGGAGCAGATTTAGTAAAGGAGGTGCTAATTACAGACGCTTTGGCCAGCTTAGCGGGCTATCTATTAAGAACTTGCACGTAAACGGGCTCAGATGTGCTTCATAATTAACGTCTGATAAGCACAATATAGACCCACGTTCTGCTAGCACACTTTGGTTCCCCTACGAGGAAAACGTGCCTTATCCTGGAATTCTGGTTCAGACTGACTCAGACACATGATTAGCATTCTCTGATTTTGACTTAGGAAGGTAAAATGAGGGGAAATGGATTCTTGTTTCTCATTAAGAAAGACTAGAGTATATTGAGTTTCGAGAAAATAAGACTAATTTTATAGAAATTTCAAAACAAATAGTGCACACCTGACGAGTCAGCTTTACAGGGCTTCTGGGATAGCCTTACGCTAGGGTTTGGAACATTGCTGTGAGGATTTGATTAAGCGTTTGTGTAGTCAGAGGCCGATGTTGGATGATCAGCCTAGTATATTCAGAGCACCTCTTTAGTGCATTTGACACAAATCAACACCAGTGTCGGTAATAGTTAAATTTTGACCTTTAGCTCTGAATTTTTAGTGTTGTATGTTTTTTTATTTATTACTTATTGTTATACCGAGCCCCTTTGGAAACCTTCCGTACTGTAAAATTCCTGGTTCATTTCACAGAACGCTTCCTGGTTAAACCCGTGGTCATCATTTCTGCAGTACAGTATGCACCAAAAGAACAAAGTGACTAGTGACAGTGTAATAAAATAACAAATTAATAAACTGGAGAAACATAACAAACAAAACAAATAATAACAGTGTAACTCATAGTTATGTTGCATGTATTGTTGTAATGAACTAACAACAATGTAATAAAGTGGCAATGTAAAACTGTAACGAGTTGTAATGTAACATAGTAACAAGTAATGAGGTAACAGAGTAACAAGTAATGAGCTAACAGAGTAACAAGTAATGATGTAACAAGTAATGAGGTAACAAAGTAACAAGTAGTGATGTAACAGAGTAACAAGTAATGAGCTAACAGAGTAACAAGTAGTGATGTAACAGAGTAACAAGTAATGATGTAACAAGTAATTAGGTAACAGAGTAACCCCCTAGTGATGTAACAGAGTAACCAGTAGTGATGTAACAGAGTAACATGTAATGATGTAACAGAGTAACCAGTAGTGATGTAACAGAGTAACATGTAATGATGTAACAGAGTAACAAGTAGTGATGTAACAGAGTAACAAGTAGTGATGTAACAGAGCAACAAGTAGTGATGTAGCAGTGTACTGATGTAACAAAGTGCAAGACCCCAATTAATTATATAACAATGTAAGAAGTAAAGATGTAACAGAGTAATGGAAGTAACAATATTATGATGTAACAAAGTACGAATGTAATGTGTTATAATGTAACAGTCTAATAAAGTAACAGTAAAGAGCAGCTTTAGGAAAGGAGGGCTTGCCCAGAAGGATGGGTCTGAGCTTTGGAAAGGTTAATGAGTAACTGTAAAATGATCAGCGGTTTACTTCTAGCACACTTTCAGAAATGTGTTTGGTGGCTGTTTATTAATAGTAAGTTTGATGATCAGATAAAAGGTGGAATAGTTTTCCATGGTTCAGTAATGGACAGAGACAGACGGACGTTTTGTGAAGTATCTGCTTTAAAGCCCTTTACCAGCTAACAAAGAGAACTGTAAAGCCTACAAGCAGCAGCAGCAGCCAGTGCGATAAATCAGAGTCGTTTTTAAAGCAGGGTTTGCGAAGCGTTCTCGTCCTGCTCACCTGTAACGCAGGCACTTGTGTTGTGTAAGACGCCCTGGCTGTATGAGGAGGATGTCCTTCATTGGGATTGATTTGTCAGCTGGGAGCTGCTGTAGAGGCTTGAAGAATGAGGAGCTGTATAGAGTTTGATGCTGGAGGTGTGGGCGCACGTGTCTGGCCTGGCGTGATGGTTTTCGGAGGACGTGTTTGTTCGCCTTGGTTGCTCGTTCTCTGACGTTTACTCAGCTTGATGGATGGGTTCATATCGACGATCGCCTGAAGCAGGAATTATCAATATTGATTTCAGCTTTCCTGTTTCCCCTCCGAGTGCCTTAAACGGGATGAATGACTGGGAGTTTCTCCTGCGGTGATCTACCTTCCTCTTCGTTTCTCTCTCAGTAATTACCGCCATTATTTTTCTCCAAGAACATTTTTAGTTAGAGGTGCTGTACAGTTGGGAGTACAGAGGCGGGGGGCATATCTGAATATTAGGGACCTGGTCAATAACCAGCACGTTGTGGTGGGTTTGGCGAAAGTTCTTGTTCAGAAGTTTTCTATAGGAGGGGTGCGCCTTTGGTCAGGGTGGGAAATGCCCAGATGTGGTTTCAGCTATACTTTTGATGGTGGGTGTAGTAAGTGAGTGAAAACTGGCAACCTTACATGACACTTTGCATTAAGCGTTGACTAATTAACATGGCTAATAAATTAACAATGCTTACAATGCTTAACTAATGTTGAGTGAACATGTAGCAGTTGTGACTCGTTCACTTAACATTAGTTAAGTTACTTAACGTCATGTTAGTTGGTCAACTCAATGTAAAATGTCAGCCAAGTTTGGATATTAATGGTTTATCATTATCATCATCGTCTGCTGTCTGTTCTGTCCATAGTATCTCTAGTACTGGATCTGAAAACATGAGATGGAAAGCTTTGTGTCTTTAACCAGCTTTGAGATTGTTAAACTGGTCTCTTTTCATCAGAGAGCGGCTTTACAAGACGCCTTTCGTCTCAGTTCATTACAGAGAGGAATTGGTTGGTGGTCAGTAGGGTAATGCGTAATACGAGGACTGTCTCAGATGGATTGCTTTTTTTGTGTTTCCCTAAACGCTAAAGTGAGTGTTGTAGTTATTGTCTGAAGGCAGGTCCTGCAGTGAATGTTAATGTCGGACAGATTAAAGCCAACGACCTACATGTAGACTGCATTATCTTATCAAAGCAACAAGCACCATTATTCACTTCCCACAACGCACAATTCACGCTGGCTGCTGTTTTAATGGAGCAGCTCCCAGGTGAGTCACTGCAGCGTCCAAAATAAAGCACGGACAGCTCAGCAGATCTGCCGAGGTTCAGCTAGAAAGGGGAAACAAGTAGGTGCTTCTGAGCGGAGCTGCAGCAGTAGGTTATTAGTCAGTGATGATGTTGGAGGAAAGTTTACTTTTATTTACTTACATACAAAACACCTTATGTTCATGAGGTTAACAGGAAGTATGATATGGCTTTACTGGGTTATTTATAAAGGCTCTATAATGCTCATATGACCCACACAGTCGTTCGTACAGATTGCAATACACTACAGGAAGTGAAGGGGGCGATATAGCTTCTGTTGTTTTATTTATAAAGGCTCTATAATGCTCATATGACCCACACAGTCGTTCGGACAGATTGCAATACACTACAGGAAGTGTAGGGGGCGATATGACTTCTATTGTCTTATTATAGAGGCTCTATAATGCTCATATGACCCACACAGTCGTTTGGACAGATTGTCATACACTACAGGAAGTGTAGGGGGTGATATGGCTTCTATTGTCTTATTTATAAAGGCTCTATAATGCTCATATCACCCACACAGGCATTCTGACAGATTGTAATACCCTACAGGAAGTGAAGGGGGCGATATGGCTTCTATTGTCTTATTTATAGAGGCTCTATAATGCTCATATGACCCGCACGGTCGTTCGGACAGATTGTAATACCCTACAGGAAGTGTAGGGGGCAATATGGCTTCTATTGTCTTATTTATAGAGGCTCTATAATGCTTATATGACCCACACAGGCATTCGGACAGATTGTAATACCCTACAGAAAGTGTAGGGGGCGATATGGCTTCTATTATCTAATTTATAAAGGCTCTATAATGCTCATATAACCCACACAGTCGTTCTGACAGAGTGTAATACACTACAGGAAGTGTAGGGGGCGATGTTGCATCTATTCTTTCGTTTAAAAAGTGCTCTATAATGTTAATGCGATCCACGCAGTCATTCTGACAGATTGTAATACCCTACAGGATGTGTAGGGGGTGATATGGCTTCTGTTGTCTCATTTATAAAGACTCTATAATGCTCATATGATCCACACAGTCGTTCTGACAGAGTGTAATACACTACAGGAAGTGTAGGGGGCGATATGGCATCTGTTGTCTCATTTATAAAGACTCTATAATGCTCATATGATCCACACAGTCGTTCTGACAGAGTGTAATACACTACAGGAAGTGTAGGGGGCGATATGGCTTCTGTTATTTCATTTATAAAGGCTCTACAATTTTCATTTGAACATTCTATATAATTCTTATAGTCTATATGGCTTCTATATAACAATAATAAAGCCAGGACATTTTTATTGAAGTCCTCAAAATTCCATTACTTTACACCAATCATAACGGTCTGTGCCATTGTTCCCTCATACTAAATGTACTTATGGAAAGTGAATGGCTTACTCCAGCAGTGCTCTGGAGATGAATCGCTAGTTGCTGCCCTACTTTTGAGCTAAAGTTATGTTCTCTAGTTATCGGCTGGCTGCTTTTCGCTAGTTTTGCTCTTTGTGTGTTATTTTTGATGTTCACTTTTGCCGGCAGCGCATTCCTCCGCTGACACCAAAGGGATCTTGATCATTTGTTGTGAGGGGAAAAAGCTCTCGGAACCCCTGCTAACTCCCTAAACCTCTCTTCACGGGGACACTTAAGAGCATTTGGCTGCATGGGCCGCTCTGTTTTTGGCCTGAAAGAAGCTGAGGAGGGAGGAGGTGGAGGGAGAAAAAGATATAGTGTGTCTTTCTGAAAGAGGATGACAATGACTGTTGGGCCTGGCCTAGCAGGAGGCTAAGTCTAAAGCCACAGTTTGAGGTTTGAGGGTTTTTTGTTGTTGTGTTTTGTGTTTTTTTCCCTCTTCATGTTTGGCGGTTGCCTGACAGGTGAAATACTGTGGGAACTCAGGCGAGGTTTTTTTTTTTTAGGCTTCTCCTTTGAGCATAGAGATGCATACTGAGAGCTCAATAGCTCGGTAGGAAGCAGCTGTCAGAGTTAGCCTCGGAGTTTCCGAAAACCAGGTTAAAATGGGGCGTGCTGAACTTTTGATGTGTGGATTCCATTTTTCCTGCATACCTTTAAGGCCTTCTTTGACATCCACATGCTTTTTGTGTGCTACAGGAGTCGTGATTCTTTTTACATCAGGGTTTCTCTACCCTTGGAATTAAGCTGACGGTGCCTCTAGGAGGTATATATGTAAATGAGGTTTGATCTGATTGGCTGAAATAGTCTATATAACTTCAGCATGTGGGGGGTGGAACTAAACTAGCGTTTTATTTATAAAGGCTCTATAATGCTCATATGACCCACACAGTCGTTTGGACATATTGTAATACCCTACAGGAAGTGTAGAGGGCGATATGGCTTCTATTGTCTTATTTATAAAGGCTCTATAATGCTCATATAACCCACACAGTCGTTTGGACAGAGTGTAATACACTACAGGAAGTGTAGGGGGCGATGTTGCATCTATTCTTTTTTATGTGCTACAGGAGTCGTGATTCTTTTTACATCAGGGTTTCTCTACCCTTGGAATTAAGCTGACGGTGCCTCTAGGAGGTATATATGTAAATGAGGTTTGATCTGATTGGCTGCCTTGTATTTTGCCGAGTTGAAAAGGCTGAAATAGTCTATATAACTTCAGCATGTGGGGGGTGGAACTCAACTAGCGTAGGCTGTATTGTCCTATATGTGGTTGGATGGTTTTACAGTGTTGGTGATGGAGGCTAGGGGTTTCAGAGGTTGGTTTTTATTCGTACTAAAGACGGTGCATGCGTGAAACAGTGTATCTGCTCACAGTGAACGGGTTTTAAAAATATTTTGGGGGGTCTCAGACATTAGACATCAGGCAGTGTATTCGTAACCATTTTCTGTAATGCCGTTCTATGAGGGGGGCTTGTGAAGGTAGACACATAGGTCCTGTCCCCACCACTGTGAACAGTTCGGACTTTTCTTTAAAACGTTTCTTTAAAACCTGGAATTTCACACCAAACCGCTTTGAATTACTGCTCTTAACCGTTTAGTTATATTGAAAATCTTAAGAATCATTGGAAATGTCTTTTTAAAACAATCCACAAATACAAAAGTGAGAGAGATCCATGGTTTCCCGCAGTATGTGCCCTCAAAATCAGTATTTTTGGTATTTTAACAACATTGAAAGACAACCGGCTAGGCTAAATCATCCCCCAATGGCTTTATTCATTGCTTTCTGAGCCTGCTAAGCAAAGCCAGCGTGGTTCTTCTGTTCGTGTTCATTATTCTCAAATGAGTGCCCCGGTGGAAAGGAAAACGCTGGAGTAAATTGTCCTCCATAAACGACGCCTCAGCAATTGGCCGATAGCTGTCGGAGGCTTTGCTCCGTAATTGTCTGCTGCTTGCCAGAACCTCAGGCAATGATGTCCCAGCATGCTATTGGGGGAGGTGGGTGGGTATTGTTGGGTACGGAGGGCGCAGAAAAGGTTGAAGGCGCTGCATCCACACTTTCTGAAGATGTGTGCAATGGGATGGGTCACCCAGGGTCCTGAGAACCCGACGAAAATGTGCGGCGCCCCATTTCCCCCCGTTTTCCTTCATTTAGCTTAGCTGGTTTTAGCTCCTTTAGCCGGAGAGAGGCAGCGACGATGCCGATCGTGGGAGGTGGACGGACTTGGGGGTCAGAACTGGGCTTTAAAACGGAAAAGGGGCAGGAGGAGAAGAGAGAGAGAGAGAGATGGATTGTCGGGCAGCCGCATGGCAGGCGCCATTGTTCATCTCTCACTTAAGAGGCAAAAAGGACAGGAGCGTTCACACGGCACTCACCGGAGTCCTGCTGGGCTTCTTCAGAAAAGAGCTTTTGCAGCTGGTAAATAAGTCACAACTTCAGCTGTACAGCCAATGGACAAGGGAACCGAGCTCTGTTCTCTTTTCAGAAAGGAAGTGGGCAAATATGTTGAAAAGAATGAGCTGAAAACTCAATTCGATTCTCGTTGGGGGGGTTTATGAAGCTGGTAAAGGAACCACAAGTCAAGAAACCTAGGGCTAGTTTCGTATTGTCGTTTGTTTTACTGGCTATAGCTTCTTCTGATGTACGCTCTTGTTTTGGACAAGCATATTGTACGTTTAGGGCCCAATTTCAGGTTCGATTTTCATTTCTGAGGTTGAAATTAATTTAGGTCTTCTGTATATTACTCTAGTAGTGGCACAGTTCTCTCTCTGGTGAGGTTCTCCAGGTTAAAGGCTAGTAAAACACCTTCTATGATAATGCATTTTAAAGGTGGGAGGAGCTTTTGTGGAACTACAACTGAGGTTTGAGATGAAGGGACGCAGATGACCACTGTATCTGCATCTCAACTACAGGATTATGCAGGAAAGGGAGAAAAATGTAAATTGGAATTTGACTGTACCAGTAAACAAGTTAGTTTAAAAACCCAAAAGATTTAAAGCCCTTTCCTAGAACCTACACTGAAGAACCAGAACCTTCTAGGAACTTATATTATTGGGAGTTGAGAAGGTGTTGGGAAGGATCGGCTGTATGTGGTCAGTCTGAGCTGAGATACGAGAAGTCCATTCGTAACAAAGCGAGTCTTTGTGCGTCCGGCCATGGAAACGAGTGACCCCTTCCCTCCTCAACAAAGCATGGTCTTTCTGTTTGGGCGAGAGCGGATATGCATGAGAGGGAGAGAAAGAGAGGGTGAATTCGGTCTCAGCACAGCTGGGGCTGGACTGGAGCGACGGGGGGCTGATGGTCAGATATATGGTAGTTGGAGGTGAACAGTTGAATGCTAAGGTTTGAACACCCCGGTCATATAGCGTGGTTTGTTGGTTCTCTGAGGAACGGAATTTGACCGGGGGCACTCTGCCGCCTGATGGTAGATCCCTGGTCTATTTGCAAGGCAGTTTATTCATGGTTCTGGTTCGTCATGGAGTTTCTCATTTCACTATGGTTTAGTTTGGTTCAGTTATCTTGTTTAAATTACACTGCATGCAAAAATAGAACTGCTGTTGGAACGTGGACAGTTAAACAGGCATGAAATCTTACAGTTCATCCAAATTAAATTGTGTTTGGATGATTACTGGTTTGAAACTTACTGTTTGTGATATATTCAGACGAATAATAAACAGAATAACACTGTTTCCTGTCAAAATGCTGTGAACACATGAAACCAATGCAACCTTCCATTAAATAACACTGAACGTACAGTCAGGGCGGTAAATTCCTCCAGTCGGTCGCTACACCAACCGACCACATATACACATCCACCAACATGGAGAGGACTAGCTGGCATTCTGGCTAGTCTGGCTAGGCACCATTGCTTTTTTTTGGTGACCGTTGACTTGTCTGGCTAGGCACCATTGCGTTCTTTGGTGACCGTTGACTTGTCTGGCTAGGCACCATTGCGTTCTTTGGTGACGTTGGTGTGTCTGGCTAGGCACCATTGCGTTCTTTGGTGACGCTGGTGTGTCTGGCTAGGCACCATTGCGTTCTTTGGTGACGTTGGCGTGTCTGGCTAGGCACCATTGCGTTCTTTGGTGACGTTGGCGTGTCTGGCTAGGCACCATTGCGTTCTTTGGTGACGTTGGCGTGTCTGGCTAGGCACCATTGCGTTCTTTGGTGACGTTGACTTGTCTGGCTAGGCACCATTGCTTTTTTGGCGACGTTGACGTGTCTGGCTAGGCACCATTGCGTTCTTTGGTGACGTTGACTTGTCTGGCTAAGCACCATTGCTTTTTTGGTGACGTTGGCGTGTCTGGCTAGGCACCATTGCGTTCTTTGGCGACGTTGGCGTGTCTGGCTACGCACCATTGCGTTCTTTGGCGACGTTGGCGTGTCTGGCTAGGCACCATTGCGTTCTTTGGTGACGTTGGCGTGTCTGGCTAGGCACCATTTGCTTTTTTGGTGACGTTGGCGTGTCTGGCTAGGCACCATTTGCTTTTTTGGTGACGTTGACGTGTCTGGCTAGGCACCATTGCGTTCTTTGGTGACGTTGGCGTGTCTGGCTAGGCACCATTGCGTTCTTTGGTGACGTTGGCGTGTCTGGCTAGGCACCATTGCGTTCTTTGGTGACGTTGGCGTGTCTGGCTAGGCACCATTACGTTCTTTGGTGACGTTGGCATGTCTGGCTGGGCACCATTGCGTTCTTTGGTGACGTTGGCGTGTCTGGCTAGGCACCATTGCATTCTTTGGTGACGTTGGCATGTCTGGCTGGGCACCATTGCGTTCTTTGGTGACGTTAACATGGTGTTAAGGACATGCGCTTCTGATGGTATAACCTGATTCATTGGCATGTCTCACAATGTCAAGCCTACCCACCAAGCTTCATTGCTGTCAGTTGATTCTGGGTGCAGCCATTTGTGCAACACTATTTGAGTCTATTTCTTTATATATATATATATATGTATGTGTATTTATGTATGTATGTGTATATATATATATATATAAATTACATGATTACTGAGTCAGCAGTTGTGTGCTGTGTAGTTCACACAGGTGCTGCATGTATTTATTGGTATGCGAGTGTGTCATCTGAAGAACCTCCATGTTAATCTGTGAGATCTGAGTTGATTATCGTGTAGTAGTGTGTAAAATATGACTGAAGGTGATGAGAAAGTGTTTGCACGTGTGATGGAGAAGGACTGTAACGCGGCGGTCACCAGGACCTTCTTGCCATGCTGTTGGTGTACAAGCTAATTATGTTCACAAGCTAGCAGCCATGCTTATAATGTTAAAGGCTGAGTTTAAAATAGGAATTTTGACCACTTGCCAGCTTGTGTGGATCTCTTTGGGGCTAAGCAGGCGCTTGGCTCTGAGGCGACGGGATACGATTCAGTGGAAGTGAGACGAAGCAAAAACACGGAACAGGAGAATTCCAGCCTGTGAGTCCTTGGTTAATTTTCCAGCGTTCGGCCCTTTAAATGAGCTCTCTGACTCCAGCCGGCACTTATGTTACGTGGGCTTGGACCACTGAACTAGAGGGAGGGGGAGAAGTGGAGCGGGGGGCGGTATGTCCAAACCCCATCATTAACCTCCTTCAATAACAACCACTCCCCAAGCTCACAGTAGCTTTTGTCTTTGGGACATGAACCTCATCAAAGAAGAAGCTGTGTTGAGGGAAAAGAGAAAAGAGGATGATTGGGGGTGGAAAAGGATAGAGGGACGGATGGGGTGGGAAAGAGAAGAGGAGGAGCGGAACACTTCCTCCATCAATACCGCAGTGTGGAGAGGAAAAGCTAAAAAGAAAGTGAGGGAGTGAGCAGGAAATAAAGCATGGAGGCCTGGAGGGCGTTAGCTTGGGCTGAAATCATCTTTCTTGTATGCTCTCTCTTCCACTTTTCATACTTGTATTCAGTATTTCTCTTGTTTTTTCTTCGTGAGCGAGTGATCAGGTGAGAGATGAAAGGTGACGGAGGAAACTGCAGGTGGTAATTAAGTTAATTGTTAAGCTTAATATTGTGTTGATAAGATCAGGAGGTGTATTTTTTATTATTTAGTCCCTGAGGCACAGGAAGCAACCAAGACCTGATCACCTTCCCTGACCTGGTATTCCAGAATTTTTTTTTATTATAATCACATACCACAGACCAGCCTGGCTAATCACATACCACAGACCAGCCTGGCTAATCACATACCACAGACCAGCCTGGCTAATCACATACCACAGACCAGCCTGGCTAATCACATACCACAGACCAGCCTGGCTAATCACATACCACAGACCAGCCTGGCTAATCACGGACACCAGACCAGTCTGGCTAATAACATACAGCAGACCAGCCTGGCTAATAACATACAGACCAGTCTGGCTAATGACATACAGACCAGTCTGGCTAATAACATACAGACCAGTCTGGCTAATAACATACAGACCAGTCTGGCTAATGACATACAGACCAGTCTGGCTAATGACATACAGACCAGTCTGGCTAATAACATACAGACCAGTCTGGCTAATGACATACAGACCAGTCTGGCTAATGACATACAGACCAGCCTGGCTACTAACAGACACCAGACCAGCCTGGCTACTAACAGACACCAGACCAGCCTGGCTACTAACAGACGCCGGACCAGCCTGGCTACTAACAGACGCCGGACCAGCCTGGCTACTAACAGACGCCGGACCAGCCTGGCTACTAACAGACACCAGACCAGCCTGGCTACTAACAGTCACCAGACCAGCCTGGCTACTAACAGTCACCAGACCAGCCTGGCTACTAACAGTCACCAGACCAGCCTGGCTACTAACAGACACCAGACCAGCCTGGCTACTAACAGTCACCAGACCAGCCTGGCTATTAACAGACACCAGACCAGCCTGGCTACTAACAGTCACCAGACCAGCCTGGCTACTAACAGACACCAGACCAGCCTGGCTACTAACAGTCACCAGACCAGCCTGGCTAATCACAGACACCAGACCAGCCTGGCTACTAACAGACACCAGACCGGCCTGGCTACTAACAGACACCAGACCGGCCTGGCTACTAACAGACACCAGACCAGCCTGGCTAATCACAGACACCAGACCAGCCTGTCTAATAACAGTCACCAGACCAGCCTGGCTAATCACAGACACCAGACCAGCCTGGCTACTAACAGACACCAGACCGGCCTGGCTACTAACAGACACCAGACCGGCCTGGCTACTAACAGACACCAGACCAGCCTGGCTAATCACAGACACCAGACCAGCCTGTCTAATAACAGTCACCAGACCAGCCTGGCTAATCACAGACACCAGACCAGCCTGGCTAATCACAGACACCAGACCAGCCTGGCTACTAACAGACACCAGACCAGCCTGGCTAATCACAGACACCAGACCAGCCTGGCTAATCACAGACACCAGACCAGCCTGGCTAATCACAGACACCAGACCAGCCTGGCTGATGACATACGAACTAGCCTGTTCACGTTTTCTGATGAGGCTGCAGTCTTGAAGGCTTGTGCTGTTGTCCTTGTGGAGAGCAAACGGATGTCCATGACCACACCACACTTGTGTTTTCATTAAAATGGGGGGCTTGGCCTCTACAAAGCGATAAACACACAGGCGACCCCCTGCCATGTCCAGGAAGCTCTAGGTGACCCCTCTGTTTCTTTACTCTGTGATTAGAGAGGAACTCATTGTGCTGGACTTTGTTTGGACAGTGGCTGACTACCACAGCTGCAATGTGTGAAAGCCACACGTGTGGGCTTCTTTACACACCGCCAGCACACTGCTGTGGACTGTGTGTGTGGAGGGAACAATGGAGGGGTCATCCTTTATTTAACAACAGAATGAGGACCACAGCTAAAGGAACAGCGAGTGGTCTCTGTGTAAAAGTCAGAGACCCCCCCCCCCCTCCCCCCATCATGTAGTGTATTTTTAAGTACAAGTTATTCATTCCTTGGTCCACCAGGTGGTTGTTAGGGATCCTGTTTTTTCACTAAGGGTTTTGGGAATCTACTTGCGTTCCCTGACTTGACTTTCTCCTTATGTAACTGAATCTTATCTCTAATTTCCTCTGAAATAACGAATGAGTAACTGGTATTTAATAAACATGGACACACCGTGAGCCGGTTTGATTGCGGAGTGAGGTCCATGGGGTGTGTTTATGGAGTGTGAATCAGAGGACTGGATCTCGGAGGGGGGCTGTCTGTGTGTGTGAAGTGGTCTTCACAGCACGTTGGCATCTGGAAAGCGCTAAAGCTACACGCTTGACACATACGTCTTTGCCAGGACAATAAAATGACTTTTAAATGAGTCAAAGAGTTTTAAATGTGTTTATTCAGGCGTTCCTGATCGCCGCAGAACCACACTGTAAAAAAATCACTGTGCAATTACAGTAAATTACTGGCTCAGGGCTGCGTTCAGTCATTTACTGTATCATATCGGCAGTGAGAACTCGGATATAGCTGTTATTCACCTGTACACAGGAATAAGGTGTATCTGTATATACCAACTGTGTTACAAGTAATGGAACTCAGTAGTCAGTACATTTACATATTAATGTTAATCTTAATATTACAATAGAGTTATGTTAATATTACAATAGAATTTCTAGAATTTCATAATTTTTTTTTTTTTTTGATGCAGCAGATATGCAGATATGTTTATTATTTTTGTTTGTTATTTACTACCTGCTGGTATCTAACAGGAGTCGGGAGGACACACTACCGATAAAGTTTTAAGGGCTCATATATTAACCTGTAATTGTGATTCTGTTCCCTCTTCAGTTCTACCTACCAAAATATTTATGTTACTGTTCCTTTAAGACCGATATATGTATGTAAAAGAGCTCTCTTCTGATTGGCTGTCCTCCATTGTGCCAAACTCAAAAAGCAGTGCAGGCTGAAGCGCACCCTGTAATTCCTTATGAGTCGGTGGGGCTAAAGTGATGTAGGTTAGACTGGTGTATGTAAATTAGCATTTAGCTAAACTAATAAAATAGCTAAATTAGCTGGGGTCGGTGGTGTAGGGGGGTAGCGGTGGCGTTTTTGGCGTCCCTGTGATTCCTTATGAGTCGGTGGGGTTAAAGTGATGTAGGCTAGACTGGTGTATGTAAATTAGCATTTAGCTAAACTAATAAAATAGCTAAATTAGCTGGGGTCGGTGGTGTAGGGGGGTAGAGGGGTGGCGTTTTTGTGATATCACAAAAGGAGCCAATTTAATGGAAGAAGGCTGTTTTTGGTTCTAGATAACCGCAGCCGAAGTACGAATCCTAGTCTGTCCTAGCCAAAGAGCCTCTGCTAGCATCATTGACCCAAACCTGCTGCTCCTTTCCTTTAAGCCCACCCTGCTCTGCTGGGAAGGCATAGGGCATTGTGGGTAATGTGCTGAGTGAGCAGCCCACAGCCAATCCCCCATAATCCCTCAGATCAGTTGTGGGGCCTCGCTGTCAGGACGGTCTGCTGTAAGTCATATAAGCCTGCAGTTGTATTTGCATAGTAGGCACATGTATTGGGAAGGCCCTGGTGATACGCTCCGTGTCGTGGTACGGGGGCCACGATACAATAGATCATGATATATTGTGATACTGTAAGCAAGGCGATAATCTATATTGCAATTTTTCGCTGTATGAAAACAAACAACCATGCTGTCGCTGTCCAAAGGATAACAAGTACCACCCAAATGGTAACTTTACAGGAGAAGGCAAAACCAAAGGTAATTAGAACCAGACTCTCCAAGTGATTATGGGCCAGTTCTGTAAACAGCAGCTGCTGTGTTCAAATGATGCATAAAAGTAAAAATCAGCAACGTGTTTTTCATGGACAGCGACGGCATGCAGAGGTTTGTTAATGCTAATGTTAGCGTGAATTTAGTTCAATGTCCGTTGAATGACAAGATCTGCATTTGCAGCAAACCATCAGGATAAGCTCACCCATGTCCCAAAAGCCCCCCTGCTGCTCCTTAAAGACTGTGGTGTTGGGTGTGTTTCTGTGCAGTGATTTGTGCTTCTGCTGGCATCAAACATTTCACTGAAAGCAAAACAAAGTCAGACATAAATTTCAGGTGTGCCGACGACTCGCCGCGACATAAAAACCAAAAAAAAAAATGGCACCAAGCGGCCCACGACCCAGAGGAAGTTCCTTACCAGTATATCACCACTGTATTTCTGTCGAATGGAAAACCTCTCCAAACGGAGCAGCAGGGAGGTCGGTCATCATCAAAACAAAGATAGAGCAAAAGAAGAGTGGGATAAGGAAGGGTGGGGGTAGGATGGTACCTGGAAAGGCTGGTTATATGATGAAGTGAGGCTTTTCATATGAAAGGCAAGGCATCTACCCATCACTGGAGTTACGTTGAATGAATGTATAACTCTTAACTCTAAATGTAGGTATTGTGGTATATACTGAGTCTGTTCTACAGTTTCTCATTAGGTGGAGTGTATAACTCTAAGCTCTAAATGTAGGTACTGTGGTATAGACTGAGTCTGTTCTACAGTTTCTCATTAGGCTGAGTGTATAACTCTAAGCTCTAAATGTAGGTATTGTGGTATAGACTGAGTCTGTTCTACAGTTTCTCATTAGGCTGAGTGTATAACTCTAAGCTCTAAATGTAGGTACTGTGGTATATACTGAGTCTGTTCTACAGTTTCTCATTAGGTTGAGTGTATAACTCTAAGCTCTAAATGTAGGTACTGTGGTATAGACTGAGTCTGTTCTACAGTTTCTCATTAGGCTGAGTGTATAACTCTAAGCTCTAAATGTAGGTATTGTGGTATAGACTGAGTCTGTTCTACAGTTTCTCATTAGGTTGAGTGTATAACTCTAAGCTCTACATGTAGGTATTATGGTATAGACTGAGTCTGTTCTACAGTTTCTCATTAGGTTGAGTGTATAACTCTAAGCTCTAAATGTAGGTACTGTGGTATAGACTGAGTCTGTTCTACAGTTTCTCATTAGGGCGAGTGTATAACTCTAAGCTCTAAATGTAGGTACTGTGGTATAGACTGAGTCTGTTCTACGGTTTCTCATTAGGCCGAGTGTATAACTCTAAGCTCTAAATGTAGGTACTGGGGTATAGACTGAGTGTTCTACAGTTCCTCATTAGGTCGAGTGTATAACTCTAAGCTCTAAATGTAGGTACTGTGGTATAGACTGAGTCTGTTCTACAGTTTCTCATTAGGGCGAGTGTATAACTCTAAGCTCTAAATGTAGGTACTGTGGTATAGACTGAGTCTGTTCTACGGTTTCTCATTAGGCCGAGTGTATAACTCTAAGCTCTAAATGTAGGTACTGGGGTATAGACTGAGTGTTCTACAGTTCCTCATTAGGTCGAGGGTATAACTCTAAGCTCTAAATGTAGGTACTGTGGTATAGACTGAGTATGTTCTACAGTTTCTCATTAGGTCGAGTGTATAACTCTAAGCTCTAAATGTGGGCGGGGCTTAGATGTGAAAGTGAGCTAAAACTTTTGGTAGGTGTGACTGTGTTCTGTTGGTGTTCTTTATTCTTGGTGGGTGGAATGTCAGTGAAACCCGAGTGTTTGGCTGCAGTCCAGCCGATTTGGCCACGGCGGTCAGTGGAGAGGCTATCTGAGCCATTTTGTCTGGGCCTCACTGGCGCTAAACCTCAAGCCGCCCGACCTGTAAAATAAACCCCCTCTTCGAGAGGCCTCTGCAGGGCGTATCGATCATCACGCACACAGTGCAGGTAGAACCAGGTTCTCGAATCCATTCTGAGAGAAAGTAATACCACTACAAATCAAATAACAAACAGCTCAGGAGGAGCCAGACGGAGAGCCTGGAAAATCCAATGCAGCGCCATTAAACTGATTTATCACTTTAAGACCTAATGGAGTAAACTACTGCAGAGGGACAGGGAAATCTCTCTTCTGAGTGTCCTCCAGGCTCCAGAGTGCTTTGAAGCTCTAAATGCATCAGACTCCATCCTGAAATATTTCACACAAATAACTACAGCCTTCATGACGGCCCCCTCCACAGCTAAATGACTTCATTAGCCTACTATAAGTGCTTTAAGGGAGCACATGAGCTCAGTGTAGCTGTGTGTGTTTGTAATCCTGCACTGCACACGAGAGAGCTCGAAGCATGTTCAACCAGGAATCACATGTGTGCGGTTATATCCTTAACCCAGGTGTAGTTAATCAGCCGTCACATGTTTGATGTCTGAAGTTTGCTTCCTACCTACCCATCTACCTACCCACCTACCTACATACCTACCTACCCACCTACCTACATACCTACCTACCCACCTACCTACATACCTACCTACCCATCTACCTACCCACCTACCTACATACCTACCTACCCACCTACCTATCTACCCACCTACCTACATACCTATCTACCCACCTACCTACATACCTACCTATCTACCCACCTACCTACCCACCTACCTATCTACCCACCTGTCCACCTACCTACCTACCTACCTACCTACCTACCCCCACCTATCTACCTACCCACCTACCTACCTATCTACCCACCTACCTACATACCTACCTACCCACCTACCTACATACCTACCTACCCACCTGTCCACCTACCTACCTACCTGTCCACCTACCTACCTACCCCCACCTATCTACCTACCCACCTACCTACATACCTACCTACCTACCTACATACCTACCCATCTACCTCTACCTACCTACCTACCCACCTACCTACCCATCTACCTGCCTACCTACCTACCTACCCACCTACCCATCTACCTACCTATCTACCCACCTACCCACCTACCTACCTTCCTTCCTTCCGTTTGTCCGTCCTACTTATCTACCCACCCACCTACTTACCCATCGACCCACCTACCTGTCTACCTACCTTCCTTCCTTCTGTCCTTCCTTCCTTCCTTCCTTCGTCCATCCTACATACCTACCGACCCACCTTCCTTCCTTCCTACTTTCCTTTCTTCAGTTCGTCCATCCTAACTACTTACCTACCTACCTGCCTACCTTCCTTCTTTCCTTCCATCCTTCCGTTCGTCCCTCCTACTTATCTACCCACCCGCCTGCCCACCTATCTTTCTTCCTTCTGTTCATCCGTGCCTACCCACCTTCCTTCCGTCCTACCTCCCTTCCCATCTTCCTACCCATCTTCATTCCATTCTACCTAACTACCTACCTGCCTACCTGCCTACCCACCTTCCTTCTCTCCTACCTGCCTACCCGCCTTCCTTCTCTCCTACCTGCCTACCCACCTTCCTTCTCTCCTACCTGCCTACCCACCTTCCTTCTCTCCTACCTGCCTACCCACCTTCCTTCTCTCCTACCTGCCTACCCACCTTCCTTCTCTCCTACCTGCCTACCCACCTTCCTTCTCTCCTACCTGCCTACCCACCTTCCTTCTCTCCTACCTGCCTACCCACCTTCCTTCTCTAATACCTGCCTACCCACCTTCCTTCTCTCCTACCTGCCTACCCGCCTTCCTTCTCTCCTACCTGCCTACCCACCTTTCTTCTTCCTTCCTTCCTTTCTTACCTCTTCCCTCCCACCTATACACCTTCCTACCAGCCTCCCCACCACCTTTTCTCCTTCCCTCTTTCCTACCTACTCAATTACCTACCTGCCTACCTAATTCCCCATTCGATCCTTCTAGAAACACTAAAGCTTGCCCACGTAAAGCCAGACTACAGAAGCACACCTGAATCACCAGACGTGGCCTGGGCTTATTCGTTGGGGTTAAAGGTGGGGGGCAGTGAATTAGAATGAATTTGAGTGAACTACGGCTTTAATGCAGCGTGGATCAGCAGGGTTCTCTAAACTGGGCTTAGAACAGCTCCTCAGAGCAAGTGCGGATACCTGGCCTGTGTGCGGAGGTGCGGACAGAAATGTTAGCACCCCTACAGCGCGTGTGTTGATAGCAGGTCCTCAGAGAGTTCCTGTGATTTGGTGGCTTTGAAGAAGACTGCTCTCCTAGACGCGCGGGAGCGGGGTATGCACACCTGGTGCACCACTGTCAGTGTGCTCATGATGAATGAACAGTGGTCTTTCCCATGTGTACGGTGGTCAGCACTTCAGGAACACCAAACATCTGCATGAGCAGACAGATTTAGACTGATTACAGAGAGTCTGTAAACGGAGGGTGGGTGATAAATGATCGTCTGGGCGTATGGATATAGACCTACTTCAGGGTAAAGGGTTAATAACGGGTGGTCTCTGGTACAGTACTGTATAGCGCCGGCTACCCACGTGATGAAGTTCCGCAGCAGCTTCTCAGCAGTTTGTTGACACTGTTGGTGTCCTGAGCTGCAGCTGTCATCAGCTGCCGGCCTGCTGGGGCGTTAAAGCCTCCTCCAGCTGAAGGTGGAGAAAGAAAACGATGGTGGTCTTTATTTATTTGTGTTTTTTTTCTGTTGCTCCAGTCCTGCAGCGTTTTCCTTGCTGACTCCCGTAGACGCCCCTCTGACAGCTTTTCACTCGGACGTTAGTAACCCGGACATGTGAATGAACCGAAACTCACACCCGGGCCCTCCACAGAGTCACTTGGGAGGTCCACCCTAATTAATGGTCAGACAGTTGGTGTCCTAACCAGGATGTGACCGCTACACACAGGGCGGGTGTTTGTGCAGAGTGCGTGTGTGAAGGTGGTAAAGTGAATGGGGGAACACACACACAGTCACCGCTGAGCCTTTCATTCAGTGTAAAACCTGCATTTGTTCACCGCAGCTGAGTGTGAAAACATCCGTATAACCAGCATATAAAACCCAGCTGTAAACCAGAGACGCGTCAAGCAGGGCCCGCATCCACACACACCCTCCCTGCAGCCATTATATGTGTTATGTGTATATATATATATATGTACTGTGTGTGTGTGTCTGTGTGTGTGTTTGTATCTGTGTGTGTGTTTGTATCTGTGTGTGTGTGTGTGTGTATCTGTGTGTGTTTGTATGTACGTACGTATGTGTGTGTGTGTTTGTATGTACGTACGTGTGTGTGTGTGTATGTGTGTATGTATGTATGTAGGTACGCGTGCGTGCGTGTGTGTGTGTATGTGTGTATGTATGTATGTATGTGTGTGTGTGTGTGTATCTGTGTGTGTTTGTGTGTGTGTGTGTGTGTGTGTGTGTGTGTGTATCTGTGTACCTGTGTGTGTGTGTGTGTCTGTGTGTACCTGTGTGTGTATCTGTGTGTGTGTGTGTGTGTGTATCTGTGTGTGTGTGTGTGTGTATCTGTGTGTGTGTGTGTGTGTGTATGTATCTGTGTATATGTGTGTGTATATGCCTGTGTGTATATGTGTGTGTGTATCTGTGTGTGTATGTGTGTGTGCATCTCTGTGTGTGTGTATGTATCTGTGTATATGTGTGTGTGTATATGCGTGTGTGTGTGTATCTGTGTGTGTGTCGCGTGTGTGTGTGTATCTGTGTGTGTGCGTGTATGTGTGTATGCGTGTGTGTATGTATGGAATGTATCCTCATTGTGCGTATGTATGTGTGTGTGTGTGTGTGTAATGTATGTAAATGTGCGTAAATGTGTGTAACGTGTGTGTGTGTGTGTGTTTTGTACTTTATGCATCCCTTGTATGTATGTACGCGTGCGTGCATGTGCATGTATGGAATGTATCCTCACTGTCCAAAGGAAAACATGGATCTACATTTTTTGGTTCATTTTTACTTTATGCATCCCTGGAACACAGCAGCTGCTGTTCACACTGTTTGAAACTTTCATGATGAATAACCAGTCGTGAGCTGGAGGTGTAGGGAACCAACCTTGTGCCCAGAGGGTCGCCCGTTCGATTCCTTGAAGTGACACAAACTGACGGCCCTTGAGCATCTAACACCAACTCTATTCGTGTATAGAGCTACCTGCCACTCCGGGAAGTGGCTCACTGCCCCCTAGTTGTGTGTGTGTTCACTAGTGTGTGAAATTTTTAATTCAACAGATGAAATGGAAGACAAATTCCTTTGTGTGTAAAAGACGTCTGGTTCCATTGACTTTCATTAAATTCAGTGAGGTTGTTGGCCTCTTCTGTAAATGTAACTATATGGCTGGACTGGGCAGTATAACAAATCTGTAATTTTATCATGGTGATAATACTGTTACAATACAATTAGCTTTTCTATTGGGGATTTGGTCAGTACCAGCGTCATGTTCCCGTGTAAAGAGAGCGATGTTTGTTGTTGGTCTTGTTTGACTGGATTAAGGGCGGCACGTTACATACAAACACAGATCAAACTCCGTGTTTTAGTTAGGGGTGCAACGACGCTAGCGATTTAAAATCTGAAATCATCGGCAACTAATTCAATAATCAGTTAGTTGGCTAATCAGGTTTATTGACCAGAAATGCTGTCACACAAAAGGAACTCTGTTTCGGCAGTTTGTGTCTCTCACTGTTCAAATATACACATAACTCACTGACGGTCCACAGTGTTCACCATGAGTCTTATTTGTCTGTTGTATTAGCAGGTCCATTAAAACAGTGAGTGTCAGATGAGGTCTTCATGTTTATCATTTTCAATTATAGTTAGCAAATGCAACCTCGCGCTACATAACAGTTATTTGGTAACTGAGTGAAGAATTGGTTATACGGGTCAATAATGGATATAATGGTCAATGTTTGTTAATAATAATAATGACAATAATAATCATCATCATCATAAAAAATGAGTAATAATAATATAATAACATCTTCTATAAGGAACAAACCTAAATATGGCAAATTCTAGCACTCAGTGTACAGTTACTTTGAGCTTGACATATAAAACGTACCATAACCTTTGCATAACCTTTTTTAAAACCGTCATCTTAGTTGTCATTGAGCCGTTTATACTTAAAACTTAAATAAAAAACAAATAAACTACTTCTGACTAATCAAAAAAAGCAGCTCTAGTTTCAGTATAAAAGGACCAAAATAATCTAATTTAACTGGATTAAGTGCAGCACAGTATGTACAAATACCAAATAGAAAGATTCTGCTCTCAGTTTCTCAGTATCCCAATATTATAGTTTTGCTGTATCACCCACCTCGACAATATGGAGCTGCCTGTTTTCCTCTGGACAGTACAGATGATGTATTTTAATGTGCAGTTCCAGTTTTTTTGGTGAAATTAACATATTGAGTAAAAGCCTAATATCAGAGTGGTGGCATGTATTATACTGTGATACTTTTAAAAATACTTTTATTTTTATCATATTTTATTTCATTTTATAACTCAAACTGAAATTCTGCAGTAAAATATTTGGATATACTGTGTATAATTTGGAAATTTGTTTGCATTGTTAGAAATGACATCTGGTTTTAGAAACTTACTTTAACGTTAGGAATGCGTTTCAATACGTCCCTGCTGTCATATCAAAGCGCCGTATCTCCAAAATAAAAGTGTTAGAGAAGAAGGAAAAAATATCATTTCCTTTAATGGAAGTCAATGGAATGGAATTTTTTTAAATTCGAGGGTTGCTTTCAAATTACGCCCAGTATTAGAAAGCGACTAAACTGGATATTTGTGGTTCAGCTACTGACCCAGCGTTTAACCCCAGGAAGTGGTTTCAGTCCAAAATTGATATGTTTAAACTTCAGCATGAAGCACTTTTACAGTTTTAGAAGTTGGTCCAGGTTCTGGTCCAGTGGTCTGTGTCTGCTGTAGGTAGTAAAAATGGTCTGAAGGAATCCGTGTGGTGTGAGGTGTTCCGCTCCGGGGACCGGGTGAGCGTTTTGGGGTTTTTGGCCGTGGGCTCCTGGCTTTCAGCTCTGTGGGTACATTTTCTTGGCGGCTGGAAGCTGCAGGGTGGCCCGAGTCAGTGGATTGGACCACCCTACAACAGAGTGCGAACAGCGTTAAGATGCGTGGAGTTGCTTTCACTCTTTGTTCAGTTCCACCTTAAATGCTGCTTGAATGGTGCATCTGTTGGCATAGGACCTCCGAGCCTGAAACTGGCTCCCTTATTGCATTTCCTGCTCCACCTTAAATAATGCAGCCTGAGGTGCCAGAGTGCACCAGCTTCAGCTTTTAAGGTGGAAGGGGAAGTTGGATTAGGAGGCCAGTTTGAGTCTGGGAGTTTAAAGTTGGGGGCGGGGCATAGTTGTGTGAATGGTTATACCTCACATGCACAGTCACAGAGGTGAGTGCAGGTGAAGCTCCTCTATCTGCTCTATCTGCTGGTCATGGTGGCTTCCACTGAAAGCCGCCCGCTGTTAGCAGTGCATTGTGGGAGTTTTCGGTGTGGTTGAGAGTGTCGGTGTGGTCCTGCTGGACTGCTTTAGTGTGATCAGTAATGCAGTCAGTGCAGTCTTTAAAACGCCTCATTATGCAGTGAAATCCCATATTTTACCTTTTAGTGGAACAAAATTTACAGACCTGCACATTTATTACACCTGATTCACTGATATTCTTTCATTCTCTCCCTCTATTTAACCTTTCTCCCTCGTACTCTTCCAATTCTGCTGTTCCTCTCTCCAGCTCTTTCTCTCTGACTCTCGCTAGCTTTTCCCTCTTGCTCTCTTTCCATTCTCTCTATCCACATGTGTCATCTGTTTCCCTCTCTCTCTCTCTCTCTCTCTCTCTCTCTCTCTTTCTGTAATGTATGATAAATGCTGGGCTGCTTTCATGTGGTCAGTTCTGACATAGTGCTGTACAGACAGCGGTCATCTGAGCTGGTTAAAGCCTTTTCTGCAGCAGCTGCTTTCATTCTATATAAAGTATGAAGGGGAGAGCAGACTGAGCTGGTCTGAACCAGTGCTCGGCCCGGGCTGAGCCAGTGCTTAACCTGCTGTGAACCAGTACTCAACCAGCATGCAACTAGTGCTGAACCAGTACTCATCAACACTGAACCAGTACTCAGTCAGCATGCAACTAGTGCTGAACCAGTACTCAACCAGCACTGAGCCAGCACTGAACCAGTACTCAATCAGCATGCAACTAGTGCTGAACCAGTTCTCAGCCAGCACTGAACCAGTACTCAATCAGCACTGAACCAGTACTCAACCAGCATGCAACTAGTGCTGAACCAGTTCTCAGCCAGCACTGAACCAGTACTCAATCAGCATGCAACTAGTGCTGAACCAGTTCTCAGCCAGCACTGAACCAGTACTCAATCAGCACTGAACCAGTACTCAGTCAGCATGCAACTAGTGCTGAACCAGTTCTCAGCCAGCACTGAACCAGTACTCAATCAGCACTGAACCAGTACTCAGTCAGCATGCAACTAGTGCTGAACCAGTACTCAGCCAGCACTGAACCAGTACTCAATCAGCACTGAACCAGTACTCAGTCAGCATGCAACTAGTGCTGAGCCAGTACTCAACCAGCACTGAACCAGTACTCAATCAGCATGCAACTAGTGCTGAACCAGTACTCAACCAGCATGTAACTAGTGCTGATCCAGTACTCAACCAGCACTGAACCAGTACTCAATCAGCATGCAACTAGAGCTGAACCAGTACTCAACCAGCACTGAACCAGTACTCAATCAGCATGCAACTAGAGCTGAACCAGTACTCAACCAGCACTGAACCAGTACTCAACCAGCACTGAACCAGTACTCAACCAGCATGCAACTAGTGCTGAACCAGTATTCAACCAGCACTGAACCAGTACTCAATCAGCACTGAACCAGTACTCAATCAGCATGCAACTAGTGCTAAACCAGTACTCAACCAGCATGCAACTAGTGCTGAACCAGTACTCAACCAGCACTGAACCAGTACTCAATCAGCATGCAACTAGTGCTGAACCAGTACTCAACCAGTGCTGAACCAGTACTCTATCAGCGTGCAACAAGTGCTGAACCAGTACTCAACCAGCACTGACCCAGTACTCTATCAGCGTGCAACTAGTGCTGAACCAGTACTTAACCAGCACTGAACCAGTACTCAACCAGCACTGAACCAGTACTCAACCAGCACTGAACCAGTACTCAACCAGCACTGAATCAGTACTCAACCAGCACTGAACCAGTACTCAACCAGCACTGAACCAGTACTCAACCAGCACTGAGCCAGTACTCAACCAGCACTGAACCAGTACTCAATCAGCACTGAACCAGAACTCAATCAGCATGCAACTAGTGTTCAACCAGGACTAAACAAGCACTTAAACAATACTATGTAATAAATGTATAAAAAGTTATCAAATAACACGTATATAACTATCGGCACTTAAATTTAGCTTAAGGTTGTTTTATGCATTTGCTAACTAACTAGCTAAGTCAATAAAGATGACTACGCCATTCAAAACTTCACCAGACATTCACCAAAACTTCACAGAAATTCAGAATAATGAAACTGTAACTTTCCTGCCAGTACCACAGATAAATAACCTCTTTGCCTTGTTCTTGCAGGTGTGTTGGGCAGCGCAGAGTGTTCGTGCGGGCGGAATCACTTCACCTGTGCAGTCAGCGCGTTCGGAGAGTGTACCTGTATACCGGCGCAGTGGCAGTGTGACGGAGATAACGACTGTGGAGACCACAGTGATGAGGATGGCTGCAGTGAGTACTACACACACGTTCACATGACAGTATAAGCTCACCGGACAAAGAACACGAGTCACCTGTGACCTACCGAACACCTCCACCAGCACCAACAGCAGTGACTGGATTGGGAGTGGGCTGGACAGGTTTCTGGATGTAGGCCACATCAATTTCCAGACACTCTTACATTAAAGAATTGAGCAGTAGGGCAGATTTGGTGGATGTCTTCCCTGGAACAATTCTGAGGAGAATTCCCTGTAGACTGGGATTGTAGCCACTGCTGGTAGACCCGTATGATCGTACGCTTCCATACACCTGCAGATTCAGCTGCTTCCCAAATGCAGTCCCTCCTTTTAGCCAATCATTAACATCTGCTCTGGAGCCATTTTCCACACATGGAACGAGACATTCCCTGCACTGTAGCACCTCTTCCCAATCATCCTCGTGCAGCGTACAGTCATACGGGTTTACCAGCAGTGGGACAGGAGCCTGAAGTCAGACTGCCACCTTAAACACTCAAGGGGACTCATGTGTTGTCTGGTAAAACCACGTTATCATACAAGACAAAATACAGTTCGGTGTGTGCTCCCTCTCCATTTAGTCACTGAGGTGTCTGGATTTGACACGTGTGTGTGTGTGTGTGTGTGTGTGTGTGTGTGTCTGTATGTGTGTCTGTGTGTGTCTGTGTGTGTGTGTGTGTGTGTGTGTGTGTGTGTGCGTGTGTGTGTATGTGTCTTTGTGTGTGTGTGTGTGCGTGTCTGTGTGTGTCTGTGTGTGTGTGTGTGTGTGTGTGTGTGCGTGTGTGTGTGTGTATGTGTCTTTGTGTGTGTGTGTGTGCGCGTGTGTGTGTGTGTATGTGTCTTTGTGTGTGTGTGTGTGCGTGTCTGTGTGTGTGTGTGTGTGAGTCTGTGTGTGCGTGCGTGTGTCTGTGTGTGTGCGTGTGTGTCTGTGTGTGTGTGTGTGTCTGTGTCTGTGTGTGTGTGTGTGTGTGTGTGTGTGTCTGTGTGTGTGTGTGTGTGTGTGTGTGTGTGTGTGTGTGTGTGTGTGTCTGTGTGTGTGTGTGTCTGTGTGTGCGTGTGCGTCCGTGTGCGTGCGTGTGTGTGTGTGCGTGCGTGTGTGTGTGCGTGTCTGTGTGTGTGTGTGTGTGTGTGTGTGTGTGTCTGTGTGTGTGTCTGTGTGTGTGTGTCTGTGTGTGTGTGTGCGTGTGTTTGTGTGTTTGTGTGTGTGTGTGTGTGTGTGTGTATGTGTCTCTGTGTGTGTGTGTGTCTCTGTGTGTGTGTTTCTGTGTGTGTGTGTGCGTGTGTTTGTGTGTGTGTGTGTGTGTGTGTGTGTATGTGTCTCTGTGTGTGTGTGTGTCTCTGTGTGTGTGTGTGTGTGTGTGTGTGTGTGTGTGTGTGTGTGTGTGTGTGTGTGTGTGTGCGTGCGTGCGTGTGTGTGTTGATAAGAGGGAAATGGCAGTGTGATCTAATTTACTGTGTGTAGGCCATCGGCGGCTGTGATCACGCACTGACCTTTAAGTCGGCAGCTGTAATGACCTCACCAGCGGTCAGATAGTACACAGTGATTAGAACACACACTCGCTTCGTCCGGCGTTACGGTAGTGAGGTAGGGAGCGACAGAACGGAATTCAATCTAGACAGTAGAGCTAATAGACACAGCAGTGTGTGCGCACCTGTGTGCACGCGTGTGTGTGTGTGTTAGCGTGTGTTAGTGTGCGTGCATGTGTTTGTGTGTTAGCGTGCGTGTGTTTGTGTGTGTGTGTGTGTGTGTTAGCGTGTGCGTGTGTGTGTGTTAGTGTGTGTGCGTGTTTGTGTTAGTGTGTGTGTGCGCGCGTGTGTTAATGTGTGTGCGCGTGTTAGCGTGCGTGCGTGTGTGCGCGTGTGTGCGTGTGTGTGCGTGTGTTAGTGTGTGTGGGTAGTTGTTGGTAACACTGTCTCTTTATTGTTTTCATTTTTTCTATTTTTCAGTTTTTTTTCTCTCTCCCTTTTTCTTCTTCTTTTCCTCTTCTCTTTCTTATTCCCTCTTTCCTTTCTTTCCTTCTCCTATTTCTGTCAGATAATTTCCCCCTTTTCCCCATTATCTTCCACTCTCTCTCTCATTGTGTTTCTCTTTTACTGTTTCCCCCTTTCTCCTTTCTTTTCTCTTTCTCTCCTTTTCTCTACTCCCTCACTATCTCTCTTTCTGTCTTCCCTTCTCCTTTTTCTTTATCCCCTTCTCTCCTCCTTTACTCTCTCTTTCTGTCTTCCCTTCTCCTTTTTCTTTCTCCCCTTCTCTTCTCCTTTACTCTCTCTTGCTGTCTCTGCTTCTCCTCTTTCCTTCTCCCCTTCTCCCTTCCCTAACTGTCTCTTTCTGTCTCGCTTTGTCCTTTTTCTTTTTTCCTTTCTTTTGTGTTCTCTCTAATTTCTTTCACTTGTCTTTCTTTAACCCTCTGTCTCTATCCGTTTCCCTCTCCCTCTCTTTTCCCTTTCTCCTCTCTCTTTCTCCCTCCATCTTACTCCCTTTCTCCCCATTCACTTTCACTAATCATTAGTAATTGTGTCAGTCAGATTAGTAGTCTTAGTTCGTCTGTATTGATCACTAAAAGGGGCTCACAGGCGCCCACCACGATCGTGCTCTGATACTCACTCACTCACTCACTCACTCTCTCTCTCTCTCTCTCTCTCTCTCTCTCTCTCTCTCTCTCTCTCTCTCTCTCTCTCTCTCTCTCTCTCTCTCTCTCTCTCTCTCTCTCTCTCTCTCTCTTTGTCTCTCTCTCTCTCTCTCTCTCTCTCTCTCTCTCTCTCTCTCTCTCTCTCTGATGTTATTTATGGTGCAGAGATGTCTTTTTTTAATGGGTAGAAATGGAGACAACAGGTCTGTCTGTGATTGGTTAAAGGATGAAGTCATGTGACCTGCACCTCCATTAGCCGTAATTAAATTAGATCAGCGCTCGTAAAAACGGCTCGTCACACTTTTATGGCTTTTAATAACGCATGCAAAACGCTGCCGCAGAGTTTAACAGCTCATGTAATTTTTCCCAACTGGATCCACATTTATTAGATCAGATCTGCCGGGGAACATACTCACATTTCATTCCTACTCAAGTACAAGCTTAGCTTTTAATGAGAGCAGGTTTAAGATAATGGGGAAGAAATACAGCAGGAAAATAAATATAAACACAGATCAAAAATGGGAGGAGAAGCTCCAGAGAAAGTGGCGCTCCTAAAAACCACCTGGAGGACCTAGCAGTCTACCACGGATCCCCCAAAGGGTGGTTTCAAAGAACAGGCTTACCGGGGCTGCAGCTCAGGGTCTGTTAGTTCGTTAGTGACTTCGTTAGTGACTTCGTTAGTGAGCTAGTTAGTTAGCTAGTTAGTTAAGTTATTTATTTATGTTCAGATTAATTAATTAATCCTTCTCTGCCACCTGGGCCAAACCAGACCGATCACAGGCATATCCAGTCTTGGCGAAAGAATATTTCTATAGGCTGAAGTTGTTAAGGAGAGGAGGTTGATTTGTTTTCTGTCGCTGTTTTTATGGCCAATCAAATCATATGCTCTTCGCAATGACTCCGCCTTCTTTCCTCAGTGCTCTAATCACTGCGCACAGCTGCCTCGAGCCTGAATAAGCTTGAGCAAAGGTTTTGTTTTCTAACTGTGTAGTTGTGGTTCCCCTCAGCTGTCTGGCTTTACCTCAGCTAGCTACATCATATGGGTCGATGTGTTGGTGACGAGTGGAGTTGGTGCCGCTGCTTCACAGTGAAGGCTTCATTGTGGCTTTGTCAGGCTTCTCTACTCAAACTGGCTGGTTTCGAGCTAAAAGGCATGAACGAGGCTGTAACTGGCTTCCTGGGGGTCTTATTTGAGTTTTCTGTTCCACCTTAAATGCTTTCACTGCTTTGGGCAGTAATGGATGCCAGTGCTGGAGTCCCTGACTGACAGCGACGGTCTGTGTCCATCCAAAAGCCGTGCCCAGGCAGGTTAAAGCGCCCTTGAAGCTTTCATGAGGAGAAAATCCCACTGGTCTGATGTTGTGTTCCACCTTAAATGGCGCAGCACGTACAGGTGCCTGAATGTAACTGCAGCACCACTTAAGGTGGAGCGAAAAATTCACGAACGAGCTGGCGAATAGGAAACCGACTTTAGCTCCCAGCAGGATCCTGGACAGCTTCCCAAACCCTGGACAGTATAGAGCAGCTTCACTCAGAGTTTAACACTGAGGCGAATGGAGAGAAGAGCAGCTCCACCTTTATTAGCATCACAGCCCCAACAGCAGCCTGTCAGTAGCAGCCATGCTGTGTGAT
Organism: Prochilodus magdalenae; assembly: GCA_024036415.1. Lineage (NCBI taxonomy): Eukaryota > Metazoa > Chordata > Actinopteri > Characiformes > Prochilodontidae > Prochilodus > Prochilodus magdalenae. Next base: position 76,003 of record JAMWET010000956.1, read on the forward strand.
TGTATCCGTGCTTGCCGGTTGAAGCAGATCATCTTAAGCTGAGAGTTCCACAGTGAGGACCATCTTTAATCTACTGTGTGTTGACGTCCAGATGGAAAGCCAGTAGCTAGTACAGGTAACGTTAGCCGCTAGCATTAGCTCCAAGTAACTAGCATAGCTAACTAAATAGTATGTTTGGCCTATGTTGTGTCTGTGTGATCAGTGTGGCATTCTGCTGTAAAGCAGCCAATCAGGGCTGAGCTCATTAAAATATTCATGAGCTCACCAACAAAGCAGCATGTTTCATTGTAGAACCAAATTGTAGGGTGTAAATGGGCCTGGTGTCACTCCACCTCCTACCCCACCACTAAATCTGGTGAACCTGTGTGAGAATAGGTTCTCCTATGGTTCTCTTCAGGTTCTCCATCTCCTATCGCTGCATGGGATGGATTACCACAGGGCACCATTAGGAACCTCTACAGCTCCAGGCCAAGACGTCTGGCATGCTGCGTTAGCCTGACGCCACTACTTCTGTATGTGTAGCTCAATCAGTATTGATCATATCAGTCTAAACTGATCATCATTTATTGTTCCTGGTGACCTTTATCTTCCTTCCCATTGGCACTGCTATCCCACGCTGCCTTCTGGGAGTAGCCGTTCTTTGAGAATGAGTGTACCATTCCCAAGGAAAAGGATGAACCTGGAGTAGAACCCAGAGTAGAAGCGTTTCCACTTGTGCTCTCAGACGTCTGTATCCTCACTGTAGCCTCTCCGCCCGTGTTTCCTGGAGCTGAGCAGTGAAACTCGTGCTGGGCGTCTGTTTTGGGTGGAAATGAAGGGTGGTGTTTGATTAAACCTGTATATATACTCGTTAATTATCATCTAGCCTGTATATACACACACGCGACCGCATTGCTCAGCTGCGCTTAGCCTGTTTTCATTCTCTCGCAGAAAGTCAAAGGCAATTGTATTAACTCAGCGTATTTCCCAGAAGGCCCTGTCCTGTGGTCGGAGGCGGTCACTGTACTGAGGGCTGTGTGTAATGCTCAGATCTGACTCGGGTGGTGAATCTGGAGCTCAGACACATCCATTAGCAGCGTGTGTGGTTGGACAGCCGTGCTTTCCCCTGAATGGCGCTCCAGAGAGTTCCAGGAAGAGTTCATCCCCGGTCTGTTTCCAACTGCTGTGCAAACGGTGATTATATATACATCTGAGGGTTTGGAGGGAAAGGGATCTGTACCCAAGCTAGGCGCTAGTCAACTGTGTCGGCTCGTGTGGCCCCGTGTTATGTGAAACTGAAGCCCCCCTGCTTTGGTCTAGGTTATTATCATTGATAGGGATGGCCCATATCACTGTTTCTGTGATGTCACAGCAGGACAGCACATTTACACCCACCCACCAGTACAGCCTAACTGCGGTGTAGCTCCACCCACTCATGTTGGAGCTATAAGGAGCCTGGACTGTTTTTCAATGAGGCGCAGCCAATCAGAACACAGCT
>JAMWET010000957.1:0-20186 GCA_024036415.1 Prochilodus magdalenae
TTCTTTTTCACATACACCATTTGTCTATGGTAATATAGGTCTTTGTTTAAATAGTAATCTGTCGTTTTCATTCATTATTTCATCAGCTCCGAAACTTCACATCCAGTCTCCCCATCAATTCCACCCACTAAACCAAACATCATCCTGGAATGAGATTGTTATTTGCAACTGCTTTATCTGTGCCAGAATTTGTGTCGCTCATATCTTGTTTGGATTTATGGACAATATGAATATACGGCTTACATGCCATTTTCCACTAGATAACAGTGCTGACATATCCCTGCCAGAAGTGGACCCAATAAGTTTTTATGAAAGTGGAACCTTTTTTGCCAACATTATGCAGTGTCAGTCTGCAAGCTCTCCTAACATCTCTACTAAGAAAATGATCACATCTGAGTTTTAGAACTTGTGGCCATAATGAGTTTTTTTTTTTTTAATTGTGGGGCCTTATGGGGTCAGTTGCAGTTTTGGGGGCCACAGTCGACAGCACTGCCCTATCCCTTCCGAAGGGATTACTGACATTCATTCTAAGAACTCCCCGTTCACTTTTTTCACAAATCCAAACAAACTGGGACTACGGGATAATCGCCCAGTTCTTTCCAGTTTACCACCAGTCCTCTCTCATAAATTACCGTTGGTCCCTAAGTGCCCAGAACCTGAAAGGAGAATCAGAGAATCCGTGTGTTTTATCGAGCAGTGAGGAGAAACCGCAATCATCACCAGAGACTCAGTTTCAGGTCTCTTACTCCAGACTTGGTCAGTGCTGAGCCGTCCACCCATTTCCAGACCCCTTCTGTCTCACCATCAGTTAGACCAATCCAAGTTACCTGACCTCCTCTCAACTGTTCAATAAAGTCCTGTAAACAACCAAACAACCACCTGTCCTGTTACCGAGATCTCTATTCATACACACAGATCTCTACCATCCCCCCACCCCCCCTCCCCCCTCCACCCTCACCCTCACCTGTTCTTCTCTGCTGTTTATGATCACCAGGTCTGCTCCTCTCTGTCTGCAGTCCTGTCTGCTCTCACTCCAGCGCTTCCTCTCAGTAGAGATGTAGTACACATCGGCCTTAAAAAACGTCCACCCTTCCTGGGTTGCCTTCACTATGAATTAAACACACACACACACGCACACACGCACACACACACACACAATTATACACTCTTTCCTCTTTCACAGTCAGTAAGTTTACTTTGATGCTTGCTCATTATTTAACACATTATAACTGCATTAATGTTCTGGTCATTTTATAACTGGGTTCTGATGACTATAATCATATATCCCATCATTACGATAATAATATGCACTGCCTGCTTAAGATTTCAGTTTCATTACTCCAGAAGGAGCTGACTGCCCTGAAACTGAGAGATGATTTGCTCACCTAGATTAGGGAACTTCTTCTTAAGTTCATCTCTCTCATTCCCTACATCCAACAGTCTGGACAGTAACTGGTCCCTCTCCGCAGTGAACCTGAACCACAGCACTGTGATGGCGACCGCCAGGAGAACACACAGCAGCCCCAGACACACTGCAGCTGGTCTGTAATATCCTGAAAACACAGTATTTGGAGTATGATGAAAGATCTATGTATAGATCTGTTGATCTATATAATTATGATTTATAGATAAATATCGACTCATCAAAAGAACATAAGAATCGCTGGACCCAGAAGGAATTAAAGAACAGGAATGAAACCTGGGTAGGTTTGACATTGTGAGAATTGAGATCATTCAAGTTTCACGCTCGGCTCTGCATGCGATGTAAACGAGGCAGTGCCTTATCACTGTACCAGACTGACTCAACAGCCACGACTGCGGACATGCAGCGAGCAGAGGTGCCCTCCATGAGTCATCCTGTTAGTGCCAACGTCATAGCTTAGCTTTTGGTTATTAATATCCCCCCCTTAAAGAAAGGCCGCAGATCCAGGGGTTCATGGGCAGAGGGTTTTATGGTAAACTGAGATGCTGGTGCTGTCGTCCCGTCGCTGCACCGATCAGTCAGTTTGATGGTGGAGCGGATGGATGCCAGTGTTTCAGGGTGCTCCCAAGAACTTCTGGCGGCGCTGGAAACTGCAGCAGCTGGGCTACCTCTCCCGCTAATGTGCAGTTTTTCGTCGCCTATTTATGTTTGTGTTCATTTCATTTCACTTGGTGTTCGTCTACAATGTGCAAGTCCAACATTGTCTACGACCGGCAAACATTACTGGACATCGGAAAACGGTGCAAGAACTTAACTCTCAGCTTGCCATATCTGGACCCTACACTGCCTATTGTTCGCACCAGATGCCCGGAGTCGACCGCGACCTCACCTCGGACCGGAAGACGCCGAAGACGGGCATGCGAACTTAAACAAAAGCGGGGTAAGCGAGGAGGTGTCCGGGCTAGGCTAGCTAAGCTAACTCGGATATCACTTCCAACTCTAAAAGAGCTGAAACTCGCAAATGTTCCGTGCTCTGGAAAAAAACAAGCTGGAGACGAACTGAGACTCCAGGCTCACGACAGATTTCGTCCTACACCCGGAAAACTGCTGTGTTTTCATCTTTCGACTGGAACCTGGCGTTCACAGCAAGCACACCAGACTCGGCTATCATGCTTACAGGGGCTAACATTCGCACACGCGCGGACCGCACGGCCGCCTCGCTCAAAACAAAGGGCTGCGGGCTTGTGTGATGTTTTTGTGACGGACCGCTGATGTAAGTGCACCAACGCTACGGTTGTTGAACACGGCTGCTCCCCTGATTGTAGAGTTACATGGTTGTCAGATGCAGACCCTAACTACCTAATTCAACAGTGGGTTATGCATGGTGGCTGTCTTAACATACCGACCCACAAACGCGATGCTAAGTTTAGGCGCTAGACGCACGCTAGGCAAACGCTATTAGCAAGGCAGCCAGTTTTCCCCATCCTATGACGCTGCAGTCATCATTGCGGGGGACTTCAATCAAACAGATCTCAGAACAGTACTTTCCAAGTTTTTCACTTGGGGGGGGGCAGCATGTCTTCCTGTCCCTTCACGAGGGGGAAAACACGCTGGATCATGTCTATAACGAACCATGCAAGGAGGCTTTCAGCACCACAAAACCCCTGCCTCCGTTCGGTAAGAGTGACCACATACTCTCTGCTGATGAAGCCCACATACCGACCGGCAGCTGCTGAAACGGGTTCAGAGCCACAGTGAGAGCGTTGTGGTGTGTGGGCCTGAAGGGGCAGAGTCAGTTCTACAGGACTGCTTTCAGTGTACTGACTGGGAGATGTTCAGAATCTGCATGCCACCACAAACTCCTCTGGTGGACATAAATGATACGCAACATCAGTTCACTGGATTCATCAGGAAGTGTTAGGATGATGTGACACCAAACAAGCAAATCCGCACTCTTCCAAACAGACACAAAACCTGGATGAAACAGCAGATAACAACAAACTACCCACCCAAGGAGGTCAAAACCACATGTGGGAGAATGGGGTTCGAATCCCGGTCTTTGGTGACCGATGCCTGTGCGTACACCAATAAGAGTCCTTGGGCAAGACTCCTAACACTACACTGGCCTACCTGTAATAATGATTTAACCTTTGTACGTCGCCTCTGGATAAAGAGCGTCAGCTGAATGCCCGTAAAATGTAACAAAAAAAAAACAGCGATGTCCGCAGTCCTGCTCAAGGGCCACGGGATGCAGCCTTTAATCCTGGCAACAGTGAGGAGCTCAAAGCTGGCCAGACATCAGCCTGAGGCCGGCCATCAGGACTGCTAAGCAACAAGTACAGCTCACAGATAGCAGCTCACGATCAACCACCAACTCAGAACAAACCAGGCGCATGTGTCGAAGGGATTTCACGTGTTCACTGACATTACACGAGCAAAGTAAGTACCGCCCAGTGACCACAGGGTAACTGAAAGCTTGTGCCAGCCAGCTGAGCCTCCAACTTCATCGAGCCATCCTCAAAGCTTTCCGCTAGGCACATCCTACTGTACTCACACCAGTCTGCTTTAAAGCCACTCCCATCATGCCCAATCCCAAAGAAATCCATAATCACAAGCATGAAACGACTACCGTCCCTCTCTCTCTCATACACCCATAGTGATTGGGGAAGTTGATCGAGAGACCTATCACTGTCTCATATAAAGAGGAGCCTTCCAGCAAGCACCCTGGAACCCACATCAGTTCGGCCTACCCGAGCCAATAGATCTCTACTGATAGATGCGGTCCGTCCTTGGCAATCCCACACCGCACTCAACCACCTGGACAGGGAGCACTAACTCATATGTGGGATGCCTGTTTAATCGACTTCAAGCTCCGCCTTCGATCACATGATCATACCCTTCCCCAGGACTCATCCACAAGCTAAGCACACTGGGGACATAAAGCAACACATTGTGCAGCTGGATCCATGGACTTTCCTCACCTGCAGACCACATGTGTGTTAGTCTGGCTGAACACTACCTCACTCCTCCCTACACACTTCAGCACAGGAACATCAATCAAGTTTGCCGATGACACAACAATAATCGGCAACATCACCAATGATGATGAGGGCCCATACAGAGAGGAGGTCAAGCTCCTCACAGAATGGTGTGCCGCCAACAACCTCTCCCTTAATGTCAGCAAAACCAACAAGCTGATTCATTTACTTCAGGAAGGGGGGAAGAACGCACACACCACTGAACATTGGAGACATGTTGGTGGAAAGAGTGAGCAGCTTTAAGTTCCTCAGTGTCCACTTAGCCGAGGATCTTATTGGACAACCAACACTTCACACCTTGTCAGAAAGGCCCAACAACGTCTCCACTTCCTATGAAGGCTGAGGAGAGTCAACCTGCCACAGCAGCTCCTCTGCAACTACAGATCCACCGTGGAGAGCATCCTGACCAGCTGCATCACTGTGTGGTATGGTAGTGCCACCTCTGCTGAGCGCAAGGCCCTGCAGAGGGTGGTAAAGACTGCACAGCACATCACCGCATCTACCCTCCCACCCATACAGGACATCTATGACAAGAGATGTCTGAGGAAAGCAGCCCACATATCCTCAGACCCCACACACCCCAGCCATCCCCTCTTCCAACCTCTGCCCTCCGGAAAGAGGTACCGGAACAACCAGGTTCAGGAACAGTTTCTACCCTAGAGCTGTCAAACTGATCACACCAGCAGCACCTAACAGAACATGACTACACCACTATAGACTGCTACTGATTTGTAGTTCCTCTACCTCACAGGACTGTTTGCACTGCACTTTAACTCAACCTGTATACTTGAACATCCAGTTTTGTTTTTATTTTGTTCTTATTTATCTATATTTATTTATCTATACTGAACATCTGTTACTGAACATTAAGCTGCTTTTTTCCCACCTGCACTGTACACTTTATATATTGATACTGTTTAAACCACATACTGATACTGTGCTGCTCTTTGCTCCTGTACACATACTGTACTGTTTGCACACATTGTTTTGTCTATTGTCTTTGCACTACACTATATACATTGCTTTGGTGATGGTAGTCATTTACTTCAGTCCTGTGGCCCTCTGGTGGTCTAGGCCTGTTCCAGCTGTTCCATTCCTAAATCAGTAATGAACACTGAGGTATGAACTAAACAGCTACATCAGGAGCCACATTGCTTTGGTCAGTGAGCACTTGGCCAGTGTGCTTGATTGCACTGGATGTGACCAGGAGAGGCCACAACATGTGGAGTGGACGTGTGATAATGTGGCCTACAATGGAATTTTTAAAAAGACTTCTTACTGGATTATGAGTAGAGGAGCATCTTCCCCAACCCCATCACCCTCAACCTTCTCATCATGGAGTCTAGATATGGAGCACTTCAAGCCCACGCCTGTAGCGAAGAGGTGGGCCAAACAGGCAGACAGCTTGCAGTAAAAGAGTGACGGTTTCTCAAGGAATGTATTAACATGCATTAAATAATAATAATAATAATAATCATAATAATAATAATCATATGAAATGTATGTAGGAATGCTCTGTATATAATCTTTTGTATGTTTGTTGTGCAACATTAGCCTGATAGCTTGTAGCATGCTAGCACTGTATGTCTCTTACTTATCTGAACAATGTCTTTTCTTGATGATCATTCTCAATAATATAGAGCGTGAGAAACAGACAGTTACAGGACAGACAGAATGACTACGTTGTTTTAACCACAGCACAAAACTCAGACAGCCGTGCCAGACATGGCTAACAGTACTAGTGAAATACCTCAACTTCCTCTCCTCAGAGCAAGTATATATCCACAGGGCCACTCTGTGAGACTTCAGTCTCCACATCTACAGAAATCCACCCAGAGATGGCGTCAACACGTTTACAGAGGATGGAAGAACTGAAGGTGGAAGAGGATGCATATGCAAATTCAGAGATTATGACAGACGACACATCAACTCATTCAAACGACAGCAAGGTATATGAGGATGTCAGCTTCAGTGAAGATGTTCCAGAGATGGGTGTGACCAGATGCCTTAAAGGACCTCCCACCTCAGGTACCCACACACATACCCCATATCCCACACCCATGTACAGCATCGCACCGTACGGGTCATGCTAGTGTAGTAACTGGTAGCTAATGTTTTAAGCTGATCTGTTTATCTACAGTAGCTCACTGTCACTCACAGATTAAACTCAGAGTCAGTTAAAGTCTGTTTCCATGGTGTTATAAAGAGATCATGTACACAGCTTACTCAGCTGCTCTTCAGTCTCAGTACACTGATGTAGCTCCTACAGGCTCCTACAGGGACTAACCAGGGGAACCTGACCCACTCTGCAGTGCTCTGTATCTTTTGCGGTATGGATGTGAAGATTGGATATTGGATCATATTTATTTCATTGCTGATAATAACAGAAGCAGTCAGGCTTCATACAGCACTCATGCATATGGTACTGCATGCAACAGACTTCAGCCTGCCAGCCAGTGTACCATGCAGCATAGCTTTGCTACATAATGTGGCTTGGTTGCTAAATGGCTGACTGGCTGACTGATTTTGCCGTGATTCTCTTATGATATTCAAGCAGTCAGGTATTTTGTACATACCGGTTGAGTAACACATGCAGTTATGTCCATAAATATTTATATTTTATTATATTCGTTATTGTTATTTTATTTTTATCCAAATTGGAATTAAAATGTGACAATGATTTATATCCCTCCTCCAGTCATCCCTCCCCATCCCTGAGTCAACCCAGTTCCCCTTCCCTCAATTTTCTGTACCCCGTACCACCATCTCTTTTCAGGTCTCATTAAGGGGTGGTCCTCCTGCTTAGCCTCTGGCTGGCTCTCTTGGACCCTCCATTCAAACCCTCTACTGCCCCTACAGAAAATCCACCTGCCTCAACGCTAGCATCTCCAACCCCCCTCGTCTCCTTAACCTTGTGGCTGCGCATTCTCCAAGTCTCAAATGTGGCTCTGTCCTTATTACTGCTCCCTTCTTCTGGTCTTCTGCTCCTTGTATCATTGATACCAGGAGAGTGCCCATGGATTTAGAACGGGATATGGTGACAGCTCCTGTAAGTGTAATCTGTTGGTGTCCCAGTACTTTTGTCCATACGGTTCACATGTCTTGTCCAAACAACAAGCTAACAATCTATTGGTCCCAACCATTTCTATGATTCAGGTCTCATATAATGCGTCCAGTATTCTGTCAAGGGCCTCCACGCATATCACTCCCACGTCTACAGCCGAATGAGCCGGTAGCGGGATGCTGCTCCCTGTTTCAAAAGACCCCAACCAGCGACTCCACAAAGTGGTATTATCAAGACATTAGCAGTGGATCCCTTTAGTCTGACTTCCTGTTCCAGCACATGCCATAGTTACTTCTGACGGTCCCAAACTAAACCACTGCATAAATTTCAAAGACCAAATAGATGCCAACAGAGAGCTCATCTCCAACTATCTGGCTGATTTATTGGGTGAATGAATTTTTAGGAGGTCAAAAGTAACAGATTGCTCTGGTCACCATACTTGGGTCCAGTTTTCCGTGTGGTGGTGAGTTTGGAGTAAACTCAAATCACGTTTTTTATTTTATTATTTTTATAAATTTATTATATATTTATTTTTACTTTTTAATGTTTTCATTTTTTTACTGAACTACTTTCACTTTGCTACTTTAATAACTGCCAGAGCACCAAATGTATGCACATATAGATCAACTCATAAACCAATCAGAAGAAGGCAAGGCTAAATTTGACATTCACCCAATCAGATCACAGCAGCGATCGTGAGTAGATCCATTAATTAAATAGATTCATTGATCAGTAATACAGGAGTGTGTACCTGAGGTGGTAGGTCCTTTACGGGTCCTGGTCACACCCGTCTTCACTGAAGCAGACATATCCTCATATATCTTGCTGTCGTTTGAATAATTTGATGGGTCATCTGTCATAATCCCTGTATTTGCATATGCACCCTCATCCACCTTCAGTTCTTCCATCCTCTGTAAACGTGTTGATGCCATTAGGCGGGTTTCTGCTTCATGTTCAGATGTGGAGTCTCTACTACAGTCTTTCCGAGTGGCCCTGTGGATATATACTTGCTCTGAGGAGAGGAAGTTGAGGCATGACACCAGTACTGTACCCATGTCTGTCACTGCTGTCTGGGTTTTGTGCTGTGGGTAAAATAACATGTCCTGTAACTCTGTTTCTCACGCTCTATATTCCTGAGTATAAGCGTAAGGCAAAGACACAGTTCAGATACGGTCAGCTCTAGTACTGAGATACACTGCTCAAAAAATAAAGGGAACACTGTTTAATCGGAGTATAGCATCAACTCAGTTTAACTTCAGGGATATTGATCTGGTCAGTTAAGTAGTAGGGAGGGCCGTTAATCAGTTTCAGCTGCTTTGGTGTTAATGAAATTAACAACAGGTGCAGTAGAGGAGCAACAATGAGACACCCCCCAAAACAGGAATGGATTAAAAGGACGAGGTCATCGACATTTTATCCCCCCTCATCTTTTCCCACTGATTCTTCACTAGTTCTGCGGTTGACTTGGGTCAGCGTCACTACTAGTACCATGGTGTGGTACCTGGACCCTACAGAGGTTGCACAGGTAGTCCAACTACTGAAGGATGGCACATCAATATGTGCCTTTGCCACTAGGTTTGCTGTGTCTCTCAGCACAGTCTTAAGAGTATGGTGGAGATTCCAGGAGACAGGAAGTTACTCTAGGAGAGCTGGACAAGGCTGTAGAAGGTCCTTATCCCCTCAGCAGGGCCGGTATCTGCTCCTTTGTGCAAGGAGGAACAAGATGAGCACTGCCAGAGCCCTACTGCTGTGAATGTGTCTGACCAAACAGGGCCCGTCGTCCTGTAGTGGGCCCTGTGCTCACTGGCCAGCACCGTAGAGCTTGATTGGTATTTGCCACAAAACACCAGAATTGGCAGATCCGCCACAGGCGCCTTGTGCTTTTCACAGATGAGAGCAGGTTTCACCTGAACACGTGTGACAGACGTGACAGGCTCTGGAGACGCCGTGGAGAATGTTATGCTGCCTGCAACATCATTCAGCATGACTGGTTTGGTGGTGGGTCAGTGATGGTCTGGGGAGGCATATCCCTGGAAGGACGCACAGACCTCTACAGGCTAGACGACGGCACCCTGACTGCTATTAGGTATCAGGATGAAATCCTTGGACCTGTTGTCAGACCCTACGCTGGTGCAGTGGGTCCTGGGTTCCTCCTGGTGCACAACAACGCCCGACCTCATGTGGCGAGAGTTTGCAGGCAGTTCTTGGAGAATGAAGGAATTGATACCATTGACTGGCCCACCGGCTTGCCTGACCCAAATCCAATAGAACACCTCTGGGACATTGTTTCGGTCCATCCGACGCCGCCAGGTTGCACCTCAGACTGTCCAGGAGCTCAGTGATGACCGGGCCAAGTCTGGGAGGAGATCCCCCAGGACACCATCCGTCGTCTCATTAGGAGCATGTGGAGGCCATACAAACTACTGAGTACGATTTTGAGTTGCTGCAGTGGAGTTTGGGTTAAATGGACGAGCCTGCTGCATCATTCCTTCACTTTGATTTTCAGGGTGTCTTTGAATTCAACCCTCTGTAGGGTGATCATTTTCATTTCTATCAAACGGTGTGGCATCCTTTCGTTCCTAACACATTACCCAGTCTATATGAGGAAAGATATTCTGCATGAGTTTTCCCATTGAGATCTGATGTGTTTTCAAAGTGTGCCTTTATTTTTTTTGTGCAGTGTATATAAGAGACAGAGCTGTATAGGTGTGCCTTTAGGTGGGTTGGGAGAGTCCAAGGCCCCCAAAGAGACATACAGTGTCTGTAATCTGTAATCCTTCCAGTTATAGACATCACTGCTTGGGATGATGAGCTCCTCCAGGGTAGTCAGCCTGTCCTGTCCCCTGCTCCTCCACTCCACCACTGAAGTCCAATGTTTCTGTATCTGCTACTCCTGCTAGTGCTGCTTCATCCAGCTTGCCTTACGGTTGAGGGTGCTCCGCCTTGCTTCATTCCGGGTCTCAGCACTCCCATCGTTCTTCACCTGTCTCTTCTTCTTTGCACAGCTGGTCTCTGTGGTCCAGATGTGCCACTCAATGTCCCTGCACCTGCCTCGTCTGCAAAATACTGGACAATCCACTTACTGGCAAATGAAAAAAAAAAATCTGGCCATGGAACAGCTGAGCAGTAAACTGTCCAATTAATTTTGGACCCCAAAATGGAGGGCCATGTATGAAAATCGATGTGTGCTGTTCACGCAATTTGGGTATACATTCCCACATTCTAGCTATGAGCAGTATAAGCAGCCGCACCGCATGTGGCAGGCTATTAACTGTTTCCACCAAAGAGGTCTCCAGATGTGCTGATTTAACTGTGTGCATTGTCTGTGATGTTGTGACTCACCTACCGGCAACAGGCCTTCTTGCTCCAGGGAGGCGGAAACCAAAAGTGAAAGCTACTCAGGTCCCTCAGGATTTGACTTCCCAAAGTTTCATATAAAGGAACGAATGTTGAGCCGCATTTGTACACAGAGCCCTGTAGAGAGTTTGACTCAGTAGACTACATTCTGGTCCAGTTACTACACTAGCATGACGCTGTACAAGTCCATCTCCAGTGTAGGCTTTAAACCCTCCAATAGGCCCCATAGGTCTGTATGTTATCAGCTAATCCCTGGCTTGGAGGAGGATCACAGAGTGCCATGTGGGATAGGCTGGGTTTACCTGAGTTGGTGGATCCTTTAAAGCATCTGCTCACACCAGTTTCAGCCATATCTTCACTGGCTAGACATCCTCATGACTGTTGCTGTCGGCTGAATGAGTTAATTTGTCATCTGTTGTAATCCCTGATTTTCAGATATCCCCTCTTCCTTCAGATCCTTCAGTTCTTTCATCCTCTGTAAACGTGTTGACGCCAGTAGGTAGAACAAAAACGGTGTGGCGTATGTGAAGAGGCGAACACTCTACTACGGTCTTTCACAGTGACCCTGTGGATATGTACTTGCTCTCAGAAGGGGAAGCTGTGGCATTTCACCAGCATTGTCACTCATCCATGTCACTGCCGTCTGGGTTTTGTGCTGTGTTGTGACGTCCTGTCTTGTCTTGTCCCCGTTTGTCTCCGGTTTTCTGTTTCTGTCTGTTTTTTTCTCTTGTCATTTCCATGTGTCTTTTGTTGTCCTGTTTCCATGTGCTTCTGTTTGTTAGTCTCCGCCCCTTTGTCAGGCCTCTCACCTGTCCTTAGTTTGTAGCTCCGCCCCCTTCCCAGGTGTTCCTCGTTGGTCCTTGTTCATTTATACTCCCTGTGGTTCCCTTTGTTCTTGCTCGGTGCTTTGTCTCCATGTCAGTTGTGTTTGTAACCTAGCTCCCAGTCGTTTCTTACTTTACTAGTGTCTTTGGTTCTGTTTTAATTTGATCCTGTAAAAGACTTGCACTTGCTTCCTGCCTCCTTGTCTTTTCCCACTGGATCGGTGCAACTTAAACTTCATATTTATATATTTCACCAGGAACATGAGACCTCTTGAGTTGTCATGTAGTTTAATATGCACCACACTCTGTTTAAGTTCTGCTCCAATGAAGCTGAGAAAGACCTCGGTGCTATTTGTGTTTCCAGTGTGAGCACACTTTTACAGAGGGCTCACTTTCTGTTCCCCTTCAGCATTAATGAAGTCTCAGACCACTTCTCGTTGACCACTTGTGTGTGAAAGTGGACGGCAAAAGGACCAAAAGAGAACCACGTCCTTTTTAACGTGTGCTAATCGTGCAGTATTGTTTGCAGCTCTACTGAAACCTCACATCACGTTTTGTTCAGGCCTCTACTCCTCTAGAACTCAAACCACCTTTACACCATTGGGGTAAACTGTCTGCCCCTGCGGTTTGTTTTTCATTTTGAGCTAAGTGAGGTTGAACACTGGTTAGCATACTCATGGCAGGGCCACATGTTGCCTCAGTTGGCTTAATGTCCGGTGAACCTACAGGAAGCACCATTCATCTGAACCCTCCTTGAACCAGTTCTAGACAACTCTGGCCTGATGGCACAGTGTATCTATCCTGCTGGGATATCCCATCATTGTCAGTGATGTGTTTAGGTGGACCAGTAGAACCCCCACCATGCCATGAGAACAAACCCCAAACCAGTATAGAACCACTACCAGACTAAGCACAAGTTCTAATCTGTTTGTATTTTAGTACAGTTCTAATCTGACTTAGCCTTAGTCATGTAAATAATGAACAGTTCATGGTTTAGAGGAAATCCACTGACTGGCCACACATAGGTCAGAAATTAGGTTCATGTGCAGGTTCACTGGAGGTTTTGGATAGTAAATGAATGGGCTGTATGTGTTGTAGACGTTGTGACCGCTGGTTCCAATCATGACCACTGTTTTCCAAGAATCAGCCACTTCACACCAAACCACTCTGATTGACTGTTCATTGACTCCGTTTTCTCTGAAATTCTCTTCTGGTTTCACATCTGTTTAACGCACCCCGATTTGGCAATACACACGTTCGGTATCAAAGTAGCCACAGTAAAGAGTAGGCCAAACAGCTGAAACTTCACCAGCCAATGACCAAACATTAATATACATTATCGTCACGGTCCAAAGAAAAACAAGTATCTCCAAAATGAGCCAGAAACCTCATTTAACAGAAGTCATTAGAACCAGACTTTCTTTTCTAGGCCATTACGGGCCATTTGTGAGAGGAACCAAAATTCTAACTCATTCCTGCATGTACATGTTGTACTAAAACAAGGAAAGGTCTAAGTACTGTAACAAAAGTACTAGGATTAGATCAAGTCCAATGACGACTAGTTAGTCTTACTCAATTTTACAGGCCCCCTAGTCTAGTTATTTGGAGACACTGATGTTTGCTTTCATGGCGTTTAGCAAACGCTCTTACTCTACAGTTCTAATCTGACTTAGCCTTAGCTAGCTTTAGCCCGGCAAAGAATAAACAGTTTATGGCTGGTCAGGCTACTTAGCCAAGCTAAAGAAGCACCTACTTCACCAAAGAGGACATCCACTGATTGGTCACTAACAGTAGAATGAAATGGTTGAGATGTAAACACAGTTAGATTCACATGGCATCAACACTAAGCACTTTCGTAAGTCAGAATATGTATCCTAACCAGCACAAATAGCTCAGACACTGCCAGAACAACTGCATTTAAGGGCAGTTCCTGTTCCAGCACCTCTGATTAAAGCCATTAGTCAGATTTAGGTGCAGTATAGCAGGCCCAATCAGGGTCTGTAAGTTTTCCAACAATCGGCCGCTTCACACCAGACCACTCTAACTCGGTTTCTCTGAAATTCTTTTTTGGTTTCACTTCTGTTTATGGCACTACACACGTTCACTTTCAAAGACTGGAATTCCTCAGAAGAGCGATGATGTCTGACTCAGCCGCAGGAAAGTGTAGGCAGAGTGCATTTCCCTCTACCGTCTCCCTCACTGCTACCCTGGATAGTGTTCTATATCGGACAGCCTGGGTAGTGGTCAGTGAATGAATAAACGAGTGGACCACTTTAGATATAGCACTAGATGTGGCATGTAATCTGATGTCTGTCTGTGTACTGTCTGTCTGTCTGTCTGTCTGTCTGTCTTTCTGTATGCATTGCATTCTATGCTTTACTACCCCCCCCCCAAACAAAAACAGGACACAGTCTTCGACACTAGGCAAAGTTTATTTCAGTGAATATACAGTATTTATGCTGTGTTTCGTCAGCAGCTTCGACAGTAATATATAGCCATAAGAAACACAAACAAACAAACAACACAAAGTATAGTAGCAGCAGAAGCACAAGCCGTTCTGTTAGGACCTCAGATCCATCTTTTGCTGTCTTGCTTTCTGGAGGAATAAGTTCTGTTAGTATAAATTCTGCCGGAAGGAAATGCTGTACATGGGCCTGCAATGAGGAATATTTATCATTCCCGTCAACTGATCCAGAAACAAATGCGGAGTAGGGTGATGGAAACCCGGTAGAATCATGGGGGATAAAAATGGACTGTCTTTAAAATCAGGGTGAGGTTAATTGGATTTGAGAAAATAAACTAAAAACATGTCGCCTCCATGGATAATCTGCTGATCGGCCTTATGCTGAGTAAATTACAATCCAGATAAACCTTTCTCACAGATTGCTAATTCCTCGTAAGAACACGGATAATCTGCCCAGGATGATACACTTTTGGATGGAGCACGCCAGAAGCCAGTTACAGCACAGTCCTCATCTCCTCCATGATTATTAGGTTCTCCCCCCGACCAGAACCTGAAACACAGAATCAGAATGTCTTCACTAGTACACCTCTAGACCTTCTTAGAGGGAGTGGATACAGCATCATGAGTTCAGTTCAGTGGATTCTTACTCAGTGGTCAGTGCTGATCCATCCACCCATTCCCAGACCCCCTCTGTGTCAGTGTCCGTCAGACCAATCCAAGCTGTAGCACCGCCAAATGATTCACTGATGAACTCCTGACATGATACAGTATGGAACAATGTGAACAGATACAGATATTAAATTTCTCTCTCTCTCTCTCTCTCTCTCACCTGTTCTTTCCAGCTGTTGATGATCACCAGGTCTGCTCCTTCCCCTCTGCAGTACTGTCTGCTCTCACTCATGCTCCTCTTCTGAGCAGTGAGGTAGTAAAGACTGGAACTGAAATACCGCCATCCTTCCCCAGTGCCTTTATCTTTTCATAGAGAACCGCATGCATTAATAGATCAGTTGCCTTACATATATATAACCTTGTAGGTGACGTTTGGGATAGGAAAGGTGTTGTACAGAGGGTGAACGGGTTCCTATCACACCATTTTGAAAACAGTGTTGAAGGTTTATATTAGAGCACTCTGACTTTGACTGTTACATATGACTTTGTTTATATTTCAGTGGCTAAATTTTACAGTAATTACAAAAAATCAGTTCACCATCAGATCATTGTAAATGGTTCAAGTTCTGAAGAGCCATGTTAACATCAGTGATGTGTTTCAGTGACAAAGCAATCTGTGAAGCTTATAAAACTGCACAGGGATCACATTTCAAGAAGAGGAATCTTAAAAATATTTTCTGAGTCCAGCAGGGCTATCTCTGTCTGAAAGAATTCGTTTATCATTCAACAACCTCAGTCACAGCAAACCGCTTCAAACAGGCAGCACAGGCAGCCGTTCTCCAATTCACTCAGCCAACTCTATATGGCATACTGCCCTAACAGCTCCACTTCACCTGAGCCTGCCCCACCTGGAGAATAAGAGCAGTTATGTGCAGATTCTCTTTAATGAGTTCACCTCCGCCTCCAGTACAATCACCCCCCCAGCACAAACTAGGTATCAACACCTCACTGTGCAGCTGGTTATGGGACCTTCTCACAGCCAAACCCCAGGAAGTACAGGCCGGTAGGAACTCTAAAACCCTCATCATTGGAGTTCCCAGGGCTGTGTGCTGAGCCCTCCATATTTCACCGCAACAACTTGAACCACATCATCAATTTCACAGATGACACACGAGTGGTGGGGCTCATCAGCAGTGATGACAACTCAGCCTATTGAGAGGCTGGTGTGACAGTGAGATCACTGAGGTGCCAACAAGACAAAGGAGATTACTGTCAGCTTTAAGAGGAGGCACATGGTGCATGCTCCACTTTCTGGGCTGCATCTTCACCTCCTCACAGCTCTCAACAGAGGCAATATAGGGAACCTCCTGAACAGCAAGCATCCAGTCTGGTATGGCAGCTGCAGACGAGTAGTCTCTCCAGAGAGTAGTGAGGATGGTAGAGAAAATCATCAGAACCCGCCCCTGTAGCCAGAACCTCAGCAATATGACTTACCTATTGCCTCAACCTTCTTCTGAAGAGCTTTCTTCTCCTTCTGTAACTGGTCTCTCTCATTTATCAAGTTGGTCGAAGTGGCCTGTAACTGGTCTCTCTCTTTAGTCAGGCTGGTGTAACTGGCCCTTAACTGGTCTCTCTCTTTAGTCAGACTGGTGTAACTGGTCCGTAACTGGTCTCTCTCTATAGTCAGGTTGGTGTAACTGGTCTGGAACTGGTCTCTCTCCATAGTCATGTTGTTGAACTGGATCCACAGCACTGTGGCGGCAGCCAGCAGGAGGACACACAGCAGCCCCAGACACACTGCAGCCGCTCTGTAGCATCTGCTTCCTGCAGTGTTGTTAGTGAGACGTATGAAACATTTACCAAGTCAGTGTGTTCACGTAACCCAAAAGCATGACATTCCCAGTCTGATATTGCTTTACAGGAACCATATGTACGTGGAGCATTCATGGTAAGTTCATAAGCAGGCAGTGGCATGTTTGCTGGGTGCCTGTAGATGAAATGACGCACCTCAGCGAGGTTCGAACCGTGGTCGCTGTTATCACAACTCAACAACAGGAGGTGAGTCACCAGCTCTCCAGCACAGTGGACTCAATGTGCAGAGGAACTGGCGTGCTGAACGGAGCAAAAACGATTTCCTCAAACAAACTGAAAGCCCCTAATGAATCCCCCCTAACGCCTGACTCCAACATAGCTCTTATTTTCCTCAGTACTTCAGCAGCGCGAGTGCACTCTGAAGAGAGGGAGAGCTTTACTAGGAATATCCCCCCCGAGTATATAAACTAAATCATCGTGGCACGGATTCTTGGAAACATTCCTTTTAGAGTCTGTTCACCATTCAGTTACTGCTAATTGTTTCCATGTGCACTTTCATGAAAACAGTTTGTGTTTTTCTTGGCATAATCTTGTGGTTGGTGTAGCTCAGCAGGTAACACTACCTGCCAGGAAGCCACCACCAGATGTGGGTTTGAATTGAGTAGTATTAATTCATTTCGGTATGTTTACAGTCATGCTTTGGATTGGAATAGATCATGATGTAATCTGTAATGAATAAGGTGTATTCTTAACTGTACTGTTTTGAATATCATGTGCTGAGCACTGCACTTCTTGAGATGTCTACAAAAATGTACTAAATGGATTTTCAGTTTATTACATTAATCACTCATTACTAATTAATAAATGTAATTAATTAATGTGTGCAGAACTGTAACGGACGGATTCTGTACTGCTCTAGAATATGCAATGAATGCTTCGTCTACATATAGTTACATAGTTATATTATAGTTATAATGCATTATGTGTCCTAGTCCAAACTCCTGTAGACATCCAAACACATGTGGTATAGTGATGAACTAACATAAACAAATATATTTATTACAGAAGCAGCACAGTTTGAAGTTTACACGTGGTTCTGAAGATGCTTGAAGATCTGACTGTAGCAAGTCTGTACATTTAGTGTGTTTCTGCATGTACCTGTGTATCTGAACAATACTGCACCTGAGTTGTTGGATTCCAGGTTGTGGGTTGTTGGATTTCCTTTGCTCACAGGATTCCTCATCACCAGTTCTGTGTAATTGTCTTCATGAGAATTGGCTCTGCAGTTTGATCCAGATCTAGTAATTCCTGACTGTGCACTGATATCTCCTTTCATCTCCATCCTGCCGTCTCCAGTACTCCTGATCTTACACTGAAGCGTACTTCAGCTGTTTTACAGCTATGTCTGTAGTGAGTATGGATGAGGTCTATGAGGCACCCTGAAGCTCACAGTGACTCTCTTTCTGTGGCTGTGTTGGATTTATAGCACAGATTAATGAAGGCACATGGGAACATTTACTGAAAGTGAAAGTCAGCCTGTGATTCCTGTGGCCAGTAAAATAACACACCCTAATCTTTGTCTGTTATGGTGGGGGTTTCTCAGACTTTCTTCCAAATCCACTGAAATGGAATTTTCCTCTCTGCACTTGGGTCTGCTGCCTGAATGTCTGTTGACACTTAAAGTATCTCAGCAGCTACAAATAGGATATAATCTTCATATACAGTAAAGCAGCACTGTGCATTGTGTTTCTGCTTTGTCAATCAGTATTAAAGGTGTAGTTTAAAGGTGTAGCAAAAAATCTAATCAAAATCATTTATCACTTGCACAACCACCACCGCAGGACCCAACAACCACCGCAGGACCCAACAAACCACATGTAACACGTGTGTGGTAAACTACCTTAACACAAATACAGTGTATTTGCTCACAGTTCTGTGGTGTTTGGATCTGTAGCCTGACCACCTCACCTAGCATTAGCTTAGCAATTAGCAACATACCCAAACAGTACAGGCTCGATTGTGACTAACTGCTGCTCTGCTGGAATGATATAGGTAATAAGAACTGATGTCTGAGAGGGAAGCTTACTGGTGAGGAGTGACAGAGAGCAGAAGGCAAACCTGGACAAGTCTGGGTTTGGCCGTTGCCAGGAGAACAGTACTTGCCTGACTGCATTATGCCGAGTGTAAAGTTTGCAGGTGTGGGGTTGTTTTTCAGGAGTTGGGCTCGGACCCTTGGTTCCAGTGAAAGGGTCTCTTGATGCTTCAGCAGACCGAGAGATTTTTGTGAGAACAGTTTGGGAACTGCCTTCCTGTTTCAACATGACTGCGCAGAGTCCCGGCCTCAACCCGATAAGACACCTTTGGGAGGAATTAGAGTGTAGACTGAGAGCCAGGCCTTCTCGTCCAACATCAGTGACTTCACAAATGTGCTTCTGGAAGAATGGTCAGAAATTCCCATAAACACATTCCTAAACATTGGAAAGCCTTCCCAGAAGAGTTATAGCTGCAGAGAGTGGGCCGACATCATATTAAGAATGGGGTGTTACCAAAGTTGTGTGTGTGTGTGTGTGTGTGTACGTGTGTGTGAAGGCAGACGAACGAATACTTTTATAATAATACTTATATAATACTTTTTAAGCTTCCAACAGGACAATGATCCCAAGTATATCTCACCATGACATGGATTCAGAAGAAGTCCTGGGAGATTCTGCAGGGAATGTCACCGTGGCCTGACTAACCACTGAAAATCTGTGGTGGGGTTTAAAGAAGGCGGTTTGTAGCAGGCAGTCGTGGACTGGAGGTTAGGGAGCCAGCCAATAAAAATGACTGTGGGAACCAACAGAAATGACAGAAATGGCCTTGAGCAAGAGACCTAAACCCACACTGCTCCCCAAGCACTGTCGATAGGGCGGACCAACGCTCCAGGTAAGTGTGCTCACTGTAACCCTGGTGCTTTTGTTCACTATGCAGTGTGTGGGCTGCAGCGGTCCTGCTAGTTCAGTAACAGTCTATAGTGTTGTAGTCATGTTCTGGTAGGTGCTGCCGGTGTGACAGCTCTAGGATATGTTGACTGCTTCCTCAGACAGAATGCAGAACGCACATGTGCTCAAAGATAGATCTGTATACTGAGGAGACCTCTTACATAAACACACTCGCTTGGTCTCCTACACAGATCCAAATCCAGGTTTGTGATGTGGGTGTGTATAAATATGGAAATCACACATACCACCATCAAACATCGTCTATCAATGTTATAGATAAAGACATAGTTCAACCGAGGAACCCAAAACAGAACCAGGGTTCTAGGTGGAAAATAGTACCAGCAAAATACATGAGTACAAACCAACTACATCCCTACATGCTCAGGATCACATGACCATCTAAGACAATCCGAGCTGCTGGTAAGCCCATGCTTCTGATATGTCCCCTCTTCTAAAGCTGATATCAAACCACAAAAGCTCTTACTAATCGGTTGAGATCATCAAGATCAGGTATTAATCGAGGTAAGACATTAAACCCTGCAAGTGCTTGTGACCCAGCCGTACTAGAGTAATACACATATGGTACTCAGGAACCTTCATTCGTATAAACGCTC